>CM067478.1:35064041-35085720 GCA_034552555.1 Semaprochilodus insignis
TATATATATATATATATATATATATATATATATAAAATAAAATATAAAACATCAGTCTGATGATCTGAAACATTTAAAGGGGACAAATTAGCCAAAATAGAAGACATCTATTAAAAAAATAAATATATAAATAAATAAAATAAATAAAATAAATTCACAGCAGTGTAGCTGAACACCTACAGCTGTGGTTGTGTGATGTGATGGTGTAAAGCTTTACACAGTTCTTGTGAGTAGTCTTAGTTACATAGTGCTACAGTAGTTGTCCTGGGCTTGAAGTGGCAATGACAGAGATGCCATTATCCATATTATAAATCATCATACCATCAAAATCATTTTAAGGCTGTTATTCTAAGGTATATTTCACAGCTGCACTCTACAGGAAAGGTCAGAGCAGACTACATCTCCTGAGGAGACTCAGGTCCTTTGGGGTGCAGGGGGCACTCCTGAGGACCTTCTTCAATGCTGTGGTGGCATCAGCCATCTTTTATGGAGTGGTCTGCTGGGGCAGCAGCATCTCCACCGCTGACAGGAAGAGACTGAACAAAATCATCAAGAAGTCCAGCTCTGTCCTGGGGTGTCATCTTGACCCAGTGGAGGTGGTGGGAGACAGGAGAATGAGGACTAAGTTTAAACACATGTTGAAGAACCTGTCCCACCCCATGTACCACTCTCTGAAAGCACTGGGCAGCTCCTTCAGTGCCCGGCTGCTGCGGTGTGTGAAGGAGAGATACCGCAGATCCTTCCTTCCGGCCGCTGTCAGACTGTATAACAGGCGCAGCCCTCAGTAGTCTATTTCTACAGTAGTCTATTTCTATTTCTACTATGTGCAATAAAACTCAGTAGTCTATTTCTATTCTATGTGCAATAAAACTGCTTATTTTATTTATTACTGCTCTAGTGCTCTACTATGTGCAATACCTAAATTCACCATGCATAGCATAATCTGTTTACCATCACCATGTGCAATGTTTCCTCTGGCCTTAGTCTTCTAGATTTAAATTTTTAGTATTTTTGTTTATATTTTCTGTATTTTTTGAATATATAGATCTTATTTATTATTTGTATATTTCCAGACACTTCTGTTCTTTCCTCTGTGCTGCTGAAACATTGTAAATTTCCCCACTGCGGGATTAATAAAGGACTATCTTATCTTATCTTATCTTATCTTATTGTTTGCTGAATTTATTACACAGGAAAATATAAATAAAATATAAAATGCTGCCTGTGTAAAAATGATGTGCATGTAATATTTTATGTTTTTTATGTTTTTGATGTTTATGTTAAACCAAGCAAGTAAATTGAATTTGTGCACTAGCATGTGTTATTTTCACTTATTTCCATTTATTTTTCACTATGAAAATCCATATATGGTGTAATCTGACCAGGTGTGTTGAAACGATCGCACGCATTGTTATTATCTATCTACATTACAAAGGCTCCAGATACATACACTGTACTTGCTGTTATTATTGTTGTGTGCTTTTGACTTTTTATGATGAGATATAGTCGTATGCAGAAGTCTGAATGGAGGAAGAGACAGAGGAGAAGAGCCATGTAAAACATACAGAGTCAAACCCAGTCTGTCTTGCCCGCGGTGCCTCCGCAGAGTCCCGGAGGAAGACAGAGACGTCTAATTGTTTCTACACTGTAAATGTGTGGGTAGTATTGAAGTTACACATATTTCTTTCCAACCTCCACTCACTCTGTTCTAGCCACACACTTGTCCTCTCTTTCTCCCTCTCTTCACTCTCTCTCTCTCTCCTTAGTCCTGCTGATTCGGCAATCTCAGTGTGGAGACACTCATTTCTCTCAGATATGATATTAATAACCACAGTGTTTACACTCACACACACTCACATCATAACACAAGATACAGGCAGCTCATCACACCTGACAACACTCCCATACGCACACACACACACACACACAATCACAAGTGTGGGGACATTACATTCCTGCAACATTACCCTTAACCTTACCCTACACCTGCTCTGACCCTAAACTTACCCTAAACCTAACCTTATCCCAACCACACTCTTACCCTAACCTTAACATTACCCTTAACTTACCTTAACCTTACTCTAAACCTACCCTAACCTTAACCTTACTCTAAGCCTACCCTAACAACTAACCTTACCCTAAACCTGCTCTAACCCTAAACTTACCCTAACCCTAGCCTTACTCTTAATCTTACCCTGAACTTATCATAGCCCTAACCTAAGCCTTACCCTTACCCTAAACTCAACCTTAACCTTACCTTACCCTATCCCTAACCTTACCAGGAACTTACCCTAAACTTACCATTAACCTTACCCTAAGCCTACCCTAACACTTAACCTTACCCTAAACCTGCACTAACCCTAAACTTACCCTAATCCTAACCTTACCCCAACCATACTCTTACCCTAACCCTAACCTTACCCTTAACTTACCCTAACCTTAAGCTTACCCTAAACCTACTCTTACCCTAACCCTAACCTTACCCTTAACTGACCCTAACCTTAAGCTTACCCTAAACCTACTCTAACCCTAACCTTACCCTAACCCTAGCCTTACCCATAATCTTACCCTGAACTTATTCTAACCTTACCCTGAACTTACCCTATCCCTAACCTTACCCTGAACTTACCCTATCCCTAACCTTACCTGGAACTTACCCTATCCCTAACCTTACCCCAAACTTACCCTAAACTTAACCTAACATTTAACCTTACCCTAAACCTGCTCTATCCTTAAAGTTACTCTAATCCTAACCTTTTCCTCGGAACCTACCCTATCCCCAACCTTACCCGGAACTTACCCTAACACTTAATGTTGCCCTAAACCTGCTATAACCCTAAACTTACCCTAACCCTAGCCTCACCCTTAATCTTACCCTGAATGTCTCTCAACCATAACCTTACCCTAACCTTACCCTAAACTTACTCTAACCCTAACCTTACTCTAAACTTACCCTTAACCTTACCCTAAACCTACTTTAACCCTAACCTTACCATTAACCTTACCCTAACCTTACCCTTACCGTACTCTTAACCCTAACCCTACCATGAACTTACCACAACCCTACCCTAACCACACTCTTACCCTAAACTTATCCTAACCCTAACATTACCCTAACCATTCTCTTACCCTAACCCTAACCTTACCCTTAATGTAACATCATCCTTACCTTACCCTATCCTTAACCTTACCACAAACTTACACTTACCCTAAACCTACCTTTATCCTGACCTTAACCTTACCCTAAACCTAACCCAAACCTTAATCCAAACCTTACCTTACTATTACCCTTGCCCTAACCTTAACCTTACATTAACCATGAACTTAACCTTACTCTGACCTTAACATTTAATGCTTTACATATGCTGCCCCAAGAGAATGAAAGATCCCCACATGAGTCCGGTCCTCATAATGTTCCATAAACCCATCCTACCTACATGTTTGTCTTCCCATATTTGTGAAGTCAACCACAAGTTTCTATTGATGCTTGTATGGTTGTAAAAACTCTATCAGATTTTCATGATTGACATGAAAATTGTACATGCTCAAGTGAGGACAAGCAATGTGTCCTTACTTTGCCAAAAAGCAGTCCTATTGTCTCATACTTGGGAGGACATGTGGTCTTCATAAACATAGCACTACAAGAACACACAGGTTCAGTCTGGGGGGGATGCAGCAGACACTTATGTTGCTCAACTGTTTGCAAAAGTCTACAGGAAGCTGGACCAACAGCTCTGAATTAAAAACACCAGAGCGCATATAGCACAGCTTTACGTACAGCACAGTGTCATCTGAGGGGAAAATAGCACAGAAAGGTTGAAGATATTTCCTGTAGCGTTCTGATGCTTGTGGGCAAAGTTTAAAGTGAGAAAATCACGTGGTTATTGAAGCTGTTCTGACCACAGCAGTTGCATTTAAATGAAGACAAAGAGATGCTTAAAAAAGCTGCAAGACGAAGAACATCCTCAGCCTCCTCTGACGTGTAACACACTTCTAGAAGGCAGAACAGCAATCCAGCTGACTGTCTCAAAATCCTCAGACCAAGCGCAGACTCTGGGGTCTGACTGCTCTCTGAGTTTTTGTTCATACTGGCAATTTGTTGCTGCTTCCAAACCTCAAAATATGGAAGAGAAACTCACAAACAGCAGCTCATACTGTAAACAAATTTGCTTGGCACATGCTCGACATTGTACCCGCCCACACACAACCACAAAAGCAGCCTCAAGCACCTTCGAGAGACAAACTTGAAGAAACATAAGCTGATCATACGCCTATGAACCACTAAAAGCTTGAGAGCCAACATCACCCCCTAGTGGAGAGCTCTCAGCCTACAAGACCATAAGATGCTGTTGCAAGTGATCAATAAAAAGCTGTGTACTGATTAACTACTGTACTGTAATGATCAAATAACTGTTCATTTCATTTTAAAGACATTATATAGCAGTTCTATCTGAAACCTGTCACTGAGTTGCACAGGACACAGCACCACTTATCATTTATACTCATTGTCAAAAAAATAGCTGCACCCAGAAGGAATCAACCGACAGGAATGAAACTTGGTGGGTAGGTTTTAAATTGTGAGACATGTAAATGATTCAAGTTTCATGCTCTGCCGCACACGTGACCTAAGCTAGGGCGGACCTTCACTGTACCTGACTGACTATGTTAAGGTTGTTCTGTTGTGGGTGCTTTCCATTCTGACTACTGCTGTTGTGTTGGTAGCATCCTTTGCATCCTTTGAAGCCACGGATTGTCCGACATGCAGGGAGTGACCCAACAGCCACGACTGCAGACAATGGATTATCACAGGACACCATTAGGAACCTCTAAAAGTCCATGCCGAGACGTCTGGCATGCTGCGTTAGCAAACATGGAGGTCCAACACCATACTGAGAGACACTACTTCTGTACGTGTAGCTTGATAAATATTGTCCATATCAGTCTAAATTTATCATAATTTATTGATCCTGGTAACCTTTATCTTCCTTCCCAATAGCACTGCAGTCCCACACTTCCTTCTGGGTGGAACTCTCCTTTTGATGATGAGTGTATCAGCAGCCGAACAGAAACACTCATCATCAACGCGAGAGTCTGCTGTTTCCTTTCTCTTTATTGGGTTTTGGACTCACCCTCACTCTGGTCACCTGCTGAGGGGCTTGCTCATTCTCCATCAGTGAGCCCATGTAGGCGTCCTTCTGGAAGACGGGTGGGTTGTCATTCACATCCATCACGTTGACGCGAAGACGACCTGTAGTCTCCTCCCCTCCTCCGTCTCGGGCCAGTATGGTCAGAGTGTAGCGACGCATCAACTCGTAATCCAGCCGGTCTTTCAGAGTCACCCAGCCTGTGTTAGCATCCAAGGAAAACCTGTGGGTGGGGCAAAAACAGGTAATCAGACAAGATGAACAAACGGAGCAGCCCTGATATCCACAGTTTAGACCGTTTTCACACTAGGCCTTTCTTCCGGCCCCCAGACAACGTGCTCTGCAATTTCGGTATGTTTGATCAAGTATGTAACCTGTTTTCAGGTACAGGTGTGGTCCAAATTGACTGATTTCTGGTCCTCTGGAAATCAGTTCCAGTGAACTCTGGTGTGGTCCTCTGCACATGTGGAAGCTACCCGCACGTGGAGTTGCATGATTGGTTAATTTTGTAACGTGACTGCTTCAACGTATCATTGTGTATTAAGAGCACCACGGAAATCTCAGGTCTTGTGCTGACCAGCATGGCTAAAAACCTATTCATATGAGAATGGCTTCTTGTTTGCAGGTGCTCGTGCATGGTGAAACGCCATGGATCCAAAAACTGCTGTTCTTTGCTGCTCGAGTGTTTGTATAATGAGCCCCTATCCCCAAAAAACCCAGAACTGGTCCTAGCTACAAACTCAAATATCTGGGATGTCCTTAGTGTTTTCTTTGCTCAACTAAGGCACTATTTCAGTGCAGTTGTTGTTATGGTAGGACGATTCTTTTCAGAAACACAGGCACTAAATGGTCATATCTAAAGCCTGGATGTACCTATTCGTACAACCAGACCAACAACAAAACACAATTAGAAATGAAAGTGTGTAATCAAAACTTTTTTAGGATAATATGCTGGGTAACAAAGTTTACATTGCTGCTGCATGCTGCCACTGAGTATATGTAATTCTGCTGTTGTATTATTCAATTCCAACACGTAAAGGAAGCATTCGAGAAATTAGGTCCATGCATGCTGAATGAATGATGATGGAATAGCCCTGAACAGTGATTGAGGGTGAAATGTCAGAGGATGGTAATGTATGATAATCTCACTGGTCTGGCTCGTCGCTGAAGAAGTAGCGCACCACGCCGAACGTTCCAATGTCATTATCCGTAGCCTGCAGAGAGACAGAGAGAGAGAGAGAAGAAGAAGAAGAAGAAGAAGAAGAAGAAGAACAGGTGGGTATATGGCATACAAAAGCAATGCACCATGAGAGGCCATGCGCTGCTGCAGCCACCAAACAACATAAACTAAATGTATCTACTTAATGGTAAGCATTAGTAATTGGCAGCAATTGCCAGATTAAGTGTTTCTACAATATTTATGAATTATTATGACTTATGCACTATCATTTGCATTCTTAATGATCCATCCATTCATTCATTCATTCATTCCTCTTCTTTGCCGTTTATACTTTGTGGGGGGTACTGGAACCTATCCCAGCACTCATTGTGCCAAAGGCAGCAAATCACCTGAAAACATGTCTTTGGACTGTGAAAGGGAAAGGGAGAACATGCAAACTCCATACAGAAAGGATCCCAGAAATGAAACCCAGGCCCTTCTCTCTGTGAGGCTGGAACACTACCCACTGCACCATGGTTCCTCGTCATACCTAATAATTATTCTATGTATTTTATTATGAATTCTTATTTACTATTATATATTCCTCATTCAGTGCTTGGGATGAAAAGCTAATAACGTGTTTGCAGGATTTTTTTCCCCAGGGAATTAACTTAACATCTTGCTGAAACTTGAGAGTCCACCGTAGATTCTTCGTAGATGCTCAGTTTGTCTTTAACTAACATTTCATCAAAAGTCCACTAAATGCAACTGAACTTGAGTTAAACCTGACCCTGAATCTAAACTTTACCTTCAGCCTAACAGCTACAGGGCTGCTTGAAAGTTTGAACGGTTTGGAATTCTCGATAATGCTCCATAAATGTGACCTAAAGCATGACGACAAGTCTTTAAAGTAGATTAAGGGAGCCCACATAAACAAATGAAAATATTAGATTCGGTCATTTATCTTTTGAGGAAAACGATCCAATGTTGCATATCTGCGAGTGGCAAAAGTATGTGAACCTTTGCTTTCAGCATCTGGTGTGACCCCTTTGTGCAGCAATAACTGTTACTAAACGTTTCTGGTAACTGTTAATTAGTCCTGCACATCAGCTTGGAGGACTTTTACCCTGTTCCTCCATACAGAAAAGCTTCAACTCTGGGATGCTGGTGGGCTTCCTACCATAAACTGCTCGCTTCATGTCCTACCTCAATTTCTATTGGATGAAGATCAGGAACTTGGTCATTCCAGAACATTAATCTTTAACTGTTCTTTGGTAGAATGACTTGTGGGCTTAGGGTCGTTGTCTAGCTACATGACCCATGTTGTCTTGAGATTCAGTTCATGGGTAGATGTCCTGATATCTGCCTTTAGAATTAGCTGCTTCTCATTTAAAACAAAAAGTCTTAAAAAGTAGAAAATCAGAACCCAATTAAGCAAATTAGACAAAAAAAAAACATTATATTTGGTTGTTTATCTATTGAGGAAAATGATCCAGTATTACATTTGTGCTTAGGGTTGTTGTCTTACTGCATGGCAAATGTTCTCTAAAGGTTCAGTTCATAGGTATATGTCCTGATATCTTCCTTTAGAATAAGCTGGTGTAATTCAGAACTCACTTTTCCCTCAAATCAGGGAGGCCAATCATTCTCTGATTAGAGAGTTCTTGAGCCATTTTGTGCCATTTGTGATTTTCACACAGAGGAATTTGTATTCCACATTTAACCCATCTGTGAAGTGAAACACCCACATACACACTAGTGAATACACACACTAGGGGGCTGTGAGCACACTTGCCCGGAGCGGTGGGCAGCCCTATCCACGGCAGTGAAACAGGCCTAAACCATGACACTACCACCACCATGTTTCACAGATGGAATAATGTTCGTATCCCAGAATGTTGTCCTTCCTCCAGAAATAACGCTTCCCATTTAACCCAGAGTTCTATTTTGTTCTCAACCGTCTACAAAACGTATTCCCAGTAGATCTCTGCACCTTGTCCATGTGATCTTTAGCATTAACAGGTGAGTATACCGAGTGAATGCAGATCAGCCAATCAAAATTTAGAATGAGCTTCCGAATGATGCGCTTAGTTGAAAAGACATTCTGTGTATGTGTGTGTGCATGCACGTACACGTGCTTGTGTGTGCGACAGTATTGCTGACCATATTAATAGCATTGTTTATCAATGGATATTGAGTTAGTGCTTGAAAGACTACAGAGTGTTTAGTTCCACATGATTAACAATGAAACACACACGCGCGCACACACATACAGTGTCCAGAGCAGAAGGGTCTCTAACCAGATGGCTGTGAACTCGGTGCCCTGTCCTCCACTCTCACAACAACAGATGCACACACTCTCACAACGGCCATCAATGTGTTTGTGTGTGTGTGTGTGTGTTTTTTGGTGTGAGCAGTCATTTCAGTCATGCACAGCGTGGGAAGAGAACCTGCATTATGCTTTGAGTGTATTTACGCCAATAAATAAAACGGACAGAGACAACAGGCGACTATTATAGCAGCTCATTCTACAGCCACAGCTGTGGGCTAAAAACAGACTAAAATCAAAAGCTCTGACATTTCTTTCTTTCTACCACAATGAGACTCCCTCGTTCTCATGCACACAATACATACACATACACATACGTATACAATGTCACAACATATGTATATAATCTCACCGAGGTTCACCTAGCTTGTTTTCACCTAGCTGCATTCACTGTCAAATAAATCAGCTCCATTTACCATATATGTCCACTCAGTACTTCTACCATAACGGACTGTAGTCCATCTGTTTCTCTGTATACTTTGTTACCCTGTTCTTCAATGGTCAGGACCCCCACAGGACCACCACAGAGCAGGTATTATGTGGGTGGCGGATCATTCTCAACACTGCAGTGACACTGACATGGTGGTGGTCTGATAGTGTGTGTTGTGCTGGTGTGAGTGGATCAGACACAGCAGCGCTGCTGGACACCAGACTGTCACTGCTGGACTGAGAATCGTCCACCAACCAAAACTAGTCAAAAAACAGTCAACAGTGTCCTGTGGGCAGTGTCCTGTGACCACTGATGAAGGACTAGAGTTTCACAGTTTGTGATGTTCATCCTCTAGTCCTTCATCAGTGGTCACAGGACGCTGCCCACAGGACGCCGTCCATAGGACGCTGCCCACAGGACCCCACCCACAGGATGCCGCCCACAGGACACTGCCCACAGGACGCCACCCATAGGACGCTGCGCACAGGGCGCCACCCACAGGACACCGCCCACAGGCCACTGTTGACTGGATAGTTTTGGTTGGAGGACGATTCTCTGTCCAGTAAAATCTCCACTTGAACCAGTGCAACACATACTAATGGGTGGTGCCATGTCAGTGTCACTGCAGTGCTGAGAATGATTCAGCACCCACATAATACCTGCTCTGTGATGGTTCTGTGGAGGTCCTGACCATTTAAGAACAGGGTGAAAGGGGGGCTAATAAAGTATGCAGAGAAACAGATGGGACATACAGGCATTAACACAAAGTACTATCTCCCTCTCTCTCACTCTTACTGTCTGTCTTTGTCTCTTTCTCTATCCTTTACCATCATTCCGCAGTGCTATTTATTAGTACTGTAGTGCTGTATGCGAGTGCAGGCTACTGTGTCTCTCTGTGTGGTTCTACAGGGGGAGTGATGAGGGTGGTCTGAGGCTCAGTTTGACAGAGCTGGCTTTTAAGTGTGGAGATGTGTGTCATGTTCTTCAAGGATGTAGCAGAAGATGGATACAGCTTATTCTGTCCGTGGAAACACACACACACACACAATCCTAAACCCAAAAAACACAAACACACTGATATACACAGTACATCTCTCTCTCTCTCTCTCTCTCTCTCTCTCTCTCTCTGATGTATTGTTGGTGGATGGTGTTGTAATGGAGTTCCACTCGAGTGCTTGTGCAGTTGGTTTACTGGGTTGCAGGGCAGAATGCTGCAGTGCTGTCAGTAACACTATTAGTGACAATGATTCAGCTCTGCTCCAGTGACGACCTCATACTGTGTGTATATATGAAAAGTGTCACCAGTCGGCAGTTTATGGCGGTCACTTGCTTGAACTCTGAAAGTTCATAAGCGCAGTTGCCAGCTGGACAGCAGAAAACATTTCGCATTCCAGTCACAGGTGACAGCTTGTGGACCCTCCCATTTAGAACTGATCTGCTCTGGCTCCAGTTCCACCCACTCGTTACAACATACACTTCCCATATCTGAGACTCATTAGCACCTGTATATAGTTGTATATAGCTATCTGATTTTTGTATCTACTTTTTTTTTTTTAAATGACAATTGTAGTGAAGATTCGACTGCATTTAGCCACAGTAGTAGTAACAATTAGTTAGGACAGCTATTGATGTTGCATGATCAGTCCTGGATCACTATAGCTCCTGCCAAATGTACTGGATGGAGCTCCAAAGAATGCAGTTCCAATGTTCCTCAGTCCAGTGCTAGGGGTTGTTATACCACTCTAGCCCATGCTTGGTATGTGGCATGGTGACTTTAGGCTCATGTGCGACTGCTCCAGAGCATCCCATTCTGTTAGTCAGTGCTTTCCCATTGAGATTCTATAAGCTGTGCATGCATTTGAACTGCTGTTTCAGTAGTGGGTGAACTTTAATGCAGCTGAAGTCACTAATAAGAAAAAGTGTCCACAAACTTTTGGACATGCAGTGTAGGTATATGGCTAGCGTTAACTACATTATGACTTAATAAAACTGCAGGTTTTCTTTTTCTGGTCTGGCACCAGTGAATAAATCACATAGCTGATCCCATTTCTGCAACTTATTTACATTCACAGCATTTGGCAAACGCTCTTATCCAGAGCAACCTACAGGTGGATGAAGGGTTAGGAGTCTTGCCCAAGGACCCCCACCAGTTTTAATTGAACAGTGCTTTATGCATCTCCAGTTGGTTATGACTGAAATCCGATTGCTGTGTGGAATGGGATATGCAAATCCACTTCTTACACTGCAACTTATTACCAACTGTCCAACTTTATCTGTCCAGCCTCAGCTAAGTCCAGTTTGTTTAGTAGTGTCTTTACATATCACTATTAAGCATTTTGATTCATCTGGTCCCCAACCATGTGCATCCTCCATGATTAACCTCCTCACAGACGGGGATCACATGCCCAGTGATGTACTGCATAGGGGTTTGGTTTGTACTGGGAGGGGTTTTGGTTGTGGGATGTGCCTTGGAGAGACGGATGTGTCTACACTGCCATGTGTCTCAAACGCGTCAGAGACCACCTTCTGAAGAGGTTTGAGTGATCAGATTTGATCAGATTTATATCCTGATCGAATCCTGGTCCTCAAAGAGTATGAAGAAGTTTAAACTGTTTCATGTATCAGAATTAATTTTTACATGGCCGATTTCCAGTCTCTCTTTATGCTGTTTTTTTCTGTCTTACTTTGGTTTTCAGACTGATATATGTAAATGATGTCTGTTCTGATTGGCTGCTGAGTATTGTGTTTTACTTAAAAAGCAGTCCAGGCTGCTTATAAATTCAGTCTGAATATGGCAGGGCTAATCTGATGTAACCTGAAAAGGTGGATATATGTAAATGCATAGGTTTTTGTGATATTAAAAACATTTCATTTTTCCATCCAGTTTTTGGAGTTTCATTTCCATCTATGGAGTAGGCATTGAATGGTATGTTATAAAACGTTAATGGTATTAACATATTAGGATTTGCCAAAGAAAGCAGGGGGAATTTAATTCAGCCTAATATCACAATCTCAATATTGAACTTTGAAACATGAGTTTTCTTTTCGGGACTTATGCTGAAGATGGTAAACCTGTGGTAGACTTAACATTAACTTTATTTTAGTGATGCAGAAAGAAATAAAGAATAAAAGCCTTTATGTTGTCATGTTCTGTCACTTCTTGGTATAGAAACAACTAGAAAAAAAGTTGCTGCAAACCCGTCGATGCAGAAAGTCAAACGTAGACGTACACTCACCATCAAAAGAATAGCTGCACCCAGAAGGAATCAACCCAGAAACTTGGTGGGTAGGTTTGGCATCGTGAGACACGCTAACGATTCAAGTTTCACGTTTGGCCATGCATGTGTCGTAAGCAAGGATGGGCCTGGTCACTGTATTCATCCTGTTAGCGCCAGCACCATTTGCAGACGGCTGCACGACGCAACGACTGCCCCAAACCCACGTGCTTCGTTATGTAACTATGTATTTTATTCCATGATTATGTAACTATATGTTATTATTTCTTTAATGTAAATAGGATGTACAGCAGAACAGACCGCTTGGTATTTGTAACCCTCAGAAATGTAGTTCTAAAATGGGTGGAAGACTTTGCTCCCTCCCTCCCTCGCACCCTCTGCTCTCATTCCCTCACTCTCTATCTCTCTTCTTCCATCCCGCCCTCTCTATCGCTCCTCCATGCTTCCCTCCTCACTCCATACCTCCTTCCGCTTCTCTATTCCTCCTGCTCCTCCTATCATGACCTGCATATTCTCTTCTCTCTCTCTCTCTCTGTCTCTCTCTCTCATTCTCTCAGAAGTACTTCACTCCTACTCTCTCCTTGTTACATTTCCTTCCCCTCTATTCGCCTTTTCCTCTCTCCCTCTCTCTCTCTCTCTCTCTGGTTGACTGACAGCTCCATAAGTGATGATAGCACTGAGGGTGTTAGCGTGACAACAGCAGCTGCAACGACAGAGGAGCTAATACAGAAAAGAGAGAGAGAGGGTGAGAGAGAGAGGGAGAGAGTGTAAAGAGAGAGAAAGTAGAGAGCGAGAGGAAAAGAGGTGAGAAAGAGAGAAAGAGAGAGGCAGTAGAGAGAGATAAAGAGAGAAAGAGGGAGGGAGAGAGAGACAGGCAAAGAGAGTTGAGATAGCATGAGGTAGGTCAGAGGACAGAAAGAAAAGATGAAAGAAAGAGAAAAAGAGTAGAGAATGAGAGAGAACGAGAGAACAACAGAGTAAAGAACAAACTGCAGAAGAGGCAGGAAAGGCAGTCACAGAAAGAAAGAGATGGAATGATGGAAAAAGGAAGAAAAAACAAGAGAGAGAGAGAGCATGAGAGAATTAATATATTAAGAAGAGACAGCAAAAGAAAAGAGAACAAGAAAGAATGATGGAAGAAGAAAGGAACACGAGAGAGACAGAGAGAGAGAGAGAGAGAGAGAGAGAGAGAAGAAAAAGTGTAAATGAAAAGAGAGAGAGTGAGAGAAAAGAAAGGGAGAAATAGAGAACAGAGAGAGAGAAATAGCAGGACAGAGAAAGTAGAGAAAATGGGGAGACAGTAGAGAGATAGAGAGAGTAGGCAGAGAGGGAGAGAGTAGAGAGAGATAGAGATTAGAGAGAGAAGGAGAGAAAGAAAGGAAAAGACAGTAGAGAGAGCAGGAGGGAGAGAAGGACAAAGAAAAAGAACAGAAGAGAGAAAGAGTGGAGAACGTGAGAGAACAACATTGTGAAGTAGTCATAGAGAGCAATAGAGTGAAAAGAGAACAAATGGTGGTACAGAAGAGAAAGGAAGAGAGGAAGAACAGAAGCAGTAAGGACAGTCACAAAAAGAGAGAGATGGAATGATGGAATGGTGGGAAGAAAGAACAAAATTAGAGAGACTGATTAGAGGTAGGGAGCAGAGAGGAGGAGAGTGACAAAACAATAAAAGAGATAGAACGATGGAAGAAAAGAAAAAGAGAGAGAGACATCTCTGTCTTTCTCTCTCCACTTGTTTGCTCCATCACCTGACAGGACGTCCTGCTCTCTTCAGCGGGAGGAGGTGTGAAAGGTCAGATAAAGCAGAGGGTGACGGAGGAGAGATATATGACCGAGGACGGAGGGAGGGGAGCAGCCTCTGCTGCTCAGTCTGAATAGACCCCACTGAGTTTGAGTGACAGATGCTAAACGATGTTTGTCCTCAGACATAAACGGGTGACAAACAGGGGAAGAGTGAAGCCCGTGAGCGCGCTCGGAGAGGACCGTCCACAGCGCGGCCCTGCAGCAGTGGAATATGCTGAAACGTGGGAAGTGTCCAGAAACAGCACAATAAGCTTCATTCTACCTGTCATACTGTAATCACACGCCGAAATCAGACTCTCCCCATCTGTCGCTTCCTGATACCCCGCTAGGAAAGCCTGCCTCCATCACTCCTGACACGTCCAGGAGGCTTCATGGTTTCAAACTGAATCTTTGACAGGCTTGCTTATCGAATTCATGAAATATGGAATCTGTTTTTCACAAATGTGATCAGTAATCTTCACGCACAGACTTCTAAGAAAACACCACCACACGGTTTTGCTTGTCTTAATTAACGTTATCTCGTCCATGTTGATGACTGTGTCTCCAGTACTTCAAATCTCTTAAGACCCCCCCAAACCAGACATGCATGTTGCACTGCACAGCTAACACAGCATGGAATGCGTCATGTAGTAGCACAGGTAAACATCAAGCTCCTGTTCATCTTGTATGTCACTCGTGATAAAACTTTTAGCATCATTTAGTGAACTTAGCACAGCTGGAACACTCATCATCAAATACCTGCACCCAATAGCTGCACCCAGAGGGAATCAACCGACAGGAATGAAACTTGGTGGGTAGATTTGACATCATGACACATGCCATGCCAAGTTTCACGTTCGGCCGCACATGTAAGCCGACTGACCCAACAGCAACGATTGTGGACATTCAGCGAGCAGCGATGTCCTCCATGAGTCATCCTGTTAGTGCCAGCAACATTGGCAGGACTACGTGCACACAGACCGTTACGACGACCGCCCTTAACACCACGTCAACGTCACCAAAGACTGTGGTGTCATGACGTGAAGATGACCAATGAATCTGTGTGTGGAGGCACCGTGGTCAACGAATATTGCCCATATCAGTCTAAACTGATCATCATTTATTGTTCCTGCTAACCTTTATCTTCCTTCCCAATAGCACTGCAGTCCCACACCTCCCTGTGGCCGCAACTATTCTTTTGATGCTGAGTGTATGAGATGAGACTTAGACTCCATCAGTGGCTAGCGAGCAGCTAAGCTGTCTCAAACTGAAGATGTTGCCACTGCAGTGTTTGTATTTGTACATGTGTATGTTAACATTCATATATTTATATTAATATACTTAACACTAATGTGGTTATATAGGATGTTTTCAGTCCACTACAAACTACTGCCTCCACTTGAGTACAAGCCAATGGACCACTAGAAGGTACTTCATGGTCCCTCCTGGAGGTTTGGGGACCGACAGGTTGAGAAACCCTGAGCTAAGTAACAGTACAAACCAAAAACAATGGTGCTTTTGTGTCTAGAGGTAGATGTGCTCCAGAAACACTGGTTAACAACACGGGTCTATCACTGCCAGAGAGTTAAGCTACAATGGACTACTGGAGGCGACCATGGTTTGTAATGTGAACAAGCATTGGGACCTTGGGATTGTGTGACACTGCTCGCTGGAAGAAGGTAAACTGAAGGTAAATACTTTAGTACTTCTAGTGGAGGTCTACAGGGAGGAACTTCTACTTTTACTGGAGGAGCATTTTACCTTGGGGATCTCTACTTTAACTCAACTACATGGTTTGCGTACTTCGTCCACCACTGTCTAGTGACCGGTGATGGTATCCCAGACTAACAGAGAGGCAAAGTGCAACTATGCACAGATAATTCACACTTTGTAGACACCAGACGTGCATGGCGTGTGGCAAGGTATTCACGGGAATTGACATCACATGCCTGTGATAGTATTTCCTCACTCCTAGATGCACTGAACGATTTCCAAGTGCAGTTGAAAGCACAAAGCAAAACAAAACAACCAGCCAGCAAGGAAGACCGCTCCTCTTCTCACCCACCAAGCACTTGGTCTATCCACGTTAGACGTCAGGACTACCCATTCCAGAGTTAGCCCTTGAAAGGCTACTGGCCCTAACAACATACCTGGCTGAGTATTCATTAGATGTGCTGACTCTCGTGTCTCTGAGCCAGGTAGTTGTTCCGAAGTGCTCCAAACAACTGCCATCATTCCTGTGCCAGAAAAAAATAAAAACCTACTGCGTCTCGCTTCAGTGACTACCGAGCCGCAACGCTCATTTCAGTCATCATGAAGCGCTTTGAGCGGTTGGTAATAAAACACATAAGGAGCAGTCTTCCTTCCACACTGGATCCATCTGAGTTTGTGTATTGCTCTAACCAGTCCACAGAGGATGACATTACCTCTGCCATTCACCTCTCACTGACCCAGGTGGACAGAAAAGACAATTACGTTAGAATGTTGCTCATAGAGTTTAGATCAGCTGTCAACACAGTCACACCACAGCATCTTATAGGAAAGCTGAGCTTGCTGGCCGTGAAAACCTCCCTCTGTCACCGGATTCTGGGCTTTGTGACTGGGAGACCTCTGTCGGGATTGGTAAGACCAGCTTTAGCATTACCACACGCCACTATTTGCACTGCTGACTAATAGCTGTGCTGCAAAGCATGGCTCAGATCACATTCTCAGGTTTGCTGATGATACTACAGTGGTGGGTCTCATCACCAACAATGAGGAGTCAGCATACAGAGAGGAGAGGAGAGACTTATAGACTTATAGTCTTTACCCAACATCCACACCTCCTACCACACAAGTGCAGCATCTCCAAAAGACTTTGGGAGCACCCTGGAATCTTCTTCTATCTGGAACGTACCAGAACCCAGTTCCACCATCACCAGACTATGCAACAGCTTCATCCCAAAGGTGGTCAGATTACTGAATGCACTGATACTCCAAGCACTGGTGCCTCAACTAAATATGTCCATTTGCTGTCCATCTAACTGCAACCTCCCTGTTACAGTCATCAATCCTGTCACAAGAACTGTTAGTTCAAGTACAAGTAGTTCACCCTATTAAGCATAAGCAATTACATAAGGTAGTAATTAATATGTTATTACATCATGTGGCAACTACCAAGATAGATTTGTGAAATTACATGAGTAAAAACTGACATTCATATTTACATAATCAGTATTTCTTTACAGTATTCATTACAGACTATTAATATAAAGCAGCAAGTGAAGCTTCTTACTTGGCATTGTAGTTTGTTGCTACTGGAGTGCCAATATCTGGTAGCTTTAAAGAATCCTCAGCTTTCTAAACAAGCAGTTTCTATGAGGTGTTTCACCGAATGGAATCAGCACAACAAGCACAGCTTCAAACTAGCCATTAAGTGTAATAGTTTAATCTACCACACACACACACACACACACACACACGCACACACACACACACACAAACACACATGCACACACAGACACACACACACACACACACACACACACACACACAGACACACACACACACACACACACACACACACACACACAGACACACATGCACACTGCCCTCCTGCTAAAAGTACTCAACAGAAATCAGCTCTCAGTCTTTGGTAAATTGCTCTTTTAGTGGAGTCAGCAGTTTGAGCTAACCACCAGCAACAGTGTTTTTCTGCTTGTTATTATGTCAAGAAATGACAGAAATGCAATGTTTTCTTTCTGTGCATACAATAAAAACTTTTCATCAGATGAAATAAATCAATAAAATCAGAACAATAAAATATCCTCTTTTAACAATCGTTTACAAACATAAAGATGGAATTGATAGAAAGTGTAGAACCTGCACGTCCTCCAGAATTTCTCTGCTGGTTTCAGTGTGAGAATTGTGTCACACTTTTGGTATCACTGGTGATAACTGTGACTTCATTTATAAATATAAATATAAATACAAATATAAATACAAACATAAACATAAATACAAACATAAACATAAATATAAATATATAATGAAGTTGCAATGGGAAGAAAAAACAGTATAGAAGGTATTACACTATTACTGTCATAATGGAGTATCATCACTCCATGAAAGTTTAATTCTACAGTTGGCAGAAAAGTTATTGTTTAGTAAGCATCTGGTAAAATTCTAGGGATCTGTCGCATATATAGTTCTATGTTCTAGGTTTCCACTCTATATATAAGTCTATGTTCCAGGGTTCTGTTGTATGTATAGTTTTATGTTCCAAGTTTCTGTTGTATATAAATGTCTATGTTCTATGATTCTGCTACATGTATAGTTCTATTTCTAGGTTTATAATGTACAGTATGTATAGGTTTATGTTCTATGGTTCTGTTGCATGTATAGTTCTATGTTCTAGGTTTCTAATGTATGTATAGGATTACGTTCCAGGGTTCTGTTGCATGTATAGTTCTATGTTCTAGGTTTAGGTCTATGTTTTAAAATCTATAACAACTTTCTACTTTGCTTTGTTAAGCATTTTAATCATCTATATTCCAAGTGATGTTATGTGGTTCTGCAAAATTTGGTGGTTCTACCTTAACGCATGGATGTTTCTGGGTGAATAGAGTGATGATAATGGGCTGAGTGCACTGATCCATCTTCACTGTCTTCCAGAAAGGGTGACTGTGTGTGTGTGTGTGTGTGTGTGTGTGTGTGTGTGTGTTGTGAGTTGAAGTGTGTGCAGATGTGAAGTGACGTGCTGCTCAAATTGCTTTCTGCTGCGTCTTCAACCAGAGGGAAGAGTGTGAGGAAACCAATTACCTACTGTCAGACCAACCATCAAACAGAGACACACACACACACACACACACACACACACACACACACACACACACACACACACACATATATATAAACAATAAACACACACAGATAGAGCGAGCCCGGAGTCTTAACACATCAAACACTTCACACATTCATGTTCACACAACACACTCATAAGCAAAGACAAATGTAGGCACACTAAAGTGCCCATGAGGAACTTCTGGCGCTGGTCATGATATCCAAATAAATAAACTTCCAGTCAAACAGAACTCTACAAAAGTCAAATAAAACCTTTCATTTCTTCATTATCGGCCAAAAGACGGCAGGAACAAACAGAAATACTGTATATTTACCAGAAATGTCCATCAAAATAAAAGTGACCTGACTTTAAATGTCAAAAAGACAACGAAATGAAAGAAGAAAGAAGAACAAATTGCAAAATGAGCTGAAAGTGCCACTGCACTTTGTGCCCAAAGGGATAAGGCCATGCCTGTTCAGAAATCAGACATTTAACTGAAAATAATATAGTTTAAAAATAATAAACGAGGACTTTTATTTTGAAAAATGTCTCTCAGTAAAACAATGTGGTAGTCCATATGAATATCATGTAAACCATCAATACTTTATGGATGTTGGTGCAGAATGTTTTAAACATTCATGAATAAGTTATGAAGTGTTTATGTAAGATGTAATGAATGTGTTATGTAGACTCCCATGGTTGTGTGGACCAGTGTTTCTCAACCCTGGAGGCACCCTGCCCTGCACATTTCAGACCGGGTTGAGAAACACTGCTGCATACCATGTTCCATTTCTGCTAACAGATCCCCCTAAAATCTTACACACTGCTCCTTCATAGTTTTTTCATACAACCTTAAAGTTCACTATGTGTTTATTCTTCAAGTTCTATTTTTACATTGGGACAAAATCAGCCATAATAATGACAGCTGCACTCAGCTAGAGTCAGCCTTAATAAACACTTACAGAGGTTTATGTCAGGTGTTATGAAGGCCTGAGTAGGTTAACCCTTACTGACTATGTGTTAACATGAGCAGCTGAATACTATGACTGTGGTATGTCAGGTGTTATGAAGGCCCGAGTAGGTTAACTGGTATTGACTACGTGTTAACATAGTTATTAGCTGAATACTATGACTGTGGTATGTCAGGTGTTATGAAGGCCTGAGTAGGTTAACTGGTATTGACTATGTGTTAACATAGTTATTAGCTGAATACTATGACTGTGGTATGTCAGGTGTTATGAAGGCCTGAGTAGGTTAACTGGTATTGACTAAGTGTTAACATGAACAGCTGAATACTATGACTGTGGTATGTCAGGTGTTATGAAGGCCTGAGTAGGTTAACTCTTACTGACTGTGTGTTAACATGAACAGCTGAATACTATGACGGTGGCATGTCAGGTGTTATGAAGGCCTGAGTAGGTTAACTCTTACTGACTATGTGTTAACATGAACAGCTGAATACTATGACTGTGCTATGTCAGGTGTTATGAAGGCCTGAGTAGGTTAACTCTTACTGACTGTGTGTTATGAAGTGTTAACTCTTACTGACTGTGTGTTAACATGAACAGCTGAATACTATGACTGTGGTATGTCAGGTGTTATGAAGGCCCAAGTAGGTTAACTGGTATTGACTATGTGTTAACATAGTTATTAGCTGAATACTATGACTGTGGTTTAATAAACAGTAGAGCCAAATATTCCATGTATTCCTTTATGCCTGAGTGTGTTTGGGTTTTGTATTTGGGAAAGCCTTTGTTACGATGAATGGCGAAATGTAAGTGAGTAAAATGAACTGCTATTTCGCCAAGGCTCCTTCCGCTGCAGTTCTGTGGGGAGACGGGTTATTGTTGTAAATGACTCAGTATAGATCCCGCCATTTCAAGAGCCGGGAACAAGTGCAGCGTGGCACTAATGCAATAAAAAAATCATTTGACTCAAAATTACTGAATTTATCCTTCAGCACGAACACGGCTAATCCCCACTACACGCCACCCTGATGCACTTACATCACTGCCACGGCTCCAAATGAGCACAAAAACTGAGGCGCACACACACACACACACACCAACACACACATGCACACATACTCAGCAGTGAAGATATCCACTGACAGCTCTGACAGAAGGATGAAGAAGATATAGCTCTGATCTGCTCTCCTTCATCTCTCTCCTTCTCTGTCTCTCTCTCTTTTCTCTAGCACCTCTCACCATCTCTCTCTCTCTCTGCGTGTATATCCCTCTCTTCTTACTTGAGACTCTTCCTGACAAAGGGGATTCCCACACACACTACGTCTAAGCATGCCTCAGTATACCTTTACAGCCTTTGTTTTGTTTATTGACTGAGCTCATGGGGGCAAGAAGGACATTCATGGGTGTAGCCAGCCTACTAAAAGGGGGAGGCGGAGGGGCTTTTACTGGACTTGATAATAAGGATGGCCTATGATCCATTGCACTAATTGCACATTAGCCACAAGAGTCAGGCAGGAATCCCTTATTCCCAGGCCTAGTGTTACATTTAAAAGGTGAAAGCAAACACACACACACACACACACACACACACACACACACACACACATACACACACTTATATATATAAGTTTTAGAAAGAATTTTGTACACATCAATCAACAAATTTAATTTTCATTTAGGAGTCTAATATTTTATATATATACAGGGGTTGGACAATGAAACTGAAACACCTGTCATTTTAGTGTGGGAGGTTTCATGGCTAAATTGGACCAGCCTGGTGGCCAATCTTCATTAATTGCACATTGCACC
>CM067478.1:35086395-35108579 GCA_034552555.1 Semaprochilodus insignis
TATAGATAGATAGATAGATATTACCCTTGAACAAAGCCTGAACTCCTCAGCTTTTAAACCCACAATTTTCTAAATATTGTTTCAGTATGTTGCATTCTAAAATCGATGCGGCTGAATCGTCAGCTTATCAATGTGTTTTTACTCCCTTACTGTCGGGTTAAACAGCTTAAGAAGACAAAGACTTTGAAATGAAGGGATTAAGGATGATGGGTAGAGCTTATCTAAAGTCGAGGTAATGATGCTTTAAAGTTGCTTGAGGCAGAGCCTCTTGTAGCAGAGCCAAAACATTCAGTAAAAAACAGCACTGTTCAGCCAGAGAGACGCCACAGCAGTGGTCATCTTTAATGGAGAGGCTGAGAAATGGCTGCAAATCAAAGGAAATAATATCTAGTCAAAATAAATAAATAATAACAATAAATATATAAATACAGAAAGTGAGCAAAACATCACTGGGCAGGAAAGACATCTGTCACCTCAGGCTGTTTACTGACTAAACCCATTACTGCAATTAGATAAACACGCTCTCTCTCTCTCACACACACACACACACATACACACACAGACACACACATACATACATGTGAACACTCCCAAACACACATGCAGAAACACACACGCAAACACACACACACCACTACCAACTGCATGAAAAATGAGATAAAAACATGCACAAAAGCACAAATGCAAACTCAAACAGACACACACACACACTAACTCACACACACACATACACACATATACACACACTAACTCTCACACACACACATATTAGTGGGTGAGAGATGAGCATTCTAACAGACTGTGAGACAGTGATAAGAAAATGAGTCAAACAAAGTGATTGGAGGGGAAGGAGGGAGGATAAGAAGAAAAGAATGAGTAAACATACGGACAGAGTGAGAGAGAGAGATTAAGAAAGAAAAGGGAAGGGAAGAAGTAACTCATGCTTTCTACAACTGACATCCGAGAAAAAAACGAGAGAGAGAAGGAAAAAACAAGCAGGAGAAAACAACGGGAGAAAATGTAGAGTATAAGAAAAGAGGAATGAAATAGCTAAGAAAAGTAATAGACAGATTGAGAGAGAGAGAGAGAGAGAGAGAGAGAAGGAAAAACAGAGACAGAGAGAAGAGAGAGTGAAAGAAAAAAAGAAAGTGAGAATGAAAAAAGATGGGAATGAGAAATGAGGGTGGGAATGAGAAATACGAGAAATTACGAGAAAAGGAAGAATGATAAAAGAGAGAAAAAAGAGAAGTCAGAGAGAAAGAAAGAAAACAAAAGGACGAAAGAAAGAAAGAAAGAAAGAAAGAAAGAAAGAAAGAAAGAAAGAAAGTGAGAGATGGTGGAAAGAAAGACGTAGAAATATAGTGAGATTCGAGAGAGGAAGTAGCCAAAAAACAAATGAGGAAAAGAGAAAGACCAGAGAGGGCATGAGAAAAGAGAGAGTGAAAGAAAGAATGACAAAAGAGAGATAACAGGGGTAGAAAGAGAGTGAGAGTGAGAGAGACAGAAAAGTTAATGAGATAGACAAAGGGAGAGAAAAGAGAGGGTGTAAAAAAGAGGTACAGATGGGTAGAAGAAGGAAGACAGGCATTTAGAGAGCAAGATACAAACGGACAGGCGAGAAATAGAGATGAGAGAGAGAGAGAGAGAGAAAACTAGAGGAATAGATTGAAAGAGATAATGAGAGATGTACAGAGAGAGGATGAGAGAGATACAGGCTGAGAGAGAGAAAGAGAGAGAGGGAGAAAACTAGAGGAATAGACAGAGAGATAATGAGAGATGTACAGAGAGAGGATGAGAGAGATATAGGCTGAGAGAGAGAGAAAGAAAGAGAGAGAGAAAGAAAGAGAGAAAAGATGAGGTACAGAGAGGCAGAGGATGAGAGAGATACAGTGAGAGAGATAGAGAGAGGGGATGAGAGAGACTGCTGTATTATAGAGCTGACAGGTATATGCTATAATGCTGAGGGATGTATACAGCTGTCTGAAGCAGAGTGTAGTCAAACTTTCATCAGCCACTGTCCTCCTCTTCACCTCCTTACTGCTCTCCTCATGATTAAAGCAGCAGGAAAGACAGGACGGGACAGGAGGAGAGACAGAAAGAGAGAGAGAGAGAGAGATTGCGTGGGGAAAATGAAGAGATGGAGAGTATGAATCCATGATGAATGTACATCCCTAAATCTGCACGCAACCAAAGAGGTCTCCATGTTTCAGTGCAGCAAGTCCATTTAAATCATGTGACTGAACAGCAGCTGCTGCTTAACCCGTAGGAACATTTCTCGAACACAGTCAAAAACGTATATGGTAATGAAGGTAAGACAGAACCCAACATTCCAAACGATATGGGCAATATTTATTGAGCTACACATACAGAAGTAGTGTCTCTCAGTATGTCTGCTAACGCAGCATGCCAGATGACTCCGTATGGAGTTTTAGAGGTTCCTAATGGTGTCCTGTGATAATCCATCTTCAATATTCTCACACAGTTCCTGCAGATGGTGCAGTAGGGGTGCAGGTGAAGTGACAGGCCTTCCGCATGTGTGATGTGTGACAACAAACCACTCATCTTGGTGCTGACCATGGTGCCTACACATGGTGCCTTAAGTAGATTTTAATGTAATATATTTATAATATATTTAAAATAGATTTATTTATATTTATAATATATTTATTTATAATATAATAAATAATATATATATATACCGGTGAGTATTACAAGTGCAATATATATATATATATATATATATAGAGAGAGAGAGAGAGAGAGAGAGAGAGATTGCAATTGTAATACTTCAGTGTACTTAATGTATGTACACTTAATGTAAGTATATAAGTATATAAATATACTAATTTGCATATTTTCATGTACTAGAAATGTACTTCTACAGGTACTTAAGTATGTCTAAGTGAATCTTAATGGTGTCTCAAAATAGTCCAGTTAGGTACAATTACTTCTATTTGAGTATATTTTAATAACAATAATGATAAGTACATAGTACATAACACATAGTATATTGAAAACAGCACACTTTCAGGTACATGAATCACGTGTGCAAGAAAGTATACTAAGTATACTTAAATTAAGTATTTTATAAATTAAGTATAGTATAAATTAAGTATGTTTCAGTTTACTTTTTTCCCCGTTTTTCTCCCATCAACTCATCTTTCTTTACTTGTACTTTATGTACTTCTTTGTACCTATGTCTGGCAGTGATGCAGGTAACCGTGCGTCATATGGACCAATCACGGATCGAGGAACATCTCAGAATAACTAGTGTTGACGCATATTGCAAACCTTTATGCTGTTTTGGCCAACAGCACAACATCTTAATATAAAATGTGCTTTAGGTACATTAAAAAGAATCCTTAGTCAGATCTTCTTCATTTCTCCCTCTCTCCACCATTCTACAGCACGCCTCCCACAGCCACTCATCTGCAGGATCCTCCTACCCACTCCAATCTCTTCTATCCCTCTCTTCTTGTCACTCAGTGCACGGTGTAACAGCAGGGCGGACGAGAGCAGCAGTGGACTGAGGTATGCAGCACTGTACTACGGTTATGAATCATACCTGAAATCTGCAGTGATCTGAACATAGTACCACTATAACAGCAAAACAGCTTAGTAGGATTTGGATTGATGATGAAACTACTTGTTACTACATTAAGTAACTTTCAGTTTCTTTGTCATTTGCACAAAATGTCAGGACATTCATGCATTGAAATGCTTGGTGAGGCTCAGGTAATCAGCAGGACAGTATTAACATTGTCACGCCTCTGGGTCTCCCTGACACCGCCGATCTCCCGGACTCCATTCCCCAGAGTGCACTACCTGATGACGTCACACCCACATGTCCCCAATCATCCAATCAGTCATGGTCTAGGTCACCCGAGTTTTGATTAGCGTCACCTGTCATCGTTTACGCACCTGTACATAAACCCCTCACACACACACACACACACACACTGCAAAGTTTTGCCAAACACTGTTTGCAATTCCGAGCGTTTGTCCCTGTGAGTTACCTATCTATTTTCCTGGTTCTGATTTCCCTTCGTCTCTCACTTTCTCTCTCTCGATTCTCCCTTTGGCTCTGTCTGCTCTTTTCTAGCTGGTTCTGACTCTCCTTTTGTGTTCTGACCATTCTCTTGGATTTCTCTTCGGATTCGGTTGCTGGCTTGTTTGATCTCCTGGCTCTGACCCCGCTTGTCTCTTGTTCTGGACCCGGCATTACCCTGTTTATATGTGCGCTTATTATTTGCTGTTGTGCTCAGCTTCCTGTTTGTTAAACAAAACCCCTCTGGCTTTTAGCTCTGCTCGCGTCGTGCCAAGTTCTTTGTGCCTGACAAATATACATACTAGAAGTATTAAATAAACTACTACACAATTAATATCTAAGAAATATATTAAACAAATACACAAAATACACACAAAATATATAGAGACAAGTGTACAAATATTTTAGAACAAGGATAATCTGAAAGAGAGAAAGAGAGGATGCTGTGATTGTTGCCTTTGTATCCCAGGTGGTTGCTAATATGTTCTAGCATGTATGTAAAGTCTAGGATGGGCAGTGCAATGGCTGGGCAGCGCAGCACCATAGCAGAGTGGTACTACAGAATGCTGGCAGGAGGAGCCGATGAGGGTTAAGCTCATTAACACTCTGCTATGAACTGAATGGAATGAAGTGTTCAGCACCACTCTTCACGCTATGCATCAGTTTACTACCTCTTCAGTAATTGGCTGCTTTTGAGCTGAAAGATAGGAGCCGAATGAAAGGCTGGGCTAGTAACACTAGCTAAGGTAACTGACCATTATCACTTCTAAATGACTTGCTGCCGTTCTCTGTGTGAAGTTCAGTGCAGTGCGTGATGCGCTGAACTGAGTCATGGAGAGGTTGTGTGTGTGTTTTTTTTTTTGTGTGTGTGTGTGTGTGTGTGTGTACATCCATTAAAAAACGTTAAAAACTGTTTTAAGTTTTTGGACGCTGTGCAATATGATGTGGCACAGATCTAGGGTGGGGTGACCTTGAGAGATATCACATGTGACATAATTTGTGGCAGTTAAATTTGAACTTTTTTAACATGATACCATTTATCTCCTACCAGACAAGCGCTGTCCTTACAGACTCTACGATAATGCAAATTAGGTAGTTCTGGCTCAAAAACTGTGACCTATGCATAAAAAAGGCCTATAATAATATAATAAGATATAAAGATAATGAAGATCAGTTGGATGGCTTAGTCAAAATGTGGGATACAGGCTAATTAAGAAAGACTAACAGCTCAATTAACAGAAGGCATTCAGATAATTAATGTTCATAATGCAGACACACACACACACACACACACACACACACACACAGAGAAAAGCCTAAAATCCAAATACAGCACCCAGGCACTCCCCCACACAATATACACAAAGATCCAAACAAACACACACACACACAGCCAGCAATCCATCAGCAATATAATGGGTAAAGGAAAAAGAGAAACTGAAAAAGCAATTGAAGATAATAAATAAGAAATGGACGAATGCAAACAAAGCCAAGTCAGGGGAGAGAAAAGAAAGAACCGGGCAATTTAGAAGATATGAAGAGATTCAGGCTTCTACAGTCTCCAGAGAGACAGAGGGAGAGCCACACACACACACACACACACACACACACCTAACCCCACCTCCCACGCCCCCACCACGCATGCACACAAGCACAATAAACCACTATAAATATTTATAATGATCAGTAATGCCATCAGTGATGAACATGAATACAGTTTGTTGGGCTGCACAACAGTCAAAGAGTGACACTGTGAAAGGTCCTAGTACTGAACGCCTAAATAAGGACATTTACATGTAATACAATGTATTCTTGAGCACAGAACACTAACACTATGTACTATGTACTGTACTTCTTCTATATATGACACATATATAAAAAGTATCTATAATGATTTTACGGAGCTAAAGCTTCTGAAAACTGGTAGCATCATTAGATATTGAGATAGACTCTAATAGTGTCTTGCTAACTGACATGATGGTCACTGTTTAACTATGAACTGCACATCATTTACAGCTCTATGTCAAAATTTCAACAGCAGAAACCCACTTAATAGAGCACTTGTGGTGATGCTGTATTAGTCATCATCATATTATGTGCTGTCCTACAGCAGGAGTAAGGAACCGAAGGCCGGAGTCCAGCACAGTTTGGTGATTTACCAGCTCTAGCGCACTAGCTAGACCTGATAATTAGCTGGTGAGTTGAATCAGGTGTACTTGAGAAAGAGAGTCACCAAATCTGAAAGGAGGAAGGAAGGCGTTCCCCACTCCTGTTCCAGTGGTTAGGTTGGGTACATTTGGCATGTTTTTATTGTTTTTAACAATGAAGGTGTTTTGTATGTTAGTTTTTAAGTCCGTCCTGTTTTACAGTGGCTAAGGTGAACTCGCTAGTGACTCGCTGTAGTGGTAAAACCACAAAACCATAAAATCCAGTTGGCGCATATTAGGTGCCTTCCATTCAGAGTCATGCTATTGTCTTGGTAACATCCTTTGCAAGCAAGTATGCCTCAGAGAAGAGTTCGAAAGCAGTTCCAACGGTTGGAAGAGTTGAACAAGGGTTGCACAGTAGGGCAATACGCCATTAAGACCATCCTGCTTCCCGGAGGAAGCAGGATGGTCTTAATGGCGTATTGCGCGTCATACAGGTCATGCGGATACTACCATAGCATGCTGTTGCCAGCATTGGATAGAAGAAGTACACAAAAGGAGTAGAAGAACCAACAGATTGTCCCAACAGCCATGATTCTGGACATTCAGCCAGCAGATATGCCCTCCATGAGTCATCCTGTCAGTGCCAGCACCATCGGCAGGTGGCTGCATGACGCAGGACTACATGCACGCAAAACCGTTACGATGTCCCACTTTTGTCCTGTTGGAATGACCATCAAATCCATGTGTGGAGGCACCGTGGTCAGCACCAAGATAAACGGTTTGTTGTCACGTGCCACATGTGTCCAGAAGGCCTGGTGTCACCCCACCTCCAGCCCTACTGCACAATCTGCAGGAACTGTGTGAGAATATTCAAGCTGCATGGGATGGATTATCACAGGACACCATTAGGAACCTCTACAACTCCATGCTGAGACGACTGGCATGCTGCATTAGCAGACATACTGAGAGACACTACTTCTGTGTGTGTAGCTCAATAAATATTACCCATATCAGTCTAAATGTATCATCATTTATTGTTCCTGGCAACCTTTATCTTCCTTCCCAATAGCACTGCAATCCCACACCTCCTTCTGGGTGCAGCTATTCTTTTGATGATGAGTGTATGTTAAGAATGCATTTATTAGACTGGACATTAGATTAAGAATCTGGTCAACAGGAAGTCAACTCCAGCCTCCAGGAAATGGCATAAAAAATGCTGATACACCATCACGCCCTGGAGAGGGTAGATTTCTGCAACAATAATCCGCCATTGCTGTTGCTGCGTTGTCGTTGTGTCTGCTGGTCTGGAACTTGAGCTGGTATGTGTACATTTTGGCAAGTGTCATTTAGATGAATGACATATACCAGCTCTCTTTGACTGTTACATAGCAGTCTAGGATTTTACAAACCACCCTCTTTTACAAACACGGTTTGAGGTTACAGGCTCATGGTGTGTCAATTCTATATACCGAACTCTCCTTATTCAACCATACCAATGTAAATACAGTTCTATGGTCATTTTAAATGGAGCAGCAGTTACGGTTTGGTGCCTGAGGCTATAATAACTGCTTCACCATTTAAAGATGAAATGAGAAATTTAGAACAAGAACATGGTGAATGTCAATTTTCTTGATTAAGGTGATTTAGGGCACCAATATAACCTACCCAGAGTTTTATGTAGGACATTTTGACAGTGTAGGACAATTCATCACAGCACATCCTCTATGAAGAAGTGGGTGGTAGTCACAAAGATGAATCATAAGACTTGAAGTGTTGTCCCTGTTTGCGGTGATTTTCTGTCTGTACGTTATGCAGAACGGCTGACCATCTTCAATCACCTTCCTCTCTGCACTCTTATAAAAACCCAAAATATGACCACCCTCCACACTTTCTTCCCTTCGACGGCTGAAAATCTCTGGCGCGTTGTCATTGGCTATGTTTCCCCTAACACAAAGCAAACCCATGGTGCATGCTGTGCCTGTGTGCCTGCACCTGGGAGACTGTTGCTAA
Source organism: Semaprochilodus insignis (assembly GCA_034552555.1). Classification (NCBI taxonomy): domain Eukaryota; kingdom Metazoa; phylum Chordata; class Actinopteri; order Characiformes; family Prochilodontidae; genus Semaprochilodus; species Semaprochilodus insignis. The sequence continues at coordinate 35,094,604 of CM067478.1, forward strand.
CTTTGGTTGATGCTGGACAGTATTTAACCTAAGATTTGCAGCAATCGACCACAATTTCAATGAGAATAAAACCTGAAATGATGATACTAAACATCAGGAATTTCACTGTGGCTTCCCATTCAAGTTAATTCTTTCTTTCGTGCTTCCTCCAGTTGAGTTTCAGCTCTTGTCCGAAAACAGTATCTGGACACAGAGTTTTGATAGCCCGTTTCACCCCCCCTTAAGGATTATACACGAGGGGTGTATTCTTAAAACTAGGTATGTGTTGTTTCAACAGATGGTCAACTCTCCCAACCAATAATGGTCTAAAGGTATTTTTAACCTACAGCTTTTTNTTTGATAGCCCGTTTCACCCCCCCCTTAAGGATTATACACGAGGGGTGTATTCTTGAAACTAGGTAAGTGTTGTTTCAACAGATGGTCAACTCTCCTAACCAATATTAGCCCAAAGGTATTTGACCTTTAACCTACAGATTTTTATACCTGATGATAACCCTTTCCCAGGATCCAGATCCTGTCGTAAATGCTTAACATGCAAGTTCTGTTCCTGGAAAGCGGCTCTTCCCAGAGGGGTAACAAGTAGTCAAAGGAAGCTAAGCTTTTGGTATCAGTATGGCTGACAAATGGTAGAAACCAACAACAATGTATAAGAACATATATAGAACTAACATATATAGACGTCACAAGCAAATACGACAGTTTGCAACAAGAGTTTCAGCTTCAAGGTCCACTGAATGGTCAATTGTTGAACTTATACACTGTAGTGATATCATGCCACATCTGACACCATGAAGCCACTAGCTGGTGTTCTCCAAAATGGCAGCTTTTTAGGAGAGGCCAAAAACCTCATTTAATTTGAATGGAAGTCAATGGAACCAGACGACTTTCCAAGCAGTTTTGGGCCATTTCTGTTGGTCCATTTTCCATGAAATTTCCACACAGTGTAAATAGCAGCTCACGTGATCAAATGAGGCATAAAAGTAAAAATCAACAAAAATGGAGATACATGTTTTTCATTGGACAGCGACGATATACTGATATACAATTGCAGCATGCCAAACTCCTTACTGGGCACCTCCCCAAGCAGAGCACCAGGCACTCACTACTGTAACACACTATATGGACCCATTTCTATCTATATATTCAATGTGACTCAATTATTGTGCAATATTTGCTGCTGCACCTCATTACCTGTATACTACCTGTATACTACCTGTATACCAACTGTATACATCCTGTACTGACTGCCAACATCACTATAATTCATGCACTCTGACTGCCTATACCATCAGTCTTTAGGTGACTGCCAAGATTCTCAGTATTTATGTAGCTGATATAAGAGAACATAACTGTACACTATCTGTGCATTATCTTTCAGTAACTGTGCAATATATATCTATGCAATTACACATGTAAATTTGTATAGTTTCTTAGTGTTTTTATTTTTTCGTAATTTCTTACTTTTTGTATTTTGTATAACTTGCACTTCAGTCTACCTCCTGCTCTGTATCCGTTTACTGTATATTCTGCTGTATCTTATGTTGCCAGCTTATATAGAGATTTCCATTGATTCCAATAAATACATGGAAGTTTTTTTTGTTTAGAACAGATTACTATTAAGAGCATTCCAAATTGCAGCATGCCAAACTCCTTATACACATTGGCATCTAAAGACATCCTGTGTGAGTGTGTGTGCATGTGTGCATGTCTGCGTGTATGTGTGTGTGTGTGTGTGTGTGTGTGTTGTTGCCTGTGTATGTCTGTACAGCCTCATTTCCATATCAGCGCAGAGTGGGTGTACACATGCGGGTGTGTGATGCGAAAGCGTATGAGTGTGGGTTGCGTGCGACCATATGGTTGGGCTGTGCTGAGAGATGTCTCTGTTATGTGCTAATGCTAGTCATAATGAAGCTTTCAGACGGCTTTGACTCGGGCAATTTGTAAATATTTATAACGCCCAACACTGCAGGAATAACTGGAATCAAGACGGATCGCAAACAAAAACGCGAATCAAGTAAGCGTACCAAATTATGGCTACTTATTCTCATTGTTAACCAAATATGTGTAGAACAACGTGTGTTGCACTCATTGAAGTGCTAGAAAGCTCACAGCAGCAAGCTCCACCACATGTACAGTCTCAGGACCCCTCTGGTCCACACCCAGTGCAATACTGAGGAACAGAATGAGGGTATCTCTGTACTCAGCCGTACAGCAGTAGCAGGAAACATCTTTATAAAACTACAGAGTGGAAAAATCTGACCACCAGAGCAGCTACATCTACCCATGTGGCCTAAGAGTATGGTAATTGCTCTAACTATTATAGGCCTCTGTTAAGACATTTTAGATATGCAGCCGGCAATGCTGGTGCGCCATATAAAGCCATTAACAAGCCCATGTATTAAAATCGGTGGGTACACCTGTCCGAACAATACCTGCCGTGCACGGTTTAATACCTTTCTTAATGGCCGCAAGCCACAAAAACCAGTCAATCATAAAAGCACGGCTGCCTTTATGAGCTTTTGCCTGAGCAGAATAGAAGGTCTCAACTACCAGCTCTGACGGGAAATTCACTTTAAGTGATTAATAAAATATAAAGAGGCTTTTTTTTTTTTTTTTTTTTTTTTACGAGATGCCAGAAAGGTGTACGGCCTGTTAGCCTGCAAGCTAAACGGGAAACAGGTAAGAACAACAGATTAATAGGAAAAAGCAGTAATTAAACATCATTAAGCACTAACAAGGCTTTATTGGCTTCGTGCCTGATAAGGTGCGGCTGTTGTTAGATCTGAGAAGATGAAGGCTCTCACAGATGCGCAAGATCATTGAGCACAAACTGAGGGATTAATGTACACATGCTCTGCGTGTACATGGGTACGTAGCCAAAAAAGAACAGCCAGCATCTCGAGAACTGGAACCCATTCAGCACTATTCCTCTTTATTTTGGATCATTTTTGCCCCAAAAAAAAACACTACAAGATGTGAACGACAACAAAGCAGCCTAGGCCATGTAACACACAACTAAAGAACAGAACTGGACAGGATTTAGGAAATACAGTAAATGTGAAGAACTGAAATAGAACTGTTGGGAAACATATTTATCCAAACATACTGTAGTAGCGGTAAAAGTGTGGTATAAGCAGACTCTCATTTCACAACTAGTATATATCCTTATGTTGAATAGCTTCTTTGTATTATCAGAACAGAGTACAAACAGAGCAATTTTTAAATTGTGTGCATTTAAAATGGGCTGTTATGCTAATTTTCATCCATCTATCCATCCATCCATCTTCTGAGCTGACTCCTTCTGGGTCATGGGGAGTGCCGGAGCCTATCCCAGTGATTACTGGCAGGAAACACCCTGGACAGATCACCAGTGCATCACGGGCTAGACACACAGAGATACACATTCACACTCATACTCTCACACCTAGGGAGCAATTTAGCATCTCCAGTTTACCTGTCTGCATGTCTTTGGACTGTGGGAGGAAGGACGCAGGGAGAACTCCACCCAGAAAGGACCCCGGACACCCCAAGCAGGAATCAAACCCATGCCTGTGCTGTGAGGCGAGAGCACTACCAGCTGCACCACTCTGCTGCTCCATGCTCATTCTCAATATTCAGAATTTTTGTCCGTACGGACAATTTTCCTCCAAATATTGCAGGATCCTCTGAATATCAAGGTCATTAAGGAGCCAAAATATGACTGTTGTGACAAGCAACCTAACAATGCTGCACATATAACTGACCCTCTAGGCCTCACCAAAATCCTGCATGCCAATCAGTAAGCTTGGTCGAATGTGGTAGTTAAGAGGCTTTGGCAGTTTTAGGACTGCAGTTGAATAGACTTACTTTCAAGCAACATCATATCAATGCACAGGACGTTTAGCCTGCTTATTTAATGTGTGCATCATTATTTCTATGATTATTCATACGAAAAAATATCATACATTACAAAATGTGTCCGACACGAAGATGGGCGTTATGAAAAACGCCATGCATATCCATCACCGGCAAAACCAGCTTAGAACCTGGAGTCCCTAATAAGGGCATGAAGCAGACTACAAAATGTGTTCCAACTTGGCAGAATTTCAAGCGTGTATGTAAATCTCCCTATAGATACAATCCCAGTGCATTCATGAAAATGATCAATTAGCAACACTCCGCAGACATTAAACATTAATAAGGCTTTCATTAATGGTTTCATTACTTGAACAGACCGGCTTTATGGCTGTGTGCAGCCATATTGACTCGCTCATGCACATAAAACCTCGCGGGATGGATCGCAGGCAGCAGCCGAGGGAACATGTGATTACCGCAAAACTCATTCATTATTAACAAGGCTGTATAAGCATCTGACTCTTTTGCACTCTGGCTTGCTCAATAGGACACAATAGTTGTGTGTCATATCAGCGATCAAATGAAGCCTGCCTCCACATCAGGACTGCGTGATGCAGAGAGATATCAGCAGAAATCAGTAAAAATCATACTGCAGATCTGACACGGTTTATTCTGGATCATTTTGACCAATGATTGATCAGCGTACACACCGAAGCACACAGCACTGAAGATTATGATTGGTTAGCAGGTTCATTTGCATATTAGAGCAGATGCAATGTTCGCAGAGGCCGAGATCACAGAAACAGTAACAACTGATGTAGTCTAGTCCTACAACACATTTACACCTCAGCCAATAAATGCATTCTTGCTAGGCTGTTCAAGCTTTACACAACATTAGCTAGAACGCTATTCAACATAATGAGAAATATGTGCAGTTCTAATTTTAAATTAGTGTTATAATAATTAGGGTAACACTTTACATTAAGTGTTAACTAACTAAGATGAATTAATACATTAGTTAACATGGAGTGGTACATTGACAATGGTTACAATGCTTAACTAATGTAAACATGTAAACATAAGATTGAGGTTAGTTAAGCACTGTAAACATTCTTAATGCATTACTTCATGTTAGTCAGTCAAAATGTAATGTGAAGTGTTACGTAATTTTGTATGCGAGAGGCAAGTTTTACTCTTAGACTCTTTTTTGAGCAGCTGATCTAATGTTAGTATGGATTGCATGGACAGTACTGTGGAAAAGAGTTTGTAACAGGCTGAACGTACTGTAAATAGTGAAATACAGATCAAATTGGTGTAAATAATGAAATACTGATCAAATCAGTGTAAACAGTGAAATACTGATCAAATTCATGTAAATAGTGAAATACTGATCAAATTCGTGTAAATAGTGAAATACTGGTCAAATTAGTGTAAATAATGAAATACTGATCAAATTCGTGTAAATAGTGAAATACTGATCAAATTCGTGTAAATAGTGAAATCCGGATCAAATCAGTGTAAATAGTGAAATCCGGATCAAATCAGTGTAAATAGTGAAATACGGATCAAATCAGTGTAAATAGTGAAATCCGGATCAAATCAGTGTAAATGCTGAAATACGGATCAAATCAGTGTAAATAGTGAAATATGGATCAAATCAGTGTAAATAGTGAAATATGGATCAAATCAGTGTAAATAGTGAAATCCGGATCAAATCAGTGTAAATAGTGAAATCCGGATCAAATCAGTGTAAATAGTGAAATACTGATCAAATTAGCGGCGGTACATTTTGTAAATTGTTGCTTTCCAATGATAAACATTTATCTTCATTTTTGGGGATTTTGACTTTTATGCATCATTGAAACGCATTAGCTGCCGTTTCCATTGTGTACAAATCTCATGATCAATGGACCAACAGAAATGGGCCAAAATTGCTTGGATAAAAGTCTGGTTCCATCGACTTACATTAGAATTAAATGAGGTTTTTGTCCTCTCCTGTAAAGTTGCCGTTTTGAATATACTTGGTTTTCTTTGGACAGTGGGGAAATTGCAAACCGTTTCATTTACAGTGCAGATACACAGTGTAGTGTGGTCTTTCCCAGTAGCTTAGCACTGCAAACTGCAAACTCAACAAACAAACAGTGGTCAAATTTACACCCAATTTCTCTATTGCTTCAATAGAGCTTTTGCCAGCATCCTGTAAAGCTTGTTCACACCTGCACCAGTACCGACAGACCAATTCCACACTGGTGTATATGGTCACACATATAAGCAGAAAACTTTATAGATAGTTTATGGCCAAAATGATCACTATGGAGTCAATGGACATAATGGGGATGATTAAATGAGGAGAATCAATTGACTGTTAAAATCTCCCATTAAACTTTTTACAGACGGCGCTTTGAAATTAACCGCTACTCCTTATGAACGATCCAGAGGGGAGAGATAAAGCTGAGAGGGAACAGATAGCAGAGAACAAGAGTGAGCGAGCAAGTGTGAGACTGAAAGAGGCCAGACACAAAGCTGCTGCTACACACTTGTCTCTGTAAGAATGTCTCCAGGGCATTGTGGGAAGAGACACGGACTTACAAGCCTTTTGCATGCAATGAGTCCAGTGCAAAGCAATGCTACAGTGCTACAACTCATTACTCGCCCGGTGTATGCAGAAAGCAGTGGTCTAAATTAGTGCAGAGACACCTGGAAGGAACGCATGAATATGTTTTTTGCCTTTATGTAAAATGAACTTACATAATTATATCATTATTTACACCCACCAACCACAACATTACAATCATTCGCCAATTCTAAATTGGATCATTCTCAGCACTACAGTGACATGTTATGGAAAGTTAGTTAGTGAGATTTGGCCATGTTTTCAAAAATAAGGCACTGTGGATGTTAGTTTCTTTATAAGTTCATTCACCACACTGAGCAGATTTCATTAAAGCACTTACAGCTCAGTTTATCATCAAATATGTCTTCCTACAAACTGTTTGAACATTGCAAGCACTCAGTTTCATCATAGAATCATTTCATACATCTACACTACCAGTCAAAGGTTTAGAGACGCATACTTGTAGAAAGTTCTCCTTATGTTTATCTTAATGCTGTACTGTAGAATAAAAGTGAAGACATCAAACTATAAAATAACCCTCATGGAATTATACAGTCCACCTTAAACACCTCCAACATGGAACTTTACAGGAGGATAAAACAGCTTTCTTAACCTGCAGTGTCTCTCATGAATATTCACTAAACTGAATGAGGAACTAGAGCTTTTACACTGTGCAGAAAAAGAGATATATTTTTAATACCACTAAATATATATTAGAGGTGGAGATATGGAGAAATATAATACTGTGGTACATCAAGAGTATATGTGGTATGTCGGGATATGAACTGTTTCAGACATCTCATCAGTTGGAGCTGTTAAGTGTAAGACTGTGGAGTCTTTAAGATCACCAACAACATCCATTTAGCTGTGTGTGCGTCCAAACTTTTGACTGGCAGTGTATCTCCAAAGAAATCGGTTCTACATGAATTAAATCAGCGACCCCAAAGATGAGTAACATCATATTAGAATCATTTTTACAAGAATATTAAAGATATCTAAACATATAGGTCTGAAATATTTAGCATAGAAAATAACGAAATGAGTAAAAACCTGAGCTCATGTCCAAATTCTAATTTTAAATAATGACATGTAAATGCCAAACTCTTTCAGATACAAACACAAAGCTATAGCTCACCGGCAGCCGCGGTATAACGGATGGTGATTCATTACTGTAACATTTGAGTGGACAGAAGTTGTTCTTTATTGATTTGTCTACATCACGGTGTGTCCAGGTCAACTAAACTCTCCGCTCTAAACTGCACCGATCCACACAAACACCTGCACTTCCCGCACTGCACAAGGACAAGTGGAGGAACTAATGAAGGAAAGTGATAAGTTGGAGTTATGAGCTGCTCCGCCGTACGTGTTGCCATTTTACATTATTTATGGTTCACCCGGCCGATATTAAACAGTGACCTTTAATTTACTGAGCGCAATCCATACAGACTAATGAAAGGAATTCCAGCAGACCAGTAAAACGTGGACGAGGCTTACGGGCGAGGGCTACTGAAGCTCGTCACTTCAGTTTAAATACCAGCAAATATCGCACATGTCTGTGCTTACAGTAAGACCACCATAATGTTGACAAATGAATGGAAGGTGTGCAAAAGGGGTTGTTTGCAAGGGTTACTGGATACACGCTTAGGGTGGAGATATACATGCTGTACATGATGGCTGCTTTGCATGTCCTGCGTCCATTTGGTGCATCAGTTGTGCATGTCCTCAGGTATTAACACTATGTGTATGCAAGGTGCAGTACACACAGAAACGCTAGGGGCAGTGCAGGCATTCAACGCCAATAAAACAGCAGCAAGAAGAAAGGCTGTGTGACCAAAGCTGGGTCCGAAATCGCCTACTTTGTCAGTACGTACTAGATTGAGCCCAGTGCGCACTGCTCGACCGGTGAAGCAGTAGGCTCTTTCAGTACGCGAGTACGTAGTATCCACGCAACCTCGGACGTACTACGTCCGCCATCTTGCCAACGTCATTTGACGTAAGACGTCACGCCACCACTGTAGAAGTCCCGCCATTCATTCAAAGTCCTACTAGCACACACATATTTCGGGTTGTTGGGAAACTGAGATAAATGTATTCATCGGTACGACAGGAAACTTGGCTGGCTACCTAGCTAGCTAGCTAATATAGCTTGAAGTTATATTACCTTAGCTTGCATTCACTGATAGCCTTGAAAATTCGCAAGTTATGTTAACAACACTTCAAAAACATAAACATGTAAAATGGGCTTTAAATTCGCGCAAAGCGGTTCATAACGTTACTTGGTATTGCGCAAAATCTGAACATTTTAAAATGTTTTTAGTTGAAGATTACTTTACACTTGTACAGAGCCGGCGTCCCGCTTTCCGCCATTTTTTCTTCCTCAGCTCGGAACGCCTCCACAGCTCCAGTGGAATCATGGGATAGCACAGTGTGCTGTGCTCGCATACCTGAAAATCTCACCGGAAGTAGTACGTCATTTGGGGAACTTCAGCCTACTGCTTTATGACTACTGCGGATTCGGACACACTACACATTATCGCCTACTGCTTTCACGTACTGAGCAGTATGGTAGTAGGCGGTTTCGGACGCAGCCCAAGTTTGCAATTACCCGCATCTTCATGATGTGTCCCTGCCACTGCAAAGATCACAGTATCATCAGCTCTGCCACTGTCTTGGTCAAAACTAAATGAGTTGAGGAGTCGATTCCATCGGCAGGAGTCCAGAATCAGAGTTGACTCAACGTGCTTCTGGAAGGTCTTTATGGTCAGTGTTCTCTGGTCTGCCCTCTAGCGGAAGCCTCCAGTAACACATGCAGCATATAGGCAAAATGGGAGTGGCTACTCGATTTATGCACCTCCATCACCTCCAAAATGCGTAATTTGTAGCTTCCGCTGCTCACAACTACAAAACATGGCATCCAAAATTAAATGAGTGTTCAGGGTTCTCTGGTCTGCCCTCTAGCGGAAGCCTCCAGTAACACATGCAGCACATAGGCAAGCATGTGAACAGGTACATTCACGATGCAGCCGGCTGTCTACGTGAACGCATGGCCAAACAGCAAGTAGTCAATGCCCCCTAATCTGAATGTTTCCCCGCAGCCTCTGAGACGTATTACTAATATTACTAGAATAGCTTTTCTACATCTACACAACATTGCAAAACTAAGAAATGCGCTGTCCCTCCAGGATGCAGAACAGCTAGTTCACGCCTTTATTACTTCAGGCTAGATTATTGTAATGCCCTGCTTTCTGGTTGTTCCAGCAAAAACCTTAATAAACTTCAGTTATTCCAAAACTCTGTAGCCAGAGTCCTTACAAGAACTAGAAAGTTTGACCATATCAGCCCAGTCTTATCTAACTTACATTGGCTGCCAGTTAAATTCCACATTGAGTCTAAAATTCTTCTTCTGACATATAAACCTCTAACCGGCCTCGCTCCTCTGTACCTCACTGAAGTTATCTTGTATTATGAACCGTCACGTGACCTTAGATCGCAAAGTGCGGGCTCTCTATTAGGGCCTAGAATTAACAAAGTTATATCAGGGGGTGGAGCCTTTTCATACAAGGCCCCCCAGCTTTGGAATAACCTACGAGTCAGTGTTTGGGATTCAGACACAGCCTCAATCTTTATGTCCAGGCTTAAAACCTACCTGTTCAGTCGAGCTTTTGGTAATTAGTTTTTCTGTTAGATAAAAGGTGCAGGTCCAGGGGTCCATTGACAGAGAGTGTTTGGTAAGCTGGGAATGTTGGTGCTGTCGTCCCGCTGCTCTTCATGTTCACTCAGGTTTGTTGATGGTGGAGCAGAGGGGCGCTGACTTCTCAGGGAGCCCTCATGTCTTTGTTACCTTCTGGCTCTCCCTTTTAGTTCGGCTGTAATAGCCAGGCCTGCCAGAGTCACTGCTGCACTCTGTTAACACCATATAGTGTGTTCAGATCTTCTGTCAGAGCTAATAGTCTGTCTGTTCTCTTTGCCTGAGCTGAACTGCTGCCCATCCTGTGCGGTCTGATGCTGTTGCTACATCTACTTTGACTGGGTGCCACTGCTTGCCTTTAACCACCACGGAGCTCCTGGCTGTCCTGCACTGTTGAAGCTTGGCCTGCGTCCTGCTGACCCACCCGATGACCCAACTACTTAATTACAGACTAATCAGACTTTTATTTCTCTATCTTCACTCCTTTCCTTTGCTTGTCCTGCTATCTGGTGTTGACCCGAGGAGGATGGGTTCCCCTTTTGAGTCTTGGTTCCTCTCGAGGTTTCTTCCTTTAACTGAGGGAGTTTTTCCTTGCCTCTGTCGCCCTTGGCTTGCTCACTGGGGGCTCGGACACCAGATTCTTTGTAAAGCTGCTTTGTGACAACATCTGTTGTAAAAGGCGCTATAGAAATAAATGTTGACTTGACTTTTTTGCTGCTTATGGGGACAAGTGCTTCGAAACATAGATCAGGGATCCGTCTCACAGTGCATGATTTGTTGCTTAGCCAGCTAACTCAATTGCTCATTGCTGTCCTAGTGTGCACTTCTGTGGTGTTTTGTGGTTAATTCACTTTGGCTAACGCTTGATATCCAGCTGTATCACAATGTAATTTTAAAAGTGTGAATTTTTCACGACCAGACTTGGGGGGGCTCCCTGCTGCCCGGGGCCTCCTGCAATGCATACCCCTCCCTCTCCTACGCCGGAGGGGGAAGCACACAGTAGATTCACATTCCCGAAGACGCTCTTACCTGTATTTGTAGCAGAGACGTCCCGGTCGGTGTGCTCTCCAGTAAGCTGATGTTATAGAGTGACTGGCTGAAGACTGGCCTGTTGTCGTTCTCGTTGATCAGGTCGATGAAGACCCTCGCAAAGCCCACGTGCTCGGACAGAGACTCGTTGGCGTACAGCTGGAAGCCAGAACAGCAGGGTGAAAATCACTTTGGCATAGAAGTCTCAGCAGCTACTTACTATCAATAATTCATTTGTCTATATTGCTGATTTCATTACGATGGAGCTTGCTCTATGCTAGGCTGTCATTATAATGAATGATTCCATTTATTATGTGACCACTGACTTTGAGGGGAGGGAGAACAATATGATTGAACACTTCTGGAACTACGACTTGGAAATTAGTATCCGTGGAATGCATTACACTGTGCTACTTTTATATTACTTCATTTGCTTTTGCTCCATATACTGCTAAAATATACCCTGATCAGCCATAGCATTAAAACCTATCAGCTCCGCTTTACCATATAGGTGCACTTTGTAGTCCATCTGTTTCTCTGCATACTTTGCTAACCGCCTTTTACACTGTTCTTCAGTGGTCAGGACCCCCACAGGACCACCACAGAGCAGGTGTTGTGTGGGTGGTGGATCATTCTCAGCACTGCAGTGACACTGACGTGGTGGTGGTGCTGTTAGTGTGTGTTGTGTTGGTGTGAGTGGATCAGATACAGCAGTGCTGCTGGAGTGCTTAAACACTGTGTCCACTCACTGCCCACTCTATTAGACACACCTACCTTGCTGGTCCACCTTGTAGATGGACAGGCATGCACGGAGCGTGAGTGTGTGTGCAAGAGAGGGAGAGAGAAAGAATCGCTAAGGCTGAACGAGACTGGACCAGAGTGGATGGGATTGACAACCTAAACCTGGTGCCCGTGCATGATTCCGGATGCATGTTAATAAGACTGAACGAGACAGGACCAGACTGGACCAGACTGGACAGAACCAACAACCTAAGCCTGGTGCCCGTGCATGGTTCCGCATGCATGTTAATAAGACTGAATAAGACTAGACGAGACTGGACAGAACCGACAACCTAAGCCTGGTGCCCGTGCATGACTGTCATGGACTATTCTCAGTCCAGCAGCACTGCTGTGTCTGATCCACTCGTACCAGAGCAACACACATTAAGCAGCTACTTACTATCAATAATTCATTCGTCTATATTGCTGATTTTGCACACATTAACACACCACCACCACCATGTCAGTGTCACTGCAGTGCTGAGAATGATCCACCATCCACATAATACCTGCTCTGTGGGGGTCCAGACCATTGAAGATCAGGGTAACAAAGCATGCAGAGAATCAGATGGACTACAGTCAGTAACTGTAGAGCTACAATAGAACCACAAGTGTAGATACACGGAGGTGCTTTTAAAGTTATGGCTGGTTCTCTTTCTGTTCTCTGCAGACTTCTGATGAAGTGAGTAGCTGAAGCGTGTAGCATTAGCATAGACAAGCAGTTAGACATTCATACAGTTTCAGAATGTATAAATTATTCAGGCACAGTGAGCGAAATTTCATCGCGACATTGGTTGAATTGCGTGCGCTGCTTAAATTCAGTCCGGGACGGGGTTGGGGACTCGGCCATATAAACAGCTGCGGCTCAGTCGAGTCTTTGTAGAAATCTCCAACAACAAAACGGCAGGAGAAAAAAAAAATCTGATTGTATGCTGTGTTCGGCCTGGGGAAGACACATTATTTAAATGCATTTCTCTGCCTGCGCCCAACAGCACCGAGTGCAGCAGTGTGTCAGTTCAAACAAGAGGAACTGTTGCTCCAGGCTCTGCTCCGTTCAGTCAGACTAAATAAGCAGCGCAGAATGGAACGGCACGAGCAGCCAGAAAACAAATCCACTACTGGGTCCCTGTGAGCCGATACAGGAGCTTTAGTTTCTTTATTTGGATTATACTGCACATTTCTGATTCGCTACACCGTCTTTATCAGATGGAGGCACAAAGTATTTAGGTCTTTTGAGGTCTTTCAAAGTTACAAGTACATTTTTGGGGGGCTTCATACAGTGCTATCCTGATTCTGATCCGTTTTCCAAGAGATGTTTCTGACTAGATTAGATAGAAGATAATAAGGACAGATTCTGTTCATAAACCTGGCTAAGACTTGTTCTGAAGTCTTGCTCTGAGAATGGTTCCTAGAATGTTCTCTCTAAGGGTAGGAGAACCTTCTTTAAATCATTCTGTCATCTCAGGTGTCAGTAACATCCATAAAAACGTTTCCCGAATGTCGGGCTGAGAATGTTCTTCTTTTGTTGTCATTTGAACTTTAGATTAAAAAATTTCCATTAAAACTTCATTAGAACTTATAGATAACGTTAGTTAGAAGGTTCTGAGAATGTTCCCTGCCAGCTGGGACAGCTACAGACAAAACCACCTGCAAGACCACCAAAGATCACCAAAACTGTCCCCTTTGGACAAAAGTACTGAAAGAAATTTTGAGGCGGTGTTGCTGCATTCTGCAATGTTTGAAGGTGATGTACATGTGTTGTCTGTTTTTTTATGAGATGTCACTGTATTCTGTGTGGTTTTGATGTGATATCACTGTATTCTCAGATGTTTGAGGTGATGTCACTGAATTCTGAGGTGTTTGAGGTGATGTCACTGTATTCTGAGGTGTTTGAGGTGATGTCACTGTATTCTGTGTGGTTTTGATGTGATGTCACTGTATTCTGCAGGTGTTTGAGGTGATGTCACTGTTTCCTGAGGTGTTTGAGGTGATGTCACTGTATTCTGAGGTGTTTTGAGGTGATGTCACTGT
>CM067478.1:35122941-35141165 GCA_034552555.1 Semaprochilodus insignis
CTGCATCACCTGTTTAAGATGCTTTTTTGAACATTTCTCAATGTCCCTCATCTCAAATTGCCACCGTCCCACCTTTTTAGGAACGTGTTGCAGGCATCAATAGGAGAATGAGTGTATATTTACAAAAACAATGACAGCAATGTTGGAAGTGAGCATCATTAAAGTTCCGATAGGTATCATTAAGCACCCAGTCTATACAGGCCATATACTGGAACTAAGCCTAACAAAAACACAAGAGCCAACTTATTTACAGTTTAGCCCCGCCCACAAAGTTCTAAGCAGAGAGTCACCTTTCTGAATGAGGCACAATAAAGTGGAGCCAATCAAACTTTACAGAGCTCACACGGTACCAGTCAAAAGTGTAGACATGGCTACTCATAGAAGGATCTTATTGCTTTACTTTAGAATAAAAGTCATGACATCAAACTATAAAATAGAACTCATGGAATTATGCAGTCCACCTTAAAAACCTCCAAAATGGACCTTTACAGGAGGATGAAACAGCTTTCTTAACCTGCAGTGGAGGCTGATAGGACAATTTTTATTTCTAAGTAGTTTTGGAGCAATTCTATTGGTTTGTCCCTCATGAATATTCACTAAACTGAAAGAGGAACTAGAGCTTCTACACTGTGCAACTAAATATACAGCTCTGGAAATAAATAAGAGACCACTCCAGTTTCTTCTTAAATCAGCATCTCCACATGTACAGCAGGTTCTTAGTGAGGAACAGAAGGTTCGGTTCTAGCTTTACTGGCAGATATAGTGAACGTCTGGTTCATGAGAACAAGGTCAAGCAGCAAACACACAGGACAACACAGCTACAGACTGGCAGAGGGCCAAAACCACTCTCTACTGACCGTGATGAGCGCCACCTTATTTGAATGTCACTTAACCACCGTAAGATGACCTCAAGTGGCCTACAGAAAGACTGGCGAGCAGTGGCTGGGGTGAAATGCACAGCAAGCATGGTTTAAAAAACAGGCTTCTGGAGGGTCATTAGTGATTTTCTAAATAAACAGATCTAAAATACAATATCTGATCTGGAATTTGGGAGACGTGTGTCCAGTAGGGTATAGAATCAAACAGAACTGCTCATTTTGGTCAAACACAAACCCAGAAACTGTACAACTAGAGGAACTGATCATTTTGAGGTGGTCTCTTCAATTTTTCCAGAGCTGTATATTAGAGGTGGAGATATGGAGAAATATAATATTGTGGTACATCAAGAGTATATGTGGTATATCAGGATATGTACTGTTTCAGACATCTCATCAGATGGAACTGTTAAGTGTGAGCCTGTTGAGTCTTTAAGATCACCATTTAGTTGGTGTCACAGCAGCGGGTCTGCCTGACTCCGCTGATCCTCCGGACTCCACTTCCTAGAGTGCACAGCCCGATGACGCCACACCCACATGTACCCAACCGTCCAATCAGCTACGCTCTAGGTCACCTGAGTTTTAGCCCCAGCTGTCAGCAATCATTCCTCCATTTAAGCCACACACAAACACTCACATATTACGAAGTTTTGCTAACCTCTTGTTAGCACCATTGAGCGTTCTACCTACCTTATCTTTGATCTCTGGCTTGGACCTCGTTTTCCTTTTGACCTCTCCTCTCGTTTCTCCCCTTCGGTATTGTTTGCCTGTCATTTGCTTCTCTGGTTTTTGACCTTATTTTTGTCCCTTTGAGTTTGCTTGGCTTTCCCCTCTGGTTCAGTCTGCCTTCTTGTCTGCCTTCCTGGATTTCGACCCTCGCCTGTTTACTCTATTCATGACCAGGTATTGCCCCTTTACTTTGCTGACTAGGTCTCTGCTGTTGTGTAAAGCCTTTGGTTTGTACAATAAAGCTCACTTGTCTTTTAGCTCTGCTAGCATGGCGCTTAGTTCTTTGCTGACAGTTGGGTTAAATTTTTGACTGGTAGTGTAAATCTTATATCAGTCTTAAACACAGTATTAAAATCGACCTGTTTAATTCTGAGGGATAAAAATAGATGGGGAAATATTTATGTGAAAATGAATTATAAGCATTTTTGTTACATAAAAAAGTACACATAAAGGGAAAAACAAGGGAATCAAAGGTGAGAATCCTTTTGAGCACTTTTATTTATAGATTATAGATAATTATAACTGTAGAGTGGCTTCTGGTACATATGAATC
Organism: Semaprochilodus insignis; assembly: GCA_034552555.1. NCBI lineage: Eukaryota > Metazoa > Chordata > Actinopteri > Characiformes > Prochilodontidae > Semaprochilodus > Semaprochilodus insignis. Next base: position 35,125,098 of record CM067478.1, read on the forward strand.
CGCATATGAACAGTTTTGTATGTGTTTACCTGACATTCTTAAAAAAATAAATAAAACAAATAAATAAATAAATACATGAACACGCTGCTGGTGCTCTGTGTTGTGTAACGGGTGCTGTGCAAGAGAAAGCTCAGTAATTGGAAAGGTGGCTCGTGCTTGATCAATAGCTTGTTAACAGTCAGCAGCATATCTTCATGGGAAGTGGATGAGAGTTTTTCCTCACAGCGAACACGCTGAGATAACGTGAGCCAGCACGCTGCTGTCGCTGCCAGACTGTGACACGAGAACCGAAATGTCTAATTACTGACAGACGCTCGGGATAAAAAGCTTTGTTTGGGAATCCAGTGCAGGATTCCGCTTAGATGGGGCATGTGCATACATTACCATTCAAAGTGAGCATATTAATACTGTAATTTGATTTATGATTCATTTACTGTACAATATACATAGTAAACTTGTGTAGGTTAAACTTTTAATGTAAACTAATGTTCTCTAAACCAATTCGGCTGCAGATAAACATATACATTCCATATAAGCTCCCCAGACAAAAAATTGGTCACTTGTGACTGAAACCTAGTAGCATGTAATACTACGAGCACCGATCGATAATGACTGTGATTGGATGTGGAATGGACTGGACAGGTTTCTGGATGTAGGCCACATCAATGTTCAGACACTCTCATATCAAAGAATTGCGCAGTTGGGCCAAATTTGGTGGATGCCTTCCCTGGCACGATTCTGAGAAGAGTTCCCTGTAGACTGGGATTTTAGCCACTGCTGGTAGACCCGTATGACCGCACGCTTCCATACACCTGCAGATTCAGCTACTTCCTTCACACTATGGTCTTTGGCACGCCCAAATGCAGTCACTCCTTTTAGCCAATCATTACCATCTGCTTTGGAGCCATTTTCCACACATGGAAATCACCCCCAACCGCATGGGACTTGATATGGAGCACTGCGGAAAGTTTTGCCATACACATATGTGTCACAGCAGCAAGGACGCTGCCCCGGGCCGATCCCTGCAGAGGAGTGAGTGCTCTGCGGTGTTTGTACTGGCTGGGACTGTATGCAGGCCCGGGGAATTGGCTTAAACTAGTGGGTCACCAAGGAAAGTTGGCCTTTAAATGTTGGGGTGGCTATATAGGGACCCACTATGGGCAGAGACTGGCCTCCAGAAGCTTCTGAGCTGCATGATCATAGGAGGTGCTCTTGAAACTACTACAGAGAATATGTTGTTTATAGTTGTTGTTGTTGTTGTTGTTTCAAGTTGCTGGTATGTGTTTATTGTGTCATAGACAGTGTGTTTTGTGTGTGAGTGGGGGTCACCTTCAGGGTGCAGCCTATGGCTAGTGGTGACCTCTCCCCATGAGTTCCGGATTGCATATTGTGCCTTTCTGCTGGTGGTTTAAAAAATGAGCACTACTTGCAGCAGAATCATGGCCTCCCCTGTGTTTTACTCTACACCGGAGGCAGAATATAACTTACATACATTTTTATGTATCATTTTAATCACTTACTGCTCACAGAAATCTTAAAATATTAAAAACTATACCTTCGGAATAAAGGTTGTAATATTTAAAACCACAACAAGAATGTTCATATAGCAGGTGATTCTTAATGTTTCAATAGCAGTGTATACTTTGGATAATGTACATAGTCGAGTCACATTATTATGACCACTTCCTACTTTCGGCAGCAAAGGAAGTCACCTGTCATGAGCTGGCTTGGTGGGTATATTAGGCGTTCAATAGGCTGTCTGCAGGGACTTCCCTTGTTGCTGTCATGGGTAAAAGGGGTGATTCATCAGAGTTGCAAAAAAGGATGATTATTGGCTTTCGGACCAAGGGTGTTTCTGAACTGTATGCATGCAGCTGTGGTGAAAGTGTATCATGAGTGGACAAATGGCACCATTGTGAGTAAGCGATGTGGAAACTGCGGAGCACCATGTGCCATTGATGTGAGAGGCAAACATCGGCTACGGAGGTGCATGAGGACGGACCAACACGCTACAGTGGAGCAACCCACCAGCTGTGACAACCTACCAGGACCTACCAGGACCTTACTGAGTCACTCTCAGCCCATCTAGCTGCTGTCCCTACTGCACAAGGCAGTTACTCTGAATATTAGCGGGTGGTCATAACAATGTGACTCGACCGTATGTATTTTAAGCTTATAAACTGCACGTTTTAGGATGTGATATTCAATAGTTAAGTCATTCTGGGTATAACAGAAATTCTTGTAATCATGTAATTATATAAATTAATTATATGTATGATGGAACACATTAGTTGCAAGCTTCAGTGTGGCTGTAAACATTGTGAACGCTAGTGTATCTCAGCTTCTAAAAGGGACTGTGGTGGGCACAATGACCCCAAACAGGGCAGCTGTACCAAACAGATGATGTCCACTTGTGTGTGTCTGTATGTGTGAGTCTCACCTCATCCTTGTCCTCCACCTGTATGGACAGGGGCAAGGCAAAGCCCACCTGGGCCAGTTCAGTGATGCGCACGCGGTACTCAGAGCTGTTAAACTTGGGAGCGTTATCGTTCTTATCAATGAGGAGGATGGTGAAGGTGGTGAGGACGGAGGCAGCGGAGGGAGTACGATCATCATTCAGCTCAGTACCCTACAGAGAGAAGGAGGGAGAGAGAGAGAGAGCGAGAGAGACATTTATGATGTTGTTCTATACATTACATATTAGATTAGATTAACCTTAGCGTCTGCCATCGTAAAAGATGTGTCCTTGCTGTCCACTCTTATGCACTTCATAGGCCAATATACATTATAGCTAGGTTATACAGTCATTTGCCAAAGATTGAACACCCCCCAGTCATATTACATTAACTCATCCTCTACAGAGAACCTCCACACATCCCCTTAATATGCCATTTTCAGCAAAACATCATGTGACCAAGGAGACACACACCAGGTACATTGAAGGAATACTATAACTGCAGTGGAAAATGAAGTAGCTATGATCAGAATGCTACTTGAGTTGGGTCAAGCTGCACCATGTGGTGGTAAAGCACCACTCGAGCCATTTCTGTTGGTCTGTTTATCATAAGTGGCATTTTCAATTAGGTTAAAACATTAAATTAAATATCATTAAAACTTATAACATTAAACAACATTTAAAAAAAAAATCAGCAATAATCTGCATAGTTGGACTATTTCTGTGAGCTGTGATTATGACCTGCAGTATTAATACTGTAAATAAACAGCCCTATACGGGTAAACTGCTGTACAGCGATGTTTGTACTGAACTAAAGTCAGGGATCTCATCAGTAATCACTTCAATTACATAGCATCCCCAGGTAAAATGAATCCAGCTGGATTAGGGCTTTAGTTATCATTAAAGCCTCAGGGAACCTACATTTAAATAAAGTTAATCTTGTTCCTCTGGGCCATAATATACATGTACACAGTATGACTTATGAATATCTTCCCAATGTCTAATAAATGTCTGCGGTATTTCACCCTATTTCTGCGCTTTCTATGTCAAATGTGTGGTGCTAATAGAAGATATTGCTTCTACAAGCATTTCGTAACCAATCATAAGGCTAACATGGCTCACCCTCTCAAGCCAAAGCTAATTTAGTGAGCATCTTAGTTAAGCTAGCTGTCTAGCTATCCATCTCTTTATCTAGTGAGGTTCATCCACTATGGAGGACAAGAGGGCAAGTCAGTGATGGAGGGCAGGTCAGTGATGGAGGGCGAGTCAGTGATGGAGGGTTAGTCAGTGATGGAGGGTTAGTCAGTGATAAAGGGTGAATCAGTGATGCAGGGTGAGTCAGTAATGGAGGGCAGGTCAGTGACAGAGGGTGAGTCAATGATGGAGGGCAAATCAGTGATGGAGGGTTGTGAGTGTTAGAGGGTGAATCAGTGATGGAGGGCGAGTCAGTGATGGAGGGTGAGTCAGTGATGGAGGGCGAGTCAGTGTTAAAGGGTGAATCAGTGATAGAGGGTGAGTCAGTGATGGATGGCAAATCAGTGATGGAGGGCTGTCAGTGATAGCGGGTTAGTCTGTGATAAAGGGCGAGTCAGTGATGGAGGGCTGTCAGCACTAGAGGGAGAGTCAGTAATGCAGGGCGAGTCAGTGATGGAGGGCTGTCAGTGATAGGGTCAGTAATAGAGGGCGAGTCAGTGATGGAGGACGAGTCAGTGATGGAGGACTGTCAGTACGAGAAGGGGAGTCAGTGATAAGAGGGCTGGTCAGTGATGGAGGGAGAGTCAGTGATGGATGGCTGTCAGTGATAAGAGGGTGAGCCAGTAATGGAGGGTTATCAGTGATGGAGGGCGAGTCAATGATAAGAGGGTGAGTCAGTGATAAGAGGACGAGGCAGGGATGGAGAGCGAGTCAGTGATAATAGGGTGAGTCAGTGATGGAGGGCAAGTCAGTAATGGAGGGCAAGTCAGTAATGGAGGGCAGGCCAGTGATGGAGGGCAAGTCAGTAATGGAGGGCAAGACAGTGATGGAGGGCAAGACAGTGAAGGAGGGTGAGTCAGTGATGGAGGGTGAGTCAGTGATATAGGGTGAGTCAGTGATGGAGGGCAAGTCAGTGATAGAGGGTGAATCAAAGATGGGCAGTGTTCACAAGTGTTCACTGGAATATTAAGACCACGCCCAGGCCGTTCTCAGAGGTTCGAGGAACAAATGTCACTGTTATTGGAAAAGTGTTTTCTCATATTGGTGTTTTATTTCTTTGTTGTTTATTTAAACTTTGCTGGATGTTTAACACCCAAAATCTGTATTACACAACAGAATCCAATATCTTATAACTTGTTTCCAGGGGCTATAAGTGATAGGAGTGTGTGATAGAAGCTTGAACCTGTTACAGATTTCAACTCTGCTAAAAATTAAAGATGGCACTGATATATCTCATCCTAAGCTTCCCGCCCAGGGCTTGCTTGAATGCTGTGTGCTTGCACTTCTAAGCACAGCAATATCTAAAGCCATACATCTTCTGAATGTGAGAAGATACATGAAGTGAATGAGAGTATCACCATCAACACCACCCATCCACCACCATCCATAACATGTTTTGTTTCAGTCTAAATCTGAGAAGTCAGCAGTTATTCCTTCAATTCTGATAGGAATCAAACATTTTAGTTTCGTTTAGTCAAACATAACTACATATTTACCCACATGGTATGTTTCATTATGAACAATATTTATATTTGATTTACATTCACATTGATATGTTCGAGCCACTTGCATCATTCCTGTTGTGTTTTAATGCAAAGAAATGACACAAACATGATAAAATGTTGAGGATGCTTTCCCCATAAAACAAGACTGTACACACCAACATAACTTAAATAATGTAAATAAATCAAATCAAAAGAAACTAACAAGAAATCATAAGAACTGCAGTTCAGAAATACTATAAACACGGCATCAAATATCAGTTTGATATATCAGTTAAATTTAAACGTCTGTTTTTTTTTCTTTTTAAGCAAACACGTGTTTGTCACGGACAAAAGAACTCGGGACGACGACGCAGAGTTAAATGACAGGCTGGTTTATTAACAACGGGACAGTTGAGCCAAACAGCAAAACACCACAACAGACGAAATAGGGACAGGCGAAGAAGCGGAGTGAGGGACAGGCTGAGGTCAGGTACCGGAAAAGCAGTCAGCGGGGCAGACTAGTTCGAAGGGCTAGGCGAAAGAAAGGTCGAGGAAACGGAAGAGGAGTTCGAAGCCTGAGAGATACAAGAGACAAGCCAAAAGGGGAAAAAGCCGAAAGAGGTAGTCAGGGACGAAAGAGGGTCGAAACCAGGATACAAGATACAGGAATAGATCGCTCAGAATTGCAGAAATAAACGGCAAAACCTCGCGATGAGCCGGCGTCCGCGAGGGGTTATCATAGGCGGTGTTAACGAGGGCCAGCTGTGAACTAAAACTCAGGTGACCTAGAGCGGATCTGGCTGGCGGGCTGGGAGCACGTGGTAGTGTCGTCATAGAGCGATCCCCTCTGGGAAGTGGAGTCCGGGAGAGCGGAGAAGCCGGGATGACCGGGGAGCGTGACAGTGTTTATACTAATATGACTCGGATATCACTTCTATATAAGGACCATTATTATTATTATTATTATTATTATTATTATTATTATTATACTGCATTATGAACTCTATGTGTATGAATACATTTACACTTAATAAGGATACTTGAATCTACAATTGGCTGCTATTGCACTGATACTGCATACTGTACATACGTACACAAAGCTCTTATGCCTTTCAGACTTGCATTACCCACACAGATTGTGTAGTGCATAGCATTTATACCTGCACATTTTCTTAATTTATATACATACATATATACATACATCTATATTTCTTTTTTTCTCTACTCTTCTTTTTGAGCTTCTGTATTTAGTACTTAGTATTTAGAATGTAATTGTTAGTACTTGTAGTCCGGGAGCTAGTGCAGAGTACGAATTTCATTGGACAGTGCAGCTGCTAGTTTCATAAAGTATGACTGTGCATATGATAATGAACTCTTGAATCTTGAATCTTAAATCCCCGGTGGAGAATCTTATTAATTCAGATATCTTTACAGTGGAGGTGAACCAGGGATAATGATATCTTCAACGCAAACACAGCCAATATATTATCTACAACCACCAGTGAAACCACACACGTCTTCTGAGTTTGTGTATGCAAAGTTGATATGGATAAAAGTGTAAAGTGGAACGTATCTGGAAAAAACTCATTTACCTCTCCATCTCTCCACGAATGCACTATTAAAAAAATATGCTTTATATATAAATATAGGCCTGTTTTTATATGTTTACTGTTCGATCATGTCTCAGACACTACACAGCGTATTTGCAACCATATTGCCCTTTAATTCTTGTGTCTAAGGGCTATTACTAAACTACTACTACTACTAAAGAAATTAGCGAGACTAACATTTAATACACCGTGTTTAACACCAAGGGGATATGGGTTATAGGGGCTACAGCTTATATTAACTGTTTATGAGACCGTGTTTCATTATACTGTGCAACCCTGTACTGGTATAATGACAATAAAGTTGAATTGAATTGAATTGAATTGAATATCATCGCTGTAAAATAAAAATAATAAAATAAAAATAAATCTGTTTTTAGAGGTTTTTAACAATTTTGAGTTTTCCGTATAGTTTGAGCTCAGCAGCTATTCTTTACGTTGTCGGAAAAATTCATGTTGAATGGATCAACAGAGATGTTCTAAAACTACTTTAAATAAAAGCGCTTCACACTAACTTACGGTAGAATGTTTTTCCGACAGCTGCTTACTAAGTAAAACGCTTCACCTGAATGCTTTAATATGCTAATAATCACAAGCTAATTGGCATGTTCAACTGGAATTGCCTATAGGGATAATACACTGTCAGCATTATGCAAGTCTATTTGAATGAAGAGGCTTAAGTATCTAATGCCAGAGAATCGAACTGTCATGTTGCAATATTGAGAAAGCATTAAACTTGAGACACAAGTTCCTTGCTCTCCCTCCTTTTCACTCTCTCATTCCTTCCAGTAGCTGTAGCTGATGGGCAGAAAGACAAAGAAGACTGCTCCGTCTCTACCGGAGTATGAATAATGGTAATAGGAGGCGAGATTAAAGCAAGCTTGTAAGTCGAAGGGCAATCACAGCATTTTAGCGTTTTTAAACCCTCCCTTCTGACTCCCGCCACACAAAAAGCTCCTGAGTGCGCTGACCTCGAGCCCGCCGTATTCCAGCACTTATCCAAGCTTTGTGAAGTTGAGAAATTAGTTTTATTACTCTCGCGCTCAGAATCGATACCGCCGTCGAGGAGAGCAGGGAGAGAAAAAGGGAGCGGGAATGAGAAGAGAAGTGGGGGAAAATCCATAACTTATGAATATGTTTTTTGGAGATGTTCCTTCGCCTCCGCTTCAGTGTGCATGGAGTTTGGGCCATTTTGGAGGAGATCATTGATTTTAATTAAGGAGAGGTTGACCCGAGAGAGAGTGCACGAGGAATTTGCAATCAACAAAAACCAACACTTTGATTCCACATGAACATATGAACGCGCACACATACACGTGCCGCGCACACATACACGTGCCACACACACAGGTACTCACAACTGATATTACATTCAATAGACTGTGGTGCTGAGGTAATTAACCGAATCAATAACATTAATATGAAATAGTTTACTGTCAGTTAATAAATCTGCAGCTAAAAGCACTAAGAACCGTGCTAAAGAAAGTCAGTTGCACTAAAGATATTTCTGTATGTATGTATTTATATATATTAGTGACTGAAACAAATAACTGATTAGATTTGGCATAGATTGGACAAGTTTCTGGATGTAGGCCACATCAATGTTCAGACACTCCTGCATCAAAGAATTGCACAGTTGGGCCAGATTTGGTGGATGCCTTCCCTGGCACGATTCTGAGGAGAGTTCCCTGTAGACCCGTATGACCGTATGCTTCCATACACCTGCGGATGCAGCTACTTCCTTCACACTATGGTCTTTGGCACGCCCAAATGCAGTCACTCCTTTTAGCCAATCATTAACATCTGCTTTGGAGCCGTTTTCCACACATGGAACGAGACATTCACTGCACTGTACCACCTCTTCCCAATCTATGAATCCTGTTACTCACACCCCGCAGGTATTTATAGCCCCTTCCCCATGCAGCACCATCTGCAGGAGCCTGAAGTTACTACCACCTTAAACATGTAGGGTAATTATGTGCATCCACCTTTTGGTTTATGTACCAGCAATAGTCATAATTTGTTTGCACATTATCTCTACAAAATTAAACAGGCTGTTGTAGCTGCTGTGCCTTTAAAACTGATATATGCAAATAAAGTCTGTTCTGAGTGGCTGTCCTGCATTGTGCCTCACTGACAAAGCAGTCTAGGCTGAAACCCTAATTATAACTTTATTGTGAGTGGGCGGAGCTACACAGTTGTACATCGTACACTACATTACTGAGGACTCATTAAACAACATAAGAAGGCTTTGTTAGTTTACAGCTTCAATTTGTTCTTTCTCGATTATATGTGTAGTATGGTTTAGATATCTGCCTTGCTGCATTATGAGACTGGACATGTTTCTGTACATTTCAGAAGGGATTCTGCTACTATCATCATCTTCACCATCACTTCAATAATCAACGAGGACAAATGAGTGAGCTCCAAAACAGCCATACAGGCCCTCATGTGCTCTTCTCTCCCCACGACTTTGACGAAGGTTTATTCTGAAGTTTATTTTGATCTGTCCATGAAGCTTTGTTGCTGAACTCTTCTGGGTCATCTTTGTTCTCTTCTGCAAATTCCAAGCTGGCCTTGATGTTCTTGGTGCTGGTGAGAGGTTGCAGCCCTCCACTCCGTCTCTGACTCGCCTGTTATTTTAGGAGGACTGCACAGCTCGAACAATTTTCCCATCATCAGTTACTGTGTTCCTTCTTAATCTACCTGATCACTGCTTCTCTTTCTTTTTGAAGATATTCTGTACCATGCCTACCTGTTCTGCCTTGATCCTAACTGGGTTTTAAACTTTATGTGAGTGCACAATCATAAAAATATAAAAATACTAGACAGAAGTGATAGATGAATAAATATTAGTCACAGAGTTTGGTAGATTTTGTCACTAAATGTGGGCAGGATGCATCTGCTTTGGTGGACATACAAACAGGCCAACCACATATAACTGTTTCTACACGACATGTAACCCGAATTTTTGTATGACACGTAACTCGTGTAACCACTTGGTTTGTCTGATGACCAGTTACGGGTCCAAAAGGCCCCTCAGATTCCAAAATCAAACCACAATGATGATCACTTCCTGGTTTACTGGGGCACCACTGAAAAAGTGTTCAAATTCATTCTACTTATGACGTCTGGTTCTGAGCCTTCTGAGGTTCTCGTCTTTGCAGTCCAAAGAACTACTCGTTTGTCATTCTACCACTCTCCTGGTGATGAGGAACTTGGTGCCAGTGGGCTCTAAGGCTAACTAGCTGGATAACATCTCTATGTTTTGGTTCTTAGCTCTTTTTCTTTGCTGTGCTGTTAGCCTGAGCTAGCTAGGTACCTTCTTCAGTCCTTGGCTGACCGGCAACCGAAACCTGACAACCAAAGATGTGGGTTCATAGCAAGAAACATCCAAATTCCTTCAACTTACAATGTCCACCTAGATAACATCTTTGTGTTTAGTTCCTTAACTCTGTTTCTGTGCAGTTAGCCTAAGCTAGCTAGCTACCTTCATCATCCCTTGTCTAATAATAATAATAATCACCAACAAGCCTGAAAACTACAGGTTCACACCAAGAAACATTCCTAGTCTATATCAAGGATATCCATAATGGAGCAGTGTGGCGTTTCCCAGTGGGTGTTAATGTTGGGTTAGCAAGTTAGCTAATATTAGAGCCCAGTGGCATCAAACATTCATTCATTATAGCTCACATTATCTACTTCAGTTATTTCCTCTCCTCTTTCTCATCACACAGCAGCAGAATGACATTTGAGTGTCTTTTTTCTTTTCTCAGATCTATTTAAACAACAAAAGCTTCAGCCAGTGCAGTAGAGGCTTGGGTGTGGATGTAGAGGTCAGTACATCATGCCTTAACAAGTGGATACAACACCTCAGCCTGCACCAAGAAGTGCTAAGAATTAACAAAACTCCTGAATGATCTGTAAAGATACATAGCTGTAAAGACGGGTTGCCACCAACTCCACATACTTGGCTCAATCCAGAGGCTACAGAAGACTCACTGTGTGCAGACCAGGTAAACTGCTTGATACCAGTCACTATGTAGCATTTAGTTTATATTTATAGGACAATTTTATGAATTGCTTCACAAAGCCATTGCTATGAAATTCCAGGTGGCTTCTAAGGTGTTGCTACGATATACCAGACGGCTGCTACAACGTTGCTAGGTCATGGCTATGGTATTTGGGGCATTGTTAAGCATTGCTAGGCCATTGTTATCGCGGCTACCCAAATTGCCAGGATATATTGACCCACTGGCTTGATAAGGTCACCAACCTGCTGACTGTTTGCCACTGGCACTGGTCCACCTTCGGACCACTCAGACTGTTGTCCTAAGTACAGGATCTAACTTGATGTTTTATCTCCCCACTGCTGTGTCTGATCCACTCACACCAGCACAACACACATGAACACACCACCACCACGTCAGTGTCACTGCAGTTCTGAGAATGATCCACCACCCACACAATACCTGCTCTGTGGTGGTCCTGTGGGGGTCCTGACTACAGAACAGGACAACAAGGGCAATGTTGCCAGAACAGGGCAACAAGGTATAAAGAGAAATCTCCTTAACTGTAGAACCTCAAAGTGCTCCTATATGGTAATTGGTGATACAATGGACAGTGAGTGTAGAAACAAGGAGGTGTACCTCATGAAGTGAACAGTGGGGTATATATATATATATATATATTATCACACCCTAAATTACTGATTCAGTCACAACCTAGACGGCTTTGCTGAGATGCTCTTCTAGGTGAGTAATTCAGAGCATCATATATATATCCCCACCGGCCACTTCATTACATACACCTCCTTGTATCTCCACTCACTGTTTTATCAGCTCAACTTACCGTATAGGAACCCCTTGTGTTTGGCATATGGCTTCGACCCAGATGTTTAAAAGTGGGGTTTCTGAAGTATTCCCTTCTCCTCTCGATTTATTGGTAACATCATCACCGATTAGTTGTCCCTGTCCTCCCGGCTGAAGTCATGTGACCCCTAGCATGACCCAAGGGTGCTAAGGCGCTTCTAACGTGGTACAAATGTAAAGCATGTTTTTCTTTCCACAAAATAAGGCCGGGGGCACGATATCGTTTCTTTATCCATATTCAAATCATAACAAATCATCTGTTCTGCTAGTGAGCCCACATTTCCAACTTGTTTCCAGGAGCAATGAGTGAGAAATAATTCATATAAAATGACACCGTGCTTTTATCACCAGTGATAACTCTGACTTCTAAAGGTTAAAGCTGCTCTATCCACATTTGAGTGGAGTAAAAAAATCACTCATTTTCACACTTCTGAAGGAATGAGTGAAATAAAGAAATAAAGCAAAAGGAGAGAGGAAGAGAGAGAGAGAGAGAGAGGGAGAGGGAGACAGCTCGAGGCCTACACTGAGCTAAGAGACAGAGATGGAGAGACAGGAACAAAGCGTTTCTACACACACACACACACACTTCCTCTAGCCTTTGGGCCATGGAACTGTCAGCAGGTCACGGTGATAACGATAACAAGGCTCTCCTCTCTCTGTGTTCCACAGGGCTCCTCAGTCGATTGTCTCTGAGTGCTCTTAATAGACCCGAAGCCTAACAGAATATTAGCTCACTCATCCGTACTGTATCAGGATTACTTACAGTAAGTGGACAGTTATAAACTGCTCTTGTAAGATAAGAGAGTCATCAAGTGAGGATCTTCAGGCGCACTGCAACCATCCAGCTGAACTTCACTACTACCGAACTTCACTGACATCAGCACCACACTTCACCAGTCCATAAAGACATATCACCCTCAGGGAAACTTATAAGAGACATAAAACATGATTTAATGATAATAACTTTATGAAGGCTTTACTATTTCATATGATACCTTTGGAACTCAGGTGACATCTTCAGTCGTTACTAAATTTGGTCCCATTTTATGTAGACAGTAGCCAGGACATTCCCTCATAAGCGGGTTCCATAAAACCTTACGTACAACTGAGTAATAAACAGATGATTCAAACAGTGTAGTTTGTTGCTGGATGTGGTTGCCTAGCCAACAAACTACTACTACTAAGGTTACTAATTAAAGTCAGAAGTCGGCGATATGCTTCAGCTTTACAGACCTCTTTTGAAGGCAGGACAGTCATAATAGTAATGGGTGCATTTGCAAATAATAAACAGCTTTACTGTTTACTGTCATATATACAGTATATATATAAACTCACTGGACAAAAATTGGGTCACCTGTGACTAATAGTGTGTAACACCTCCACAAGCACCAATAACAGCTATGATTGGATTTGGAATGGACTGGACAAGTTTCTGGATGTAGACCACATCAGTGTTCAGACACTCTTGCATCAAAGAGTTGGGCCAGATTTGGTGGATGCCTTCCCTAGCACAATTCCAAGGAGAATTTCCTGTAGACTGGGATTTTAGCCACTGCTGGTAGACCCGTATGACCGTACGCTTCCATACACCTGCAGATTCAGCTACTTCCATCACACTATGGTCTTTGGCACACCCAAATGCAGTCACTCCTTTTAGCCAATCATTAACATCTGCTTTGGAGCCATTTTCCACACATGGAACGAGACACTCACTGCACTGTAGCACCTCTTCTCCATCTATGGATCCTGTCACTCACACCCCACAGGTATGTATAACTCCATCATCTCCAGCATCCTCAGGCCTGAAGTTACTACCACACAAGCCAACTTATTTTTGGTTCGGTGAGCTTATAGATGTTAATGTAATTCAATATGTAACTTAATGTGCAATTAAAAATGAAGCTATTTAATTACATTTAAGTGGTATAATGAAAGGACAGAGATAAGTCTCAACTTTTAAAATGATTTTTTTTCCCTTTGTCCATAGCTACCATTTTCATAAGAGTGATGCTATATTGTATTGAAAATGCATTTAGCACAAACTCCCCCTTACCTCTAACTCCATATTTCATTCACAACCTTCACAAACATCAATGCTGCCCTCAAATCTTGAAATGCTTGGACAGTATGCGTACCTTCACCGTGAGTATGAATCCTGCAGAGTAAAGCGGGTTCTCTCGGTCCAGTCGGCCGTTCACGGTCAGGGACCCGCTGATGTAGTCCAGAGCAAACACACTGTTGGTGTTCCCTAATGGGGAGAAATGAAAACAAGCAGAGGAAAGCAGTGAACTGGGGCAGAGAGGAGAAACTTCCAAGCAGTGATTTGACCATGAACACACTCAAATTCACCACGTGTTGCGTCATAGGGGATGGGCGAGAAAACCTTTTCATAGTTCGGCACACATACAGAAATAATCAGAACTGGGCTCAACAGATACAAATGCGAGTCAGAATCCACTGGAAGTAGAAAAACAACAACAAATTTTAGGATATGACACACAACCTTGTTTCCAAAAGAGAACAGACGCTGTGCAAAATGCAAAAAAGTTTACCAGGAACAATAATTGATGATAAATTTAGACTGATACGGGCAATATTTATTGAGCTACACATACAGAAGTAGTGTCTCTCAGTAAGACGCTAACGCAACATGCCAGACGTCTCAGCATGGAGTTGTAGAGGTTCCTAATGGTGTCCCATGCAGCTTGAATATTCTCAGTTACTGCAGATTATGTAGGGGTAGGCCTGGAAGTGGAGTGACACCAGGTCTTCTGGATGTTAGACATGTGACAACAAACACATGTCACTCCATGACAGTCTGGCACGACACAATTGTCTTTTGCGACGCTGACGTGGTGTTAAGGGCAGTTGTCGCAACAGTCTGTGTGCATGTAGTCCTGCGTCGTGCAGCCGTCTGCCAATGGTGCTGACACTAACAGGATGACTCATGGAGGCAGTGCTTGTTGAATGTCCACCATCATGGCTGTTAGGTTACTCCGCACATGTCAGACAATCTGTCGGTTCTCCCTCTCTGTGGTGTGTGTAGGTGCCTAATTATCATGACCGGTGGCATCTGGCCAGAATTGTGAATAGACAAGCAACTCTGGCACAAATCACAACCACATTCAATGCAGAAGGCCCAACACGCATATCCCACAGGTCAGTGCAGCGTTCTTTGGCTTCCATGGGATATGGGAGCAGAAGACCCACCAGAGTGCCTCTGTTAACACCATGACACCAGATATAGCACCTAACCTGGGCTCTGGAGGTTGCTAACTGGACCCTAGAGGACAACATGTTACAGCATGTGCCGTGATCCTATGAGCCAATTGTTTCGGGCTGACGGTAGGATTTTGTGTGTGGTACAGACTCAATGAAGCAATGGACCCCAGTTGTCAACAAGGAACTGTGCAGGCTGATGGTGGTTCCATACTGGTGTAGGCTTTGCTCTCATACCATGGGTTGGGTCCACTGGTCCATCTAAACACCTCATTGACTGATGCCCGCTACGTTTCACTGCTTGGTGATCATTTGCAGCCCTTCATGGACTTCATGTACCCCCACAATGATGGGATATTCCAGCAGGACAATGCACTGTGCCATCGGGCCCAAGTTGCCCAGAATCGGTTCAAGGAGCATTCTGGAGAGGTCACATTGAATGGTATGGCCTGCACATTCACCCGACAAGAGCCTAATCGAGGGATTCCACGATCATGCCTTGTTTGAACTCAGATGATTCACGTCGCCTTGCCATGAGCACGCTGGCCAGTGTTCAACCTCACTCACAAGATAACACCTCACAACAGATGTGGGTGTTCCCAAACTGTACCCTGAAGGAACACCACTTTATAATAAGTGTACACTCGGCTGTCCCATGACGTCTGGTATGCCAGTGTATTTACTTCCTGCACTGGATGGAAGAGGCCTATAATAAACGGCTAACTCATATTTAAACTGCATGAGCTTGTTCAAAGCACAACCAGAGTAAGATTTGAACAGCTGGGTTTTCTCCTGTGTGGCAGGTTCCCAAGCGCCTCTCTGGTCTGGGACACCAGGGTCTGATGTACTCCAGTCTGGTCACCGTGCAGTTTACTCAACATTATTATTCCTGCTTGTTCTGAGCATTTCCTCTGGTTATACTGATGTACTGGCTTGTCTTACATTCCTCCTGTCCTCCTTTAATTACCTGTTCTTGCATGTACAGGGGTTGGACAATGAAACTGAAACACCTGGTTTTAGACCACAATCATTTATTAGTATGGTGTAGGGCCTCCTCCTCCTTTTGCGGCCAATACAGCGTCAGTTCGTCTTGGGAATGACATATACAAGTCCTGCACAGTGGTCAGAGGGATTTTAAGCCATTCTTCTTGCAGGATAGTGGCCAGGTCACTACGTGATGCTGGTGGAGGAAAACGTCCTTCTGGGTGGTATGCTGACATTACCCTGGATACCGTGGC
>CM067478.1:35156071-35193756 GCA_034552555.1 Semaprochilodus insignis
CACACACACACACACACACACACACACACACACGAACACACACACACGAACACACAATTTATTAATGGCTAAAGCCTATTCCAAAGCAGGCCATGAGACCACCTATCGATCCACAGTCTTCACCTCCCAGGAGGAATAACCACAATCGGAGAAATAGATCACAACTGTTGTCAGCTCCTTTCTTATGGCACATCTACAGATGACTACAGATGGAATTGTGGGATTGCAGTGCTATTGGGAAGGAAGATAAAGGTTACCAGGAACAATAAATAATAATAAATTTAGACTGATATGGGCAATATTTATCAAGCTACACATACAGAAGTAGAACCTCTAAGTATGGCGTTGGGCCACCATGTTTGCTAACGCAACATGCCAGACATCACGGCATGGAGTTGTAGAGGTTCCTAATGGTGTCCTGTGATAATCCATCCCATGCAGCTTGAATATTCTCACACAGTTCCTGCAGACTGTGCGGCAGGGGTGGAGGTGGAGTGACACCAGGTCTTCTGGACATGTGATGCGTGACAACAAACCGTTCTTCCGGCACTGCCCAAGGAATCCCCACACAGTACGTTGGTCATCTCCACCAAGACAAAAGCGGGACTCGTCACTGAAGATGACACGCTGCCAGTCTGAGTCACTCCATGATGGTCTGGCTCGACACCATTGCAGTCTTTGTTGATGCAACGGCCTGCGTGCATGCAGTCTTGCATCGTGCAGCCGCCTGCCAATGGTGCTGGCACTAACAGGATAACTCACTGCTAAATCACTGATCGCTGAATGTTCACAATCGGGTCTGTTGGGTCAGTCAGGCACAGCAATAAGGCCCGTCCTAGCTTACGTCACATCCGCAGCCCAGCGTAAAACTTGAATCATTTGCATGTCTAACAATGTCAAACCTACCCAGCAAGTTCCATTCATGTGGAAATTATTCCTTCTGGGTGTGGCTATTTGTGCGGCTATCCTTTTGAGGATGAGTGTAGATGTCTGCGCTTCGCTTCTCTACTTTCTAGTCAGAAATAATCTCCATCTATAAAAATGTGTTCAATGCCAACAACACAGCATTTATATATAGCATGTCCACTACTCTCCGTATCATAGAAAAGCAAGAGGAGGTCTTTGCTTTGCGAGTTAGCCCAGACAAAGTAGTGAGATTCCATTAAAGATAGGAGGAAAAGAAAGAGGGAAAAAAAAGGCAATCGTGTTGTTCTTTCATCACGCGCCAACGCTTTGTGAGAGTGTCTGAGAAAGCGGATTTTCCAGGTCGCGCGCCCCGCTGCTGTTGTGGGCAACAGTCACAGGTTAGTGCGTTTAAATAGGCTACACAAAGCATGAGCAAACCGTGTGCCAAATGAGGCTACGCAAGTGTGTGCGCATGTGTAAGAGAGAGTGTGTGCTCCCCTCTGTAAGATTAGCGCAGCTAGCAGCACAAGGTCAAGCCCTGCCGTAGCTAATTGAAAAGCTGTGGAGAGAGAGAGGAAGGGAGCGCTAAGAGGCTAGATAAAGATCCTATAGGAGAACATGACTAAGCTAAAGCTGTATTACACCTTTCTAGGCTGCCATCTGGGCAGGAGAGTGTAGCGACACTGCAAAAAGAGAAGCGTGTATGTGTGAAACAGAGAATAATCGCCTTTTCTGCTTATCTAGCCGTCCAGCCGGGAAACAGCTTGGCTGACCTGCAAGATGTCTGTAGGTTGTGGCATTTGTAGCTCACTGTACAGGCTCCAAATATTTGGAAAGATGAACAGTAGGGCCGGGATTCGCAAGCATGCGTCAGGGTGGTATGCATTTGCTGAATGTGTTTGATGAATGCATGATCACTTCTATTAGCATCCACAGTGCTGTGGAGACATCCGTCTGATTTATTCCAGCCAGTATTTCCAGTCAAAACAGGCCATTAAGAAGACGGTACTGTTCTTTCAGTGCCAGGAAAGAAACAGGAAGCATACATGGATAAGCTAAACCATCATGACCACTCACAAATGAAGGGAATAATGTTGATTGGCTTCTACACTACTACCTCTACCTCAACACTACTGCCTTATACAGTTAAACTATATAAATAATGTGTAAACTGTATATTATTTGTAGTTTGTTTATTGCTTGTATATTATGTATATTGTGAAGAGTGGATATTGTAATCGTCTGTATTTATTGTGTATATGGTGTATATGGTGAGTCATTGTGTATATTGTGGACTGTCAGTACTAGAGAGACACAAACTGCTGAAACCAAATTCCTTGTGTGTGTCAACATACTTGGCCAATAAACCTGATTCTGATTCGGACTCTGATTCCAACAACGGCGCATGTCGAGATGGAAGCAAACAGTTGGTTCTCTTAGTTGATGAGTTTGATGCGGGCAACAACGGCCACATCGTTATGGCCATACGACTGGAAAGTAAGTCTTGTGAAGTGCTCCTGGTTAGCGGTGTTGAGTACCTACTTAACGGCAGTGGTCCGTGGAGGGACAAATCACAAAAAGTTCATTGATGCATGAGGGCAGCAAAGGCTATCCTGTCTGGTCTAAACTGACCGAGGGGATACAGTGGCACAAGTCTTAGAAAACTTTAATGATGCTTATGAAAGGAATCTGTCAGTTCATCGTGCTCTGCGGCTATGCGACTGGTGCATGTCAACCCCTGTCCACCATTGAAAGCACCTACAATGGGCACACGAGAGTTGGAACTACAGTGATGGAGTGATGCCTGGTCCACTCATCTTGTCAATGGGAAGAGTATATGTGCAGCATTCACACATAGTATAAAATATAGAACCATTTGCCAATTGTGTTTCGCACACAGAGGATTTTCCTACTGCATTTAACCCGTCTGTAAAGCAAAACACCCACATACACACAAGCAGCCAGTGAGCACACTTGGGTGGGCAGCCGTATCCAAGGCACCCAGGGAGCGGTTGGGGGTTAGGTGCCTTGTTCAAGGACACGTTGGTTGTGCCCTGTCGGATCAGGCAACCCTCGGGTGACAAGGTTGGTTCCCTAACCTCCAGCCCACGACTATGCACTGCGGAAAGAAGATGTGCCGGAAGAGGGAGTGTGATGCTTTGGGCTATGGTCTGCTGGGAAATCCCTGGATCTCCCCTGGGCACTCATGTGGATGTCTGTTTGACATGTGCCATTTACTTAAACAGCATTGGCCCAGGTACACCCAACAGCTAGCAGTAACATTAACATCTGGATTAGCCAGAAAGCTAATGGAAAAACATCCTCCCATCATCTATATAATGCATTAGGAATGGGGTTTTACAAGTCTTTAAAATGGAAAATCGGTGGCATCATTTTAACTGTAGACCAGAGACCTAAGGAGACAGAGGGACTAAATGTAAATGTGCTCCCAGTGGGTGCTTGATAGCTGACGTCCTACTGCTACCTCTTTCAGGATGTCTGTGGAGACTCTGTAGGGCTTTAAGCCTGGTCCATACGGGGCACTGTAGCTGAAGGCGGGGACCAGGTTCTATCTGTAGTTGTGGCGGTCACAGTGTCCATCTCCCTCTGAGCCAGAGACGTTTAAAGACTGGCCTCGGAAACGTCCCTCTCCAGTGGCGATTAAAAAATGTATTCTGCAGACATGAGTGCACTCTGAAGGCCTTCTCTAGAAGAGGGGTGACACACGAGTCACACAGGTTTCATGTATCTCACTCTCTCTCTCTCTCGCTCGCTCGCTCACTCGCTTGCCTGCACACATACACTTTCTCTTGCAGCAGGATGGCTTTATGGAGCTCAGAGGGTCACGGCTATAACACTGTGCCAACAGCCCTTAACCCGGACACACACACTCATTCAGATAAATGCTCTTCTCTCTCGTCCCGCTCGTGCCTGATTTCTGCATCTACCTACAAATGTGCGCAGAAGAGCCACCCCTAACCGAGATACCAGAAAACCTAAGGTGTGCACGCAGAAGGAATGTAGCCTCAGCGAGCTTACTACCAAACGAAGCTAACTTTGTAATGCAAGCTGTTCTGAGCATAACATACTGCTTGTGACCCTGGATGCAGGAGAGCGTGCAGACAGAGCTGGTCCACCTACTCTGACTGGCTTGAGCCATCTCACTTCTGACACCAATGTAGCATCAGCAAGGATGAGGTGGGACCAGGAACCATTTTGATGTGATGGAAACACTCTTATGAACGTTCTTATACATACAGCATGATTGGCAATGCTTGGAAAGTATTTTCTGAATGTGCTGGCCACTTCTATTAGCATCTATTAGCATGCACAATTTTCAGTCAAAACTGGCCATTAAGAGCACATATATATATATATATATATATTTATTTATTTATTTTATTATTTTTTTTTTTTTCTGTGTCAGGAAACAAGCAGGAAGCATACACGGATGAGATGAACTACTATAACCACTCACAAATGAAGGGAATAATGCTGATTGGCTTCTAACAGCGGTGCATGTCGATGTCTGGGAAAGATAACTCATTAGCTAACTGAGCAAACTTTGCAATGCAAACTAATCTGAGCACAACACGCACCCCCTACCGCCGACACTCTGAACTACATCTCCCATCAGCCATCTCCACATGACATCACACCCATGTGCCTCCAGCCCACCAATCATGCGCCACCTTCCGTCTCACCAGTCCCTCGTTAACTTCCCCTGGTTATACACCAGTCTGTTTGCACTCACTCTTTGCGAGGTATTGCCACTTGTTGACTTACTGAGCGTTTCTTCTTTTGTCTTTTGGTTCTCCATTTAGCTTGTTTGCTGGCTCTGTTTGATTGATTGGTTTCGACCCTTGCTTGTCTCATGGTTTTTGGCTTTGTTCTCTCCCCTTCTGGTATGTATGCTCTGATTTGGTTGTTGAGTCTGGCTTCCTGTTTGCTTAATAAAGCCTGCTTATCTTTTGGCTTGGCTTGCATCGAGGTTTGTCTGCCAAACGTTAGAGACAGAGCTGGTCCAACTACTCTAAGAGGCTTTAGCCATCTCACTTCTGACACCAATGTAGCATCAGCAAGGATGAGGTAGGACAGTAAGCATTTTGAAGGAATGGAAATGCTCTTTATGAACCTTCCTGTACATACAGCATAAAGCTTGGAATGCTACATTGGTGGCAAGCTAGAGAACTAAAGGTCCCGGAAAACCGGCAAAGACATTGCTCTCCTGCTGATGGCACAACTTTTAAATACCTCACATAAGAAGAAACGCATAGCTCAGCAAGTACCAACTAAAGGTTTACAATTTAGTAAATTCCAGACATCATGTTCAATACACAGGGTGTCTGCTGCATATGTGTAAGATATTTTAACACATAATTTAACATATTAAAATGGAAATAAATAAATAAATAAATAAATAAATACTCTGGCTTTAAGACAGCTTTGTTCACCAGTTTTGGGAATCCTAGTGATTTCGAGGTCACTTCTGCTACTGAAATCTGCATATGTATGCTAAATCCACTGACCATCCGAGGGGCCATCTAACAAAATTTCGCTCTCTGGAATCAGGGAATCTTTCAAGAGGAAAGTTGACACGGACATGTAAACAAACAAACAAACAAAAAATACAGTCAATGGAGCATTTGGACTTTACTACTTTGGGGAAACGAATTAATGAAAATGCAATTTTATTGTTCATTCCTTAATCCTAAATTATTAGGCCGCTACGGTAAATTACGCTGTAACTAATCTAATCTAAAGCTCATACGTACGTTATGAGAGTGCTGAATTGAACTGTAGGCCCATATACACGCTCCCTTAGGCTTTAGGGGTTAAACAGAGCTAAAACTGATCTAATATGAAATATGTCAGTGCGCAGATTTCAGCAGGCTGCTGTTCTAGATACGGCCCTGCAGCCTGCAGCTGGGAGGAGGTGATTACAGAGGTGATTATACAGTAAACAGCACATCAACAACAACAACAATAACAACAACCTCTTAGCGGCACTCTGTTTCCGAGTGTGGGAGAGAGAGAGAGAGAGAGGGTGTTGGATATGCTAATCTCTACTCTCTAGATCATTAACACATATCACCCTGGCAATTAAAAACCCGTTTATCTTAATTACTCAACTAATGATACGAGTCCCTGAGGACACAGACTCCCACAGAGGACACCCAGGAACAGACAGACAGACAGACACACACACACACACACACACACACATTCATACACATATGTATCACCTTAGAAGAAGCACAGAAATAACACACACACATACACATGTGCACACCTATGGAGACTGCTCATCTGTTACCTCTGCAGTGGTAAAGATGCGCTCAAGTTGTGTAGAATCTCTATTCTATACATACATACATACATACATACATACAGACAGACAGACATGCCCACATGACCATGGTCTCTAAATTATACATACATACAGCACAGTTGTTTTATTATATTACAGCCAGTTCATCTCTGCATGTATGTGTGTGTGTGTGTGTGTGTGTGTGTGTGTGTGTGTGTGTGTGTGTTAAACCAAGTTTCAATCAACCACACAACATGTTTTGAGTCCAAATGTCACGCCTTGCCAGTTTCCCTCCCTGCCTGTTTCTGTCTTTGTTTACCTGGCCCTATGTTCCTGTCATTTTCCATGTGCTTTTGTTTATTTTGGTTACTAGCTCCTCCTTGTCTCCGCCCTCTTGTTACACCCCTCATCCGTTCCCAGTTTCTGGCTCCTCCTGTTTCCAGGTGTTCTTAATCTGCCATGTTGTGTGTATATACCCCTCTGTTTGCTCCTAGTCAACTTTGAATTTGTGTCCACCTTCTCTTCCTGCTTAGTCATCACACCAAGCCCGACCAAAGCCAAGAGGAAATTCTATCCAAACCCAACTCACATCATCGAAGTCTGAGTCCGAACCTGACCTGAGCCTGAACAGAATTCCGTCAGTACTCAACTTGACCCACAATGCTAAAAGTCTGGGTAGGAACCAGACGCAAGCTTGAAAAAAAAGGGTCCAAGCTCAACCCGGCCCACATTATCAAGGTTAGAGTTTCAACCCGACCCACATCTAGGTTTGCATGTGAATCTGAACAGAGCTTGTCATAATTCTGCTCAAAGTCAATCTGACCCACATCAAGGTCTGAGCCCAAACCCAGCCCGAGCTTGTTAAAATTCTGCTCAAACCTAAGCCGACTCACATCATCAAAAAATCGGTAGCCAACCTGACCCACAGAAAGGTTTGAGTACAAACCAGCCTCTAGCTTGTCAACCCAACCCACATCACTAAGTTTTGAGTCCGAACCTTGTATGAATTGTGCTCAAAGTCAACCCGACCTCCATCAAGTTTTAAGTCGGAACCTGACATCAACAAAATTCCACCTTAACCCAACCTGACCCATGTCAAGGTTTGAGTCCAAACTCACCTCTAGCTTGTCAACATTCTGCTCAAAGTCAAAGTCAACCCGACCCACATCATCCGAATATCCAACCAACGGTCAAGTTTTGAGTCTGAACCCGACACAAACTTGTATGAATCCTGCTCAAAGTCAACCCGACCACGATCAAGTTTTAAGCCGGAACTCGACCTGACCCACATCAAGGTTTGACTCCAAACCCGCCTCTAGCTTGTCAACATTCTACTCAAAGTCAACCCGACCCACATCACTAAGATAGTCCTAATCCTGCAAGCGGTTGACCACTATCCTTCCAGGTTTTAATAATGCGCTGGATGTGTTTTTAACCCAATTCCAGAAATTTCAGCTCAGTCTCCATAGGTGTTTTCTTTGCTTGATGGAGCCCAAAAACTTTGACCTTTCTGAAACACAGTAACATGTTTTCCATGACCACATGGTCATTTAAGCTCCTCCCTTGGTCAGTTAGGGTTAAAAGAACAGTGACCAGCTTAAACCTATGAATGACTGCAGTAATTATCCAATCAAAGCCTCTTCAGTATGTACCTATTTAAATCTGTCAGTATGAATCCTGAGCACTCCAGTGTGAATCCTGAGAATGTCAGTACAAAGAGCTGTTACTTCACTATGAATCCTGAGCATTTGAGCATATTAGAGCTTGTGTAGAGCTGCTGTGATTTCTGATAACCTGGAATCAGCGGCTGGGTGATAGCACATCCCAGGACGGAGCAAATCACTACAAGGCCTTTGAAAGGTTACATCAGTGATACTAATGCAATTGATTTTGCCATTAGACTCGATCGTGTTTGTGGAAATTGAGATGCTTCGCTTTCAGTGAGAAACAGCAGTCCTAATGGTCTGTCATTTTCTTCCCTCCTCTCTCTCTCTGTCACTCTCTCGCAGTTACCTAGCGCTGTCCTCTCAACCCCCACCCCACCGCCTCTGTTCTATCCCTTTATACTCCTTTCGCTCTGTTCCTTTCTATAGCAGTGTGAGTATAGTAGTGGGAAAGCTCCTTTGACATGTTCCCACCCACGGCCAGAAAGAAACCCAGAGAAAGAAATGGACTCTCTCTCTCTCTCTGTCTCTCTCTCTGTCTCTCTCTCTCTGTCTCTCTCTCTCTCTCTCTCTGTCTCTCTCTCTCTGTCTCTCTCTCTCTCTCTCTCTCTCTCTCTCTCCCCCCATACAGATATTTACAGTCATTCAGAACAGAGATCTCACAGGCCCAACTTATGACTCAAACATATCACACACAGCACATGGTCAAATCTCTTTCTCTCTTTCTGTCCTCCCTCACTCCTTCCTCTTGCACTTCTTCCTCTGCCTCTCCCTCTCCTCTTCGAATCTGCCTCGTGCTGATAGCAATGAAAGTGATCTGTGGAGGATGCATATGGACGCAGACGCGCTGTGGGTGTTTAGAGTTTTTGCTACTGTCGCATGCTCATATACAGACTTAGCAAGCAAACAGTTCCAAATCCTGACTATATATTACACCCTCACATAAGACAGCACAGACCAGACTCGGGGCCAGATACACGTACGCGAGAAGGCGCAGCGCAAAATGTGACTTGATGAGGGCGAAGCATGAGCCATGTGCCTAAAATTAACGCTCGTTGTACAAAGGCTGCAGCCAATCATGCAAACCAGGATAGGTGGGTCCTGTACGAGACTTTGGGTCTTCTGGGCTTTTTATTCTGGTGCCCACTCCGCCGAGGGCCCACTCCCTCTATAGCCAGTTCCACCATGTGTCCGTCCACTATTTGGCAATGATGTCACTGTCACTTCTACTCAAGAATGCAATACTGTGCAATAGTCAGAGACCACCTCGGTTTTCAGAGGGCATTTCTGTCTGTTTGTTTATTTATTTATTTAATTTATGGATAACCAGTCAGATGATTACATACGCCGACCAGAAAATCAAATGAAATCATGGATCCCCCATACACCATATTTGAATGTGCGAAAGACTTTGAAACATTCGACTTGGAATGGTGTTCAGGCTTGTATGGCAGTTTTATACATGCAGTGCAACCCACAACGTTTTAAGAAGACTGTCTTGGGTATGCTTGGGCCTGAAACCTGCAGCAAATGGCATCTAGCCAACTGTGTGTGCGCATGTTTGGAAATGTTGGCAATGATGTGTGGCCATCGTTGTCCTTGACGGTGGACATTTGTGGACAGACAGCACATTGCAAATTCCTCATCCCGACCCCCATCAAGTTTTAAGTCGGAACCTGACATCAACAAAATTCCGCCCCAACCCAACCTGAAAGTTTCATGTCGGAACCTGACATCAACAAAATTCCACCTGAACCCAACGTGACCCATGTCAAGGTTTGAGTCCAACCCAGTCCACATCACTAAGTTTTGAGTCTGAACCCGACCCAAACTTGTATGAACTCTGCTCAAAGTCAACCCAACTGCGATCAAGTTTTAAGCCGGAACTCAACCTTACCAAAGTTAGGCCTGAACCCAACCTGACCCACATCAAGGCATGACTCCAAACTCGCCTCTAGCTTGTCAACATTCTTCTCAAAGTCAACTCGACCCACATCATCAAGATAGTCTCAATCCTGCTTTTCAGAGGGTATTTCTGTCTATTTGTTTGTTTATTTATTTATTTTATTTATGGATAACCAATCAGATGATTACATACGCCGACCAGAAAATCGAATGAAATCATGGATCCCCCATACACCATATTTGAATATGTGAAAGACTTCGAAACATTCGACTTGGAATGGTGTTCAGGCTTGTATGGCAGTTTTATACATGCAATGCAACCCACAACGTTTTAAGAAGACTGTCTTGGGTATGCTTGAGCCTGAAACCTGCAGCAAATGGCATTTAGCCAACTGTGTGTGCGCATGTTTGGAAATGCAATGATGCGTGGCCAACGTTGTCCTTGACGGTGGACATTTGTGGACAGACTGCACGTTGCAAATTCCTCATTCTGACTAGCAGTCAGGCTGAAAAATAACACGATGGGCACAGTGAGGGATCGCGAGCACAGCTGAGTTATGCACTACATGACGGAAGTGATGGACACAATGCGGCTGAAATCACAATATCTTGGTGTGTTGGACTGATTTTATTAATAATTCATCACTGTAGTAATTAACAGCATCTTCTTCAACATCCTGCCATTCAGAGTACATCTGCTTGTCGCTTTAACTCATCATAATCTGCTCTTAGAGTAGCTGCGCTGCATGCATGTTCATACTGGTCATGGTAAAGTAGATTAGCATGCGTAACTGGAGGGCTTTTGTCAGCAGGCTTTAAAAGGTAGTTTTAGGTATCATAGGTAGGTAGGTTCCTTATAAGATGTGATAGTAATGAAGTTTGAGTATTATCTATGTTTTTAGCCTTTATTGTTTTGGTTTCTAGGCTGGACAAGGCTTACAGAACCTTATTAGACACTGCATTTTCTCAAAACACCTCATTTATATTGTGTTGCTAAAGCATGTTGGCAGTGTGGAAGTACAGAGCTGATTGGAACAGGTTGGGTAGAGTCTTCTCAAGATAGCATTAGCATGGTGGCATGTCCAACCTCCCTAGTTCTGATTAGCTTCACTGCAGCCTATGCAACATTATGAGGAGACTCTTAATTCCAACCTAAATTGATTAAAAGGTTAAACGCGATAGATTTCGACATTCTCTAAAGCTTGTCTAGCAATCTAGCAAAACAGATACATCAGGTGTGTACAAACCGCTGAAGGTCTGTATGTCTCAAGACAATTTGAGATTTGGATGCTGATTATTTCATGTCTTTTTTAAATCAGCACTCGTTTAGATGCAACTTTCAAACACTAGAACCTACAAGGGAAAATTAGCTGTGATTCGGTCGAAGGCAACTGATGTAGTTGTTTATGTTGTTAAGCAAAGAAGCCTCAAATTGTGCAGCTCCTTGTATGTGCTTTAAAACTGACGACTCATTTAGCTGCATCAATTTACGTTACGAATAGCTCAGGAAAGTAAATATAAATCGAACGTTTGCTGGATATTCAACTTTCCCTCCTGTACGTCTTGGGGAAGAAATATCCAAATATGACCAAGCCTACATTTTCTCATTCCGGAAAGGCAATTCCAGAGAAGACAAACTACAACTATATATAATTCAAAGATGTCCATAAGATTTGATCATTAAAACTTTAGCCATTAGACAGTGCATGACATACTGTGTGTTCCATGTACTTAGCTGAAACAAAAATCGCATCAAGACACTCATAGTAAAAAGAGTGGCTTCCTTTAGGCATACTACTAATTCCAGTTAAAGGAAGCCTCTACATTTAGAGACTGGTCCACTTGCACTTTTTGGATGGTCTCTTAATGACCAAAGTGTTGTACGTTTCCCCAAACAAAATTATCTTTAACAAAATTTTAACTGGCATTTTTAAAAACACGTTTGGTTGCAATTTGTCTTTTAGGAGTGAGGAATAGTAGACTTGGTCATTTTTGGATATTTATTCCGAGTGAAATCGAGGAGAGAAAGTCGAATATCCAACAAATGTCATTTTCTGTTTTTGTATGAATCATAACAAAGCTGAATTTGAATGCTGAAAATAGACGGATGATGGCAAACCGAGTATTTCATTGTTTGCAGTGCAGTATGCCACTACCAGTGGCAAAATTTCAAAGACCGCAGCAGTAAGTGGGAAGTTCCATCTAGAATTTAACTTTCCCAACTTTTGTCACTGACTCCACAGGTGGCCATGGCTAGTGGTGTTCTAGTGGTGTTCCAGACCTCTTTCCACCTTAAATAAACAATCAACTATGGTAAACCTCTCCTCACATAATCAGCCATTTGCCCTGGCAATGCTGCCACCAATGCTCTCAGTCATGTACCGTGATACTGGAATTTTCTAATACCAATATGTCAGTACAGCGTTACGGTAAACTTTACAGCAGTTCTTACTTAAGGTGGACAACAGATGCTTCTCGACCAACCAGATCCGCTGGAACTAAAGCTGTGATCACACACTTGCATTGCATTGCATGCGTCATACTGCACATCATATTGGTTATGTGTCCTTTAACAGCATTTACCAGAGGAGAGCCTTATCCGTGTAAATCGTTTAAGGTGGAGAAGGCAGGAGAACACTTTGCATGCTTTTTGCTGTATAACATTGGGTTAATTTGGCTCCCAAAAATTCAACATACAGTTTATTCCACTATAGCAGGCGAGGCCAAAAGCTGGGAAAATTGAACTCTTGATGGAGCATTCCAGTCACTGCTACAGAACATCTGCGGAATATTGTCGCTTACGGCTCCATTGAAAGCAACGAAGTATCTGTTTTGCCACTGTCCGTCAACCACTAGCGTGTGAAAGCAGCATAACTGTTATATAATGATCAATAGGGACCAGTATGCATTAACAGAGAGAGTGAACACAATAAATTAAACCCAGATCAACCAGTACATAAATGTCTGCAACGGAATCTCTTACCCTGATCTGGATTCATCCTGCCCCGGCTATGCTTCACCCACATTTCATTCTGCATTAACCCAAACACACCAGACCCACCTAATCAATAAAGCTGGTGTCAAGTTACACTTAGAACTGAACTTTGCAAAGAGGTACGTCTCCAGGAACAGAGTTAGGCAGGTCTGATTTAGATGGGAAAAGTAAAATGATATCCCGAAGCCATAATTCCTATTAATGCAGCCTTCATTTCTCCACAGGGTCAAAGATTAATCATTCATACAGACTTTTACCGATCGCATCAGGACATTTCTATAGTGTAATTCAACATTTGTCAGGGCCAAACCATCTTAAAGGAAAAATCCAGTACTTTCATTCCATTCTCTATATCTAACATCTGCAGCATATGATCAGTTATTACAGACAGCTATTTCAATGCATTTCCCTCTGCTTAGAAAAGAACCAAAAAGCTTGCTGGCTTCAAATTCTCCTATAGTACAAGCTGACAAACTTGCTGTCCATAGTAAATGGTGGTATGATGTGACAGAAAGAGATTAGGATCAGAAATGCCTGAAAATTAGCATTTAGTTTACTTCACTCCAATTCTGATGTAGTACACATAGTCCTAAAATAAGTGTATAAAAACTGTTTTTATACCCTCATCATCAAAAGAACAGTTGCACGCAGTGTCAGATTGCAGTGCTATTGGGAAGGAAGATAAAGGTTACCAGGAACAATAAATGATGATAAATTTAGACTGATATGGGCGATATTCATACAGAAGTAGTGTCTATCAGTATGGCGTCGGACGTCTCAGCATGGAGCTGCAGAGGTTCCTAATGGTGTCCTGTGATAATCCATCCCATGTAGCTTCAATATTCTCACACAGTTCCTGCAGATTGTGTGGTAGGAGTGGAGGTGGAGTGACACTAGGCCTTCAGGACGTGTGACGTGTGACAACAGACCGTTCATCTTAGTGCTGACCACGGTGTCTCCACACACAAATTCGTTGGTCATCTCCACCAAGGGTAAGGGCAGTCATCGTAACGGTCGTAACGGTCTACGTCCAGTACTGCATCGTGTAGCCATCTGCCAATGGTGCTAACAGGATGACTCATGGAGGGCATCACTGCTCGCTGAATGTCTGCCATCGTGGCTGTCGGGTCAGTCAGGTACAGCGATAAGACCCGTCCTTGCTTACGTCACATGTGCGGCCGAGCGTGAAACTTGAATCATTTGCAAATCTCATGACGTCAAACCTACCCACCAAGTTTCATTCCTGTCAGCTGATTCCTTCTGGGTGCAGCTATTTGTGCAGCTATTGTTTTGACGATGAGTGTATAATGAGAAATTGTTTTTGTCTAAATAGAAACATTAAGTAAGTGTAAATCATGACATTCAAATGATATTTATCTTGTATGCATGGATGCTGTATGTTTCAGGTCATGTATGAAAGACCACACTGTTAGAATAGGATGTATTTTTATAGTGTACAGCTCAGTTATGAACATGCATGCATGGTAGCATGGCCTTTTACAGTACACTGTACTGTTATCACTATTACATAAATCTGTGAAGTTGTTTGCATTTGCATATCTCTAGTATGTTTATCACCTTTGTATATTTTATTCCAGTTGAGATTATGGTTGTTTAAAATCACAGCATCAGAAAGAACGCTGGCACTTCACTAGCACTTGCTAAAAACATGCTAACACAATGTTGAAACGAGTGTGGGTAAAAGACCGGCTGGAGAAAAGAGAGAAAAGCAGATCACTTCACAATGCATTCAAATAGCACCGCCTGCAAATTAGGAGAGAAAAAATAATTCATTGACTTGGATGATAACAGCCGGCTAACAAAGAGGAATAAACGCTGGCAGAAGCAGATGTTTTACCAGATGCTACACTCGGCTGGCTAGTTAAACCAACTGGTTACAGGAACATTAGCAAGCTAACATTTGTTTGTTGTCGTGACTCTAAAACTGACAAAATCAAAAACCACCTATGGCGTAAAGTTGATCAGGATAATCAGTCTCTCAACCATTCAATTATCAGTGGTGTCGGCTAAAACCAATCATTTGAAAGTATGTCGTTTGTTGTGATCACATGGTGCTGTATTGGTGTCGTGATTGGGTGCTTCATGAAACTTGTTTCACCATCTTGTGACCGGGTGGGTCACAATCTGGATGTTAATATTCATTGTTTTTGATCAAAATGTCCAGTTACAAGACAGAATATATGTAGAGTTAAACACTCCACTGCGCCGCCCTCGCCGATCTCTGCTGGCTGTCGAGCCCTGGATTCTGTACTGTCCTAGAAGTGACTCAGTATCATAACCAAGGATAGTCCAGTTTCTTCATTTTCATTCGTTTCACTGTTTGTTTCTAATTTCAGTTAGTTCAATTTAAAGAGGCATGAATAGTTTACATTTTTCTGAAAAGCCCTAGTTTTAGTTTTTATTTTGATTTTATTTCTAGTTTTAGTTATGATGAAATTTCCATATTACAAGACAGAATATAGTTAGAATTAAAAGCTCCACTGCACAGCTCTCAGAACTGAAAATGATTGTTGAGCCCTGGATTCTGCACTGCCCTAGGAGTGACTCATAGCAAGGATATTACAGTTTTTAAACTTTATTTATTTATTTATTTATTTATTTTTATTGGATTTAGTATTTCAGTTTAGTTTTAGGTGCATGAATAGTTTACATTTAAAAAAAAAAGTACTAATTTTAGTTCTTATGTAGATTCTATTTCCATTTTTACATATCATGAAATTTACATATCACCAAATTTACATTTACGGTATTTGGCCGATGCTCTTTGATCATTTCTTACACAGGTAGGCTAGGGAAGGTAGCTTTAGGAGTCTTGCCCAAGGACCCTTATTGGTATAGTGTAAGGAGCTTGTCCAGGAAGGGAATCAAAGCCCAGTCTACAGCGTGGGAGGGTAACAGCAATGTGGAATAATAAGCTGCAATAAAAATGTTCATGTCAAAATCTGTAGCAGGAAAAGCATGCTAATGACAGCTAGCATAACAGCCTGCTAACCAGGCTTGTGTGTCCACTAGCCTCTTTTGGGGTGCACCTCCGTCGGTCAGCTGAATCACTCAGCAGTGAGGTCTCGTGGCCTCTTGCTTCAATCAAGCCAGAAAGGCTGCTGTTTTCTTAGTTTGATTGTATTTCTATTTTTAGTTATTATTAAAAGTACATATCATTACATTTACTGTATTTGGCAGACGCTCTTATCCAGAGTGACCTACAGTTTGATCATTTTAGGAGTCTAGACCAAGACCCCTTACAGGTATAGTGTAGGGAGCTAGCCCAGGGAGGGAATCAAGCCCTAGTCTATAGCATGGGAGGCAAAGGTGTTCCCCACTATGCTATACCAACCACAGGTATGGCGGTACCACCTCTAGACGTGACGGTTAACTTTCATACTAGTTCAGCCTACCTCAGTTTCCTCGCAACAGCTGCTACAACAGAATACATTTGTGGATGGAGCATGGACAGCTCTACTGTCCCTTTAAACCTATCTGCTGCACTCTCTGAAAATCTGAGGATTATCATTCAAGCTTATCAGGGAGCATTCAGGTGGATTAGAACTTGCTGCGGTAAACCTCCACTTCCTCACCTGAGGAACCGAATGAATAAACCATTTCAGGATACAACTGGCAAAAATATCAGTAGCAGGTGGAACTGGTGGAAGAAGGTTAGGAGAGGAAACCCGAGTGATCGATGCCAGAAGAGCCTCTGCGTCCGGCAGAAAAGAGAGGAGACCCTGTGATCTCACTGACCTGATACGATGGTGTATCCGATTCCTCGAGGTCGACCCAGGTCTTGATCGATCGCTCTGATCTTTCGCACCTCATAGCCCTGTGGACAAAACACACGCATCCACAGAATAAGAATCAGGTACACAAAAAGACAAGACACGAAGCCAGCAACAGCAGAAACGTGCATGTAAACAAGACTGTACAACCGGAGGAGTCGAACATCTCGATGACCGCACACAAAAAGCACCAGGAAGTAGTGCCGTGCAGAGTATCGTAATCCACAATGTAATTCTCTAATTTTAAATATTCTTACTTTCAATATTCAGGTGGTTATTTAAACAGACCAAATAGTAGAGATGCACCGAATGTTTGGCAACTATTATTATTTGGCCAAAAATGTCAAAAAAACACTTGTTCAGTCAAATATGTGAAAAGACTGAATAATAATTTATACTGAACAATGACGTTTTAATAATGCTGTTTGTAGACGGGAACCAGAAACTGGACTGTTATTCAGTTTCAAGCATTCAAGCCAAACGGAACTCCAGATAGAGTAAAGAACAGAACAGAGCCATTAGCTTTAACAAGCATCACAGCAACACACAGACAGCTGGCAGCTTCTCAGCGCGCGTGCACACACATACGCACTCTTTCTATCTCTCTCACATGCGCGCACGTGTTTTCTCTCTCGCTTATTCACTTGGTACGTGTGGCCACATCCTCCTTAAAGAAACACAAACCCCAGTTTTACAACAACGGGATAAAATCGCAGCCAGCGCGGAGTGAGGCACTCTCTGTGAATGCAGCCAACATGTCGGCTGGGATTTATTGTGCTCAAGTCATATAGTGCTTTGGTGGGATGTCTGCTGGGATGTTAAGATGTTCGGTGTTCAGTAAGTGTGTTTAATCTGCAGTTTAGTGAATGTTTTTTTCTTTGAAAACCAGGACAAAAATACATCCCAGACAGCAAAAGTGTTCTGGCCCAAATCTGGCCCATATTCCCCATTTTCATCTGGCCCACTTGCCAGATGGGTTGACGGCACTTGTGTGGACCTCTCCTGGTAGCAAGATGTGGGACAGTTATGCACCACATTAGGGCCATACCTCAGTCAAAAGTAGGCAACTCTGCTGTGTCTGTGCCAGAATTCGACCAGATATGTTTTGGGCCACCTTTGGCTCAAAGCAGATTGCCAGTGCTGACAGTGGGCCAGCAGTGTTTTACCAGATGTGGGACACTTGAGCATGTTAATTTATGCAGTGGTGAAAAAGTGGCAAAATTAAAGAAATGTTTCGGTGCATCCCTACTTAATAGGATGAACGTATTCTTTCTCTAGGAGTAACAAGGTATGCATGCAAGTTCTGGGATGGGCAGAAGATGGCTGATTTATTCAGAGATTATTTTATTTATTGAGTAACATATGTAACTTAATGCTACTTAATGCTACTAGACTTGCATTGTAGAAATACTGATACCGCTTTGGCATTGGTACAGAATCTGGCACTTAAATGCAGCATTGGTACGAGCCATGGAGATACCAATACCTATGACTAACACCACAAAGCAATTTCTGACATGCATAGCTGCCCACTAACCAGACCAGTGTGTCCACTAGCCTCATCTGGGGACAGCTGCATCACTCAGCAGCAGAGTCTTGTGGCCTGTTGCTTCAACCAATCCAGAAAAAGCAGCTACTGCAGTATGAGTGACGATAAACGCCTGCCGAGTCTAATGCTCAGAGATGAACGAGACGTGTATATATGACAAATTACTGAGAAGTTCAGATATGAAACAACATTTAACACCCTTTTTGACAATCCGGAGAAACTGCTGGGCGCTTACATGTACGCACCAGGGTAAGGCTGGGTGATATGACAATATATATCCTTATCTCAATATAATATAATGTGCTTTTCTGTATATATGGTGTATATCGTCAGTACTTGTAGATCATTGACCACCTACAAGTTTCATTATAAAGAGAATATTAGTCCAATATAACTGGATTTATTGCAACACAGTTTGCAAGATGTTGAATAGAAGCATTATATTCTTAGCACTTCTGGGGATGTTGTTCTGATTTCCACCTGATAAGATTCAGAAAAAAAAATACTGTATTGTGAAAATTTCTTGAAGTATTACAATATTATATTTATGCCACATCGCCCACCTCTACGCCACAGGTTTAACTATACACTGCTCTATTCAGCTCTATATCCAGCTCTGTTTTTGCACGATAAAGGTTGCATGTACTTAAGTACATGTAAATACTTTAAGGACATTTTACATGTATGTAAATTCTTAACATGTTTTTGATTACTGATTTTAACAACAAGTGTTTTTCATAAGCATTAAATAGACTGTATGTAATCCAACAAGTAAACGCCGCTCAGTCGAGCTGAGTATGTTTTATTTGTAGGACAGAACGTACATTTGAGCAAAATAAAATATTTAAAAAGTAAAACTCTATCCTCCTGAACTCTATCCTCCACCAGAGGGCGGTGTAGGGTCGGCGTTTAGTTTCGAGGTGTGAATCTGTTACCGCAGCCTCCTAACAGTACGTGTCCACTGCATGTGAATTTGTCATTTGAAATTATGCCCCCATTTATTTTTAGCTCGTTTAGTTCGTTGCAGACTTGTGTAGAACCTACAAATAAGTGGCTAGCTTTTGGTTTGTGAGGGAATAAAAATAAATAAATAAATAAACAAACAAACAAATCTTGATTCAACTGACCCTCCTGCCTCTAGCATCCTTCATGCTTCTGGGGTAGCACAGGTTGTGCGTCATGACCCTTTAATAAACTCCCAATATAAGCTCATCAAAAATGTCTGAGTCTGAGATCTGTGACTGAAACGTACCTTATAGTGTGTAATGCCTCCACAAGCACGAATAACAGCTGTGACTGGACTGGACATGTCTCTGGATGTAGGCCACATCAATGTTCAGGCACTCTTGCATCAAAGAATTGCGGCCAGATTTGGTGGATGCTTTCCTTGGCACAATTCCAAGGTGAATCCCTGTAGACTGGGATTTTAGCCACTGCTGGTAGACCCGTATGACCGTATGCTTCCATACACCTCCAGATTTAGCTACTTCCTTCACACTATAAATCCCCCGTCCCTTTTTTAGCAGTTAGTTGCAGGTATTGTGGGATAGCAAATGGCATGACCAGGACTTGTGTTGTAGCGAGAAACGCTGAGTTGGTTTCATGCAAATTACTTGCGGGAGCCACACAGCGCTGACCAAACAGGCCAAAACAGCTGTCCATTGTATATGCACTACGGGTCTACATAGCTCTGTCCGGACGCTGTGTCTGGGTTCCCCATTTTATACAAAGCAAACAAATACTAAGACAGAAGTAAGAGATATATCGCATGACAGAAGGTCTTATACTGATAATATCTGTGTTCATGAATCAAAAGACAGAACTGAAGTGCAGTTATAGCAGCTAACACAGATCAGTTCTGAGGGTTAATAGCCTGTGAAGCCAGCCCTCATATACTGAACTATACTGAGCTGTTGAAGTTTTTGAGAGCAGCTGAACTGAGAAGCTGTTTGAAATGTATTTAAAACCCAAACAAACTGACAAATTCATTCATGTCCTGCGTCAGACAGACACACCCCTCCAGCTGTGATGCTCTGCCGAAGGATCCATGGAGTGGACACGTACCATAAAGGCCGCACCAATCAGCCTCTGGCAAAATTCAACTAAAGAAGCTCTTTATGAATAACAAACAGGCTGTGTTAGTCACCACCAGTTTACATAGTACTGTAGTTAGGAAGGGTTTTGGGAAACAGTTGCTTTTTAATAAATGTACCTAAAATCAAGTAAACAAAGTACTTGATCAAGTTTAAATAGTACTTAGCGATACAAAGCTCTTCGGAAAACCGCCGCTGGACGTCATCTCTGTCATTGAGCACAACTCACATTCGCTATCACACATTCACACGCACATTGTTAATGCTATTACAGCAGACGTTAATTCAATCTGGTGTCCTTGTAATAGGGGGCCCATTATTTCTCTGAAAGAGAACGCTGAGCATTTTAGGGGGTGGGACAGTGGCGAGGTTTCTTGCTTAAAGTGGACATTGTTGTTGTTATATAGCATTTCTTCAACAGGTTTTGGCCAAAATTGTCATGAACCACAATGCAACAGTGTAACACAAGCAAATTAAAAAAGGAAACTAGTTGCCCACATATAATATTGTTATAATACATACTGTTTGTCAAAATAATAGCTGCACCCAGAAGGAAGTGTGGGACTGCAGTGCTATTGAGAAGGAAGATAAAGGTTACCAGGAACAATAAATTATGATAAATTTAGATTGATATGGGCAATATTTATTGAGCTACACATGCAGAAGTAGTGTCTCTGAGTATGGCTAATGCAACATGCCAGACGTCTCTGCATGGAGTTGTAGCGGTTCCTAATGGTGTCCTGTGATAATCCATCCCATGCAGCTTGAATATTCTCACACAGTTCCTGCAGATTGTGCAGTAGGGGAGGAGGTGGAGTGAGACCAGGCCAGAACGTGTGACACGTGACAACAAACCGGTCTTCTTGGCGCTGACCACGGTGCCTCCACACACTGATTAATTGATCATCTTCACCAAGACAAAAGCGGGGCTCGTCACTGAAGATGACCTACTGCCTGAGTCACTCCATGGACAACTGGCATGACACCATTATAGTCTTTGGTGGCACTGACGTGGTGTTATGCCATTGTAACCGTCCATTGTAACCATCTACGTCCATGTAGCACTGCATCATGCAGGCAATTCTCAGATTTTAGCCACTGCTGGTAGACCCATATGACCATACACTTCCATACACCTGCAGATTCAGCCTCTTCCTTCACACTATGGTCTTTGGCACGCCCAAATGCAGTCACTCCTTTTAGCCAATCATTAACATCTGCTTTGGAGCCATTTTCCACACATGGAACGAGACATTCACTGCACTGTAGCCCCTCTTCTCAATCTATGGATCCCGTCACTCACAACCCCCATCATCCTCGTGCAGCGCCATCTGCAGGGGCCTGAAGTTACTGCCACCCTAAACACACTAGGTGACTCATTTTTGGCCCAGTGAGCTTATGTTCTTTAAAATAAAGTGATACTTGATTGCTTTATTTAATTTTTATGCATATTCCAATCTTTTGCTTAACTCTGCCTGAAATTAAATAGTGTTTGACGACTGAAAACGATGATTCCCACCCTTAGAATGGTACGTTAAGGTTTAAAGAAAAAGATGGGGGGCACAGAAGAAGGAGCTCATGTTTAGAATGTGTGGTTGTACATGCGTTCGAAAGAGATGGAAAAGAAAAGCAAAAAAAAAAACAAAGAGAGTGAGAGAGAGAGACAGAATCATTTAAAGAGTCTTTGGCTGTCTAGCCTAAATGGTACTGAAAGTCTGACCTGTCTGCGAGTGTGTGGCAGCATGCCTGTCTGCCATTGATCCTGCTAATAGTCCCTGAGTCGTGTTTATGCTTCATTTCAGCCCAGCACATTCTACTGCCATTCGCCAATTACAATACAATCAAGTACAGGCTCCATACTGAGAGAGAGAGAGAGAGAGAGAGAGAGAGAGAGAAAGAAGGAAGAGGAAGTGAGAGAGAAAGAGAGAGAGAGAGAAAGAGGGGAGGGATAAGTGAGAGAGAAAGCTTCGGGAAGGGAAACGATGCTGAAATGATTTGAGAGCCATTCCCCCGCTGTCCACACAAGTGCAATGCTCAGTCAGCCAAATACTCATCTTCCCTCCAATCCCTGCCTCTCCCTCTTTTGCGCGTGCTCTCGCGCTCTCTCTCCTTCTCTCCACCCCTCCCTATCTTCCTCACCTCTTCCCTCTTTCTCCTCTCTTTCACCGATTCAGATCAGCCGTCTGACAGCCAAATTGTGTTTGGTCCTAAAAGGCTTTAAATGTCAACCTGACGACATACAAACATGAAAGAAAAAAAAAAAGAAGAAGAAGTGGAAGAAGGAGAAGAAGAAACACCACTGTCCTCTGTCCCCATATGGACAGTCTTTGTGGAAAAACGCTGCACGGTTGGTAGACTTTGCGGTTGAACTTCATTTTACAGCACTGAAAGCAACCTAGGTTTTACATAGTGAATATGCAGCACTCACAGGTCAATTCCCAGTACGCACTCACTTCTATTAGTTCTATAGATGTTCTTATACACTCGTCTTCAAAAGAATAGCTGCACCCAGAAGGAAGTGTGGGATTGCAGTGCTGTTGGGAAGGAAGATAAAGGTTACCAGTATGATAAATGATGATAAATTTAGACTGATATGGGCAATATTTATTGAGCTACACGTACAGAAGTAGTATCTCTCAGTATGGCATCAGGCCGCCATGTTTGCTAACCCAACATGCCAGACGTCTCGGCATGGAGTTGTAGAGGTTCCTAAAAGTAACCTGTGATAATCCATCCCATGCAGCTGGAATATTCTCACGCAGTTCCTACAGATGTTGCGGTAGGGGTGGAGGTGGAGTGACACCAGGCCAATTGGACATGATGCGTGACAACAAACCGTTCATCTTGGCGCTGACCACGGTGCCTCCACACACAGAATCGTTTATTGTCTCCACCAAGAAAAAAGCAGAACTCATCACTGAAGATGACCCGCTGCCATTCTGAGTCACTCCATGGCAGTCTGGCACGACACCATTGCAGTCTTTGGTGACGCTGGCGTGGTGTTAAGAGTAGTCATTCTAACGGTCTGCATGTATGTAGTCCTGCGTCGTGCAGCCGTCTGCCAATGGTGCTGACACTAATGACATGATGACTAATGGAGGGCATCACTGCTCATTGAATGTCTGCAATTTCATGGGTCACAAGTCAGACAATCTGTCTGTTTTCCCTCTCTGTGGTTTGTGTAGGTCACCCAGATTATTGATGTTGCTGGTGCGTGCGTTCTTCTATCCACTGCCACCAACAGCGTGCTATGATAGTATTAGTATTAGTAAGACCGGTACTGCACGAGGTACGCCGATAAGACCATCCCGCTTCCCGGAGCCCTACAGTGCAACCCCTATCTAAGTTTTACAACTGCTTGAATTGCTTTCAAGCTCTTCTCGGAGGTACTTCGCTTGCAAAGGATGCTACCAACATAACAGCACCAGTCCGAATGGAAAGCATGCATAATAGGACAACCTCATATAGTCAGTCAGGTACAGCGATAAGGTCCGCCTTTGTTTACGTCACATACACGGTCGAGCGTGAAACTTGAATCATTTGCATGTCTCACGACGTCAAACCTACCCACCAAGTTTCATTCCTGTCAACTGATTCCTTCTGGGTGCAGCTATTGCTTTGCCGATGAGTGTATATGAAAACATGCTTTTACAACTATAAAGATACAACTAAAGTTTATTCACTGATTTACATATTTCTAAAAGCTGCTAGCACATCACTTATAATTAAATGAAATAAAGTGGCACCACAATCCTGTTTAAATCATATTCCAGAGAACTTCTCAGTCTGTACCTGGTGGATAATAAGACAATAGGTTGTGGGTGGTCTGTGCACAAAGTTATGAAGTGGTCTGTAAATCTGCTCGTCTGTACTATATGATGTGCTGCAGTTTCTCGTTTATCACTGAGGAAGGCATGTGCAATTTATCAACAGTTGGTACCAAAGAACATATCTGTGGGCGGAGCATGGATCTATT
Source organism: Semaprochilodus insignis (assembly GCA_034552555.1). Classification (NCBI taxonomy): domain Eukaryota; kingdom Metazoa; phylum Chordata; class Actinopteri; order Characiformes; family Prochilodontidae; genus Semaprochilodus; species Semaprochilodus insignis. The sequence goes on from CM067478.1 coordinate 35,180,265, forward strand.
GTCCAAAGGTTTTAGCCGCGTATTAATTAATATTAATAAACAGTGCAAATACCATACTAGAATACAAAGAATAAAATATATTGATTTCACTGAATAAGAATTTACAAGAGATTTAAGAGTTTAGGAGTTTCTATGAGTATATAAGAGTTTATAAGAGTTTACAAACAACAGATTATTATTCTATTAACTGTCCATTAACATTTTACACCTTTTTTTTTTTTTTACAGCAACCAGGACACTTACATTTAACAGTAAGCCACAGAATTTTAACATCATCAACAAACTACAACGGTGTTTCCAAAAAACATTTGATGCTGTGTAAAGTGTAAATAAAAACAGAATGTATTATTTAGACCCTTTACTAAACTGTAAATCTTATATTATAAATAATATATATATAACAGTATATGCCAGCAATAACATTTCAATAAAGTCGGGACAGGAGAAGCAAAAGCTAAGTCTAAGGTAAAGCTCTGAAATGCTAAGAAAACCAACTGGTGGAACATCTCACAGCTAATTAGGCTCACTGGCAACAGGTCAGTATCATGATTTGGTATGAAAGAGCATCTCAGAGAGGCGGAGTCTTTCAGAGGTAAAGATGGGCGAGGGTCTCCGCTCTGTTAAAGACTGTGTGGGAATTCAAGAATAATGTTTCTCAACAGAACAACAGCAAAAGAGATTTCAGCACCTACTGTACATAAGAATCCATAGAACTGTCTGTACACAGGAGACAAGGCCGGAAACTAGTACCGGACCGGCCCCTGTTCCAACTTTTCTGAACCATGTTGCCAGAATCAAAATTTCCCAACGGACATATATTAAAAATATATAAATGTAATTCCTCAGTCTCAACATTTGATATGTTGTTTTCACTCTGCTTGTAATTAAATATAGGATTTAAATCATTCTTATCATTGCATTCTGTTTTTATTTACAGTTTGTGGAAACAAGGCTGTATTATACAGTGATTAAATTGCTATTTATAGGTGTCTGTTATTATAAAGCGTTCTCTTTTATTATACTCTGGGAGATAGAATGTTTATAAGACGTGTGTTATTCATTTCACTGCAACTACATTTCGAATACAATTATTATTATTGGTTTGTTTTGTTCATAATGCTAATCCAGATGGATGCAGTCCCAATTTCTACATTTATATATAGTCTGATTGTGGTGGATGAATGCTATGTGTTTGCATGTGGCTTTATGCAGTGAAATAATAATAATAATAATCATAATGTCATAATAATATATAATAGTAATAATAATAATAAAGAGAGAAAGGAACAGCGTTTTGAGAGAGGGATCTACGCTGGCTGGCTCTCTGTTTGTGGCTAAGTGTCATCAGCCTTGAGCGCTGCGGACAACCGTTCAGTCACTTAACCCACAGCCCGTCTCCCAGCCTGACAAACGCTCTGTCTGTGTAAGCACTTACCACGGCTCCGTCTCAGAGCGTGCGTGTGTGTGTCTGCGTGTGTGTGTGTGTGACAGAAAGATAAGGTGTAAGCAGTACGTGAGCGTCTAAGTGTTTGTGGAGAAGTGTGAGCTCTCTCTGTGTATATTCTGACTCAGATGCTAGACCTACACATATGAGGGCTTATACCCCTATTATTATATGTACCACCCTTCATTTATCTCATTTACATCCCAATGACATGCTATTCACACATCCATCATCAAAAAGAACAGCTGCACAGATATTTGTAGTGAGTGACTCAAAATGGCAGTGGGTCATCTTCACTGACGAGTCCCGCTTTTGTCTTGGTGGAGACGACCAACAAATCCATATGTGGAGGCACTGCGGTCAGCACCAAGAATGAACGGTTTGTTGTCACGCGTCACACGTCCAGAAGGCCTGGTGTCACTCCACCTCCACCCCTACCGCACAATCCGCAGGAACTGTGTGAGGATATTCAAGCTGCATGGGATGGATTATCACAGGACACCATTAGGAACCTCTACAACTCCATGCTGAGACGTCTGGCACGTTGCGTTAGCAAACATGGCGGCCCGACGCCATACTGAGAGACACTACTTCTGTATGTGTAGCTCAATAAATATTGTCCATATCAGTCTAAATGTATCATCATTTATTGTTCCTGGTAACCTTTATCTTCCTTCCCAACAGCACTGCAATCCCACACTTCCTTCAGCTATTCTTTTGACGACGAGTGTACTTCAGGAGATGTTGCTAAGGAAATTAGATACAAGTCAAAGGGAAATTTTCCCGATTGACCTTTAATGCCACAGCAGTTGCATTCTGGTGTCTCAGGTCTGCACCACTCAAGGCAGAACAGGAAAATCCAAACAAGTAGCTGGCAAACAGAAAACTGACATCTGCTTCTTATGGTTCACTGCAATATGTAGTGAAATATGGATTTGTGGTTGCCATTTTGTGCCAGCTTTGCTGGATTTTGAGATATAATCATACCTTAAGTTGTATAAGGCACTGACTACTCACCAATTAACAGGCAAATTTCTTGAACATTTAGTTTCACCGGCATTCATTAAAAATCATCCATGAATATTGGGGAGGATAGATAGTGTTGGCTAGAACAAACCCAGTTTTAGTTCTAAAGGAGGCTACAGAGCAAGTTTATGCAGTTAGTCAGATAACTTTGGATTTGGAAGTTATCCTTGAAATGGAGAAACAGAAAAGATCACCATGACCACAAGAATATACTGTTTACTGTGGAGTTTAGCTGCCTTTAATTTAAGCACATGATCACTTGCTTCATTCCTAGTTTCCCTAAATAGTGATGCCTGGTTGCAGAATGTTTCCACTCTGACTGAAGGGTGTATTCATCAAGGCATACTCCCTACTGAGAAGAAAGAACTGAACAAGAACAATCTGCAAATCAAACAAAGAAGCAGCTGCTGGTGTTCTCAGAACAACTGACTGACCACCTCAACATCACTGAATGTGCAGCCTTAAATTTGGACGTGGAGAAAGATATCCCTGTAGACCTTCTGGAGCGTGAACTCACTAAATACTAAAATATAAATGTGTATGATATTGATTTGGGGCGGCACGGTGGTGCAGTGGGTAGCGCTGTCTTCTGACTGTGCTGTTTGCATGTTCTCCCAGGGTGTGTGTGTGGGTTTCCTCCCACAGTCCAAAGACATGCAATGATGTCGACTGGAGATGCTAAATTGCCCCACTTGTTGTGATTGTGTGTCAGTGATTGTGTATGTCTGTCTGTCTGCCCTGTGATGGACTGGTGACCTGTCCAGAGTGTTTCCTGCCTTTCGTCCAGTGAGCGCCGGGGTTGGCTCCAGGACCCCCCATGACCCAGAGGGATGAAGCGGTTTAGAAGATGAGTGAGTAAGTGATATTTATTTTGCTATTTGCATATTAATCATGTTTTACTGTTATTTATTTATTTTTATCATATGCAGAAAAATTAATATCTTGTAAATGATGGTCGTTTACATGGCTGGAAGTTAAATAAATGAAGAGCGGTCTCTGACTGTAGTGCTGCTGTGGACTGGATATTGCTTGGGTGAGACTGGCATGTTAGGAGCAGTGTTGCCGGGGTGATGTGCCACTGCTAGGTGGAGAGCACCCAAAATATCCAGCTATGGGCGACTCCACGGTCAGAAACTGAGAAACTGAGGAAGAGCTAGAGGATGGCTAACAAAAACTGGGTCAACAGGTAAGAGTCTTTATCTGTGTCATAAACTGATGCACTGACTGAGGAACAAATGACTGACGAAGGCTTCTCAAAGGGTGGAATATCGCAGAGAGCATTTGGCAACCCATATTGCTCAGTGTTGGTAGCATACAAATATATACTACAGCATCAAAGGAATCCAAGAACGAGAGAGAACCAGCAGGCATGAGATATCAACCCTGCTGCTGTTCAGGTTCTTCTCTTGGTCAACCTTTCTCTCTCTCTTTCTCCCTCCGTCTGACCTTGATGGTGTTGATAGATCAGACAGTCACCATCCCTCACCACTGTCACACTCTGTTAATATTCATACAAATAGAATTTCTGACATTTCAACACAGTCAGCACGTGTGCGTGTGTGTGTGTGTGCGTGTGTGTGTGTGCGTGTGTGCGTGTGTGGTTAAAAACTCTCTTTAACACACCTGACCGCGGGCACAGTTACTATGCTGCTGGCGTGTTTGAGCAGGGCACCGCCTGCGGTCAGTCCAGCCTTCTCTTCTGCACTGGACTTTGAGTTAGAAACACATACAGAATGAAACTGCAGCCTGTTCCACTCCCCCCGTACCCTGTGGGCAACGGCCTTGCATGCATCAGTGCTTTCTTTCTCTCTTTCTCTCTCCCTCTCTCCCTCGGTTCTGACTCTCTTCGATGCTGAGTTGCTATTTTATTAGGTAAACCCACCTTGCAGCTATTCTCACTGGCCGTGTTGTCACTATACTGATGCATCACCACAGTGCCACACCTGCCCAGACATTATTTAGGTGGCGGACTGTACCTAACACAGCAGTGACAGTAAGTAGTCATGCTGTCAGAAACTGACAATGGCTAAGGCGACCTGTGCAGATGAGCTGCAGTATCTAAATATACACCAGCAAGGTAGAGTTATAAGGTCAGGGTTTCTGATAAAGTGGCCAGGGAATGTACACTGCTGCATCTGATATGCATCAGTATCATAGTATTCAGGCTGTGCTGAGAATAAGTGGCGCATGATAATATCAGAATCATATTGGTAGCAGCGTTAAAAACCTAAAACACGAATGAATGAATGAATGAATGAATGGGACAGATGCTTAAGTGGCATGCTATCTGTACTACAGACGAGCAGAATGTATACTAGGCTACTATGCTAGAAGGTCTGCATTTATTTAACTGTATTTGTAACCCCAATATCTGGATATCTGGATATGTTTATGTATTGAACATGAAACTATATCTGAACATCAGATCAACAACCGATACTGCCTCTGAAATCAATAGGCCATAGGCCAAAAGAGAGTACCAATGCCGACACTAACTCTAACCTGACTGGCCTATAAGTCCTGAAAAATACCCAATTACATTTTTAAAATGTTTTATTTTGTAAAATCAAATATCACTGACATTCATTCACGGTCTCAGTAGCACTGAGGCTTGTGGATACACTACCATGGCTAGGTGGCTTCTATGGTAAAGGCTAAATGTTAGCTAAAATCTAAACCGCGGCTACATGCTCCCTAATAAGGCTAGTGGACACACTAGTATGGCTTGCGGACTGCTATGTTGAAGGCTAAATGCTAGCCAAAGGCTAAACCGCGGCTACATGCTTCCTAGTAAGGCTAGTGGACATCCTAGTATGGCTAGCAGGCTGGTATGCTAAAGGCTAAATGCTAGCTAAAGGCTAAATCGAGGCTAAATGCTTCCTAGTAAGGCTAGTGGACACACTGGTATGGCTAGAGGGCTGGTATGCTAAGGGCTAAATGCTAGCTAAAGGCTAAATCGGGGCTAAAACCGGCGAGAGTCTGGCGGTTCCTTCCACTCCATCCATAACAATCTGTATTAACATTAACTCCGACTGCAAGTGACCACACAGTGGCAGATGAGTTGTTCAGTTCTGTCCACTGGTGCACATGCACGTCAGAATTTGCTTTGCAATCGTTGATACCGATCCAGTATCGGCGCTGAAACTGATGCTGTATCGATATTGATGCATCACTAATCTCTGGCCAGTCCCCTTCCAGATGAATGCATAGAAGAGGACACGCTGTACAACAGCTGATGGGCTGCAGTCAGTAACAGTAAACCCTGAACTGCACATGTATGCTATGTTGCCAGTGGGTGACGGTATAAGACAGGTGTTTCTAATAAACTGGAGATTTTTCCTCACACTGAAACATATGTAGAGTTTCTGAGGCAAATTTGATTCACTGAGTGAGTAAAACTCAGAGGGGATTTGATGATAGTGGGGAATAAATTCTTTGTTGAAACACCTCTGCTGGAGCTCTGTGTAACTCCCACCGTAATTACACCACAGGAGAAGTGCTATTATCACAATTACCGCGTGTTTACCGAAGACTGATCTGGACAGCATGGATCTGTCTGTCAGCTCATAAACGTCAGTCTGACATACAACACGACTGTAACAGGCAGCCTTTATGGTGTGCTAAAAGTTCATGATGAATTTGATCAATATAAATGCCACAATTATGCTTCCTGCATTAACTCCCATTCAAAACATGAAAAAAGGTTTTACTGGAAAGCTACCGGTCCGGAGATACAGCGAGACAAAACCATGAATAGTCCACCATTTTCTGTACATGTTGCTGGTATGTGTCCATTACAAATTTCTACTCTATAGTTTTAATGAGATAAAACCACAATTTAATGGTGCGTGTGTGTGTGTGTGTGTGTGTGTGTGTGTGTGTGTGTGAGTACTGACCAGTGGTGCCTCCTCCTCCACATTGGTACTGTAGGGCAGGTTAGTAAAGATAGGGTCCATGTCCTGAACATCTGTGATAGTGATGGCCAAGTTAGCTAGACTAGAGAGAGGGCGGAGCTTGTCCTGGTCCTGTAACACACACAAACATAAGATTCACTAAAACCTGCAGGCAATTGGTGCCATCGAATATTTCATAGGAGTTTATAGACTTTAATTTGTATTAATGTTACATTATCCAAGTTTTATCCTTGTCATCATAATCCATAAATGCAGTCCACCGTTATCTATGTTGGAGACAGCTGGCATTGCTATCTAGCTATTAACTACTTATTTCTGTATTTATTTATTTATTTACTGTGGTATTAAACTGGGTATCATGAATCATGCAATTTCACTGGTATCAGTATTAATTACTAGTACTGTACATTTGTAGTACTATGACAAGCCTAGCCTGATCCAGCATTTTCTGCTGATATTGGACACTTGGTATCATCCACCTTTGCTCCTGACAGCAGAGTGCATGAGATTGTTGTTGGATCAAAACTTTAACAGTAATTAATAACTTTACAAGAGAAGGAAAAAAACTTATTTCAATATTTCAGTGAAGAGAAGCATAAGACGATTTTATGCCAATTTAGTTTTGGTCCATGTCTATTTGTCAGTTTGACGTAAAAATTTCGACCGCAATGTAAAGCACAACAAAAATACAAGACATAAGACTTCATTTCACATGCAGCACCAATTTATGAGCTTCACAGTAGTTAGTAATTAATAGGCATTGACACTAATATAACTGATAAAAAACAGTAAACAGTGAAGTGCACATCATCATCACCACTGCCCAGAACAAGTATCTCTAAAATTGCAACTTTACAAGAGAGGCCAAAAACCTAGTTTAGATTTAATGTAAGTCAATGGAACCAGACTTTTACCCCAAGCGGTTTTGGGCCATTTCTGCTGGTCCATTCATCATGAAATATACACTCAGTGTAAACAGCAGCTGCTGTGTTCAAATGATGCAGAAAAGTAAAAATCACTAAAAATGGAGATACACGTTTTTCATTGGTCAGCAACGGTACATATGCATGTATGTATACCGTAGCATTGACAGTCAGCTGGTATGCTATCGTCGTCTCGTAGTCCAGACGTCTGGTCACTGTGACGATTCCTCGAGCTCCGTCGATGGAGAAGAATGGAGATGGTGGCTGGAAGGAGAAAAGCACGCTGCCCCCGGTGCCCTGGTCAGGGTCTGTAGCATTCACCATAAACACCGAGGTCCCCACTGGAGTGTCCTACAAACACAGACACACACAGTTACACTATTTAAACACCGGACATTTATCATTACCAGCACTACAGCGCTATGTGCAGCGTTCTGCCTCTTTGTTCACGCCATTGTCTGAATCCAGAGTGCTAAGGGAAGCACATCCTCTTCTAATGAAGCAAATCAGACACTCAGCAAATTTACTCAATTTACACAGAGAAATTCATTATTAAGACTAACGTAAACAGATGATCAGTCACAGGGCAAACAAAGAGGAACAAAAAGCCAAGGCACAACATTACCTGCAAGGACACTACAGCGGCTATTCACGTCAAAGGCTGCAGCGGACATTAAAACTCTAATGGCAACAGAAGCCTTGGCAAAGCAGGTTAAGTCTGGCTGCAACCCAGAAACTGCTAGGCTCCAGTACATTTAAGAGCTGTCCACTCCGACCACACAGAACAGGCTGAAGGTCTCTGAATTCCCAAGCCATATGCCAACAGCAGTGAAAAGGCCAAATATATCATAAACGGGCTCCGACAAACACTGGAAGAGGGACAGAGCTGTAGTTTCCACTGACACGTCTCATGTATGAAAGAGCTTTTTGACTGTTTGCTGTCATTTCACTGTACTGTTTAAATCTAAACGCCTTACTGCACAGTTATGTAATGACTTCTATTTAAGCTCTCTGTATTGAGAGGTTCGAGTCTGCACTCGCAGCTTTCATTTTTCTTTTAATGCTATGAAACTGATATTGATATTAAATTACAGAGGCCACTTCTAAGAGCTGGTCTCTCTCTGTTTGTCCAGATACAGTCAGTCCAGCACATTCAGACTGACACCAGATGAGTTAGAGCCTGTTCTATGTACTGGTCATCAAATGTTTCTTAATGTATTAGAATTGCCTACTATTTTGCCCATCACACAGTGTATTTAGCAACAGCAGCAGCAGCAGCACCAGCAACTGAACCAGCACCAACAACAACATCAGCAGTAAATGTATGTAATATGTAATAACTGTATTATTATTATTATTATTTTTTTTAAGATTGTATTTATAAGACACTAAAAAGCACTATAATAGCTTAATAGTAGCTGAGCATCATGAAAGAGAAATTAAGCACCTCTCTGCACAGATGAGAGAGAGAGAAACAAGGAAAACGAGGAGGAAAAGGAGACAAATAGAAAGAAAGAAATAGAGAAACAAAGAAAAAGACTAAAGAGAGAGACAAGAAAAAGAGACAGAGGGAGAAGAAAGACAAAAAAGAGAAAAAAGACAAAAGAGAGGCAAAAGAGAGACAATGACAGACAGATAGAGAGAGAGACAGACAAAAAAAGAGTGAAAGAGAGAGAAAAAAAACAAAAGAAAGACAGAGAGAAACCAAGAAAGAAGAACAGAGAGAGAGAAAAGTAAAAAAGAAAGAGACAAGAAAGCTAGAGAAAAGTGAGAGTGGCAGAGACAGAATAGAGAAAGAGTGAGAGGTGGAGAGAAAAAGAGACAGAGAGAGAGGCAGATAAAGATATACTGACAGAGAAAGACAAAAAAAGATTCTGAAAGAAAAAAGGAGCATAACAGAGAGATAAAGAAAGATAGAGAAAAGGCAGAGCATAAGATAAAAAAGAGAAACAAGAAAGAGAGACATGCACAGAGATAGGCAATAAAGTAAAAACGAGAGAGAGATAGAGAGAGATAAAGAGAGAAAGAGAGAGAGGGAAGAAAGAGTGTAAGAGAGAGATGAAGAAAGTTATTTTGCTGTAGCGGTTTTCTAATTTACCACTAAAAGCATCTTTTCTTTGAGGAACTGTGAGGGAAAATAACCACAGCTAACCATTAAACAGGGTCTGGAGAGAGTTCACTGTCATCACACTTCCTCATCCAGGTCCTAACACTGGAGCAGACACAGCAACATGTGCGAAAGATGTGGCTGTCGGATGTAGCTCCTTTTAATTTGGCCATAAAACTTAATTACCTGAGTAATAAAGATGGGAACTGAGAACGTCACTAGAACTTAGAGCAGCCTGTGGCCTTCTTCTCTGAAGCCATTTGGCCTGAGGTCATCTGAAACATCCTGTTTCGCTTAAAGTACGAGAGCTGAGAGGTTTTAATGCTAGCTGATTAATTTCTAATACCCTTTAAGTGCACGTTTAAGGCGGTAGTAACTTCAGGCTCCTGCAGATGGTGCTGCACGAGGATGATGGGGCTATAAATACCTGCGGGGTGTGAGTGACGGGATCCACAGACTGAGAAGAGGTGCTACAGGGCAGTGAATGTCTCGTTCCATGTGTGGACAATGGCACCAAACCAGATGATAATGACTGGCTAAAAGGAGTGACTGCATTTGGGTGTACCAAAGACCATGGTCTGAAGGAAGTAGCTGAATCTGCAGGTGTATGGAAGCGTACGGTCATACGGGTCGACCAGCAGTGGCTAAAATCCCAGTCTACAGGGAATTCTCCTCAGAATTGGGCCAGGGAAGGCATCCACCAAATCCGGCCCAACTGCTCAATTATTTGATGCAAGGGTGTCTGAACATTGATGTGGCCTACATCCAGAAACTTGTCCAGTCCATACCAAATCCAATCACAGCTGTTATTGGTGCTCGTGGAGGTATTACAGGGTGTTAGGTATGTTTTAGTCACAGGTGGCTCATTTTTTGTCCACTGACTGTATGTTTATGCTGTTTACCTGACTTCACCACGTCACACTGGACTAAACAGTCATATCAGCCATATTCAACAAACTGCTGGAGAGCACAATTAAAATCTAACACAGGAAATCAACTTAACTCCTTAAAATCGGTACTGGTCACACACAGGAAGGATAAAAGGAAAGAAAGAACAAAGGAAAGAAGAGGAAGGAAAGAGGAAGTGATAAAGCTGTGCCTGCCGCTCAGCTGAAAGGAGAGCGAGTGCTAATGAGAGCAAGAGGAGAGGAGCTGAATGAAGAAGAAGCTTCACTGCACTTTTCCTGCTGAGGTTAAGCATTTTAAGGATGAGAAGTGACTGGCGCCGTCTCCCCGATTAAACAGAGGAAGAAGACGACTCGCGTCAGACGCCATCACCTCTGAGGAACACGCACGCACAGCCCAGGTGGGACCAAACCACAGCAGAGAAAGCACACGTGAAGAGAAACCTGCTAGCACACAATACACAACCTTTACCAGCATAACAGGGTTGTTTATGAGTTCATGAACTTTTAATTTATTGTCAGATTTGTAATTTATACGCAAGCAATACACAAGGACACAACCGACAGGAATCAATCTTAGTGGGTAGGTTTAACATTGTGAGACACGTGAATTCAAGTTTCACGCTCAGCCGCTCATGTGACGTAAGCAAGGGCCTTATCGCTGTACCTGACTGACCCAGCAGCCACGATTGCAGACATTCAGTGAGCAGTGATGCTCCATGAGTCATCCTGTTAGTGCCAGCACCATTGGCAGACGGATGCACGACGCAGGTCTACATGCAGGCACACCGTTACAACAACTGCCCTTAACACCACGTCAATGTCACCAAAGATGTCACGGCGCGGTTGGGGGTGTGGACCCAAGCGCAAGGCGGGAACCCATTTGCGTTGATGTAAAGGTTTAACTGCAAGCAAACGGGTTTCCTGAACATGGATGCACATGAAACGAAGCGTGCGGGGAGTGAACTGCTTCGGGGAAAGTGGTTGTGCAAACTGGGCTGAGGTGAGGATCGAACCCCCGACCTCAGTAGTGATGGCCCCACGTGCTACCGCTGCGCTAAGCGTAAAGGAGACGCCAACCGTGGCGTGCTCAAACAAAAGAGAGCATTTCTAAAAGAACCAAAATAACCAGAGAAGGGTATAACAGAAAGGGGATCTTTTTCTTTTCTGAGCCTTAACGTTTTTTCTTGGCCTTCTTAGTTTTCTCTTATTCAGTTTGACTCGCTCTTTTTTCTTCTTTATTTATCTACTTATTTTCTATGCGCCCGGCTTGCCTCTTCGTTTGCCGCACGGGTCTTGCCTCTTTTCTTTTCTTTTCTTTTGCTAATACCGTACCGTCTACCTCTCTACAAAGGTATAGCAATGACGGCTGTCATGGAGTGACTCAGAATGGCAGCGGGTCATCTTCAGTGACGAGTCCTGCTTTTGTCTTGGTGGAGAAGTCCAAAGAATCCATGTGGGCAGGCACCGTGGTCAGCGCCAACATGAACAGTTTGTTGTCACACACGTCCAGAAGGCCTGGTGTCACTCCATCTCCACCCCTACCACAAAATCGGGAGGAACTGTTTGAGAATATTCAAGCTGCATGGGATGGATTATCACAGGACACCATTAGGAACCTCTACAACTATGTGTTGTTTGGTAATGAGCGCCCATGTCCATTTTGGGGGGACAGAGCTTCTGAAGGAGCACTGAAGGGAGGGGTGTAGTTGTTTTGCTGTTAAGCTCAAATATCAACAAACTTTTTTAAGAATCGCATAGTGTGCCTGCAAGGGCCGTCAAGTCGCTTGGATAGTCAATTCCAACCATATGGATAGAGTTTCTCCAGACTGTCCTGTCTTGTATTTGGGACTTTTGGCCTCTGAATGGTTTGTTTATGATTCATCTGATTGTATCCAGCCACTCTGCTACCTTAAATTGTTTCCAGCATAACAGTCATTTCCAGTGAATTGGTTCTTCTCAAAATCTGTTCCTCCCAGAAAATGAAGCTTCTGCTTATGCCCTAAATCGTCATTCTGGTACTTATCAAAACTAAGAAAGGACAGAAAAGATGAAAGACCAGCTCTCCGTGGAATGACTGATGTTACGGATTTGTGTCCTGTGGGGTTTGGGTTTGAGTCCCAGCTGTGCCAGGTGCAGTCTGTGGCTGGGGGTGTGTGTGGAGGCATTGGACCGTGCTGTCGCTGAAAGGAAAAGATCAGCCATGGCAAATCACACATGACACATCTGACCACTCTGATCGCACCGAGGCTACTGACAATGCACACGCTTCACAATCACGTCTCATAGATGGGTCTCAGCTTGGATGCACATTTGAACTATATCCAGTATAGAACTGTTAGATAGAATGGAGGTTCTTTAAACTTTAAGAAGGTTCCTCACAGTCGCACTTCTGAAATACAAACCATGGAACCCATCCGACTACCCAAACCCAGCAGAAGGAGCTGCAGACCATCTGATACTTCTTAGTAACAGAGCCAAACACATGCTGCGGAGCGCCCACACCTCGACTGGAAATTCTCTGTCTACTGAAACTGAGAGTATTCTTCCTCTGAGAAGTGAGGGATTAGGAAAGATTCAAATAAACGATAGTGCTGAGAGCATGGGAGGTATTGAGAAGGAAAGATAAAAGAGAAGGAAAGAAAAGAGGATTAGAGAAAAAAGAATCAAAGAAAAGGAAAGATATGGAGGGTCGCCGAGACTTAGTTAAACTCACAGAAGCACAAAGCGGGCTCCAGTCTCCGTCTGTGTAGAAGCAGAAAACCAGCACAATAGGAATCCATCAGATAAAGTGTATCTAGAACTGGGCGTGTGAGTGAGACGCTCAGAGAGAGAAAGTTACTAATAACTATTATTATTATTATTATTATTATTACTATTATTAATTTAATTTTGTGGTTTGTTGTTAATTATGTAATTGCTGCTTTTTTAACTACACTTTGAGAGACAGAGAGAGAGAGAGAGGGGAGAGAGAACAAGACAGAGAGGGAATGATGGAAACAGAAAGAGAGAGCGAGAGACCAAGAAAGAGTACACGTGAGAGAGTAAATGAGAGACAGAAAGACAAAGAGAAAGGGAAAAAAGAAAAAAGAGAGAAAGGGACAGAAAGAAGGTGAAAGAGACACAGTGAGACCGAAGACACCAGGGGGGCAGAGAGAGAGAGAGAGAGAGAA
>CM067478.1:35198280-35223141 GCA_034552555.1 Semaprochilodus insignis
TAGTGTAGACCTAGCAACATGTCATTCTTACAGGTTCTATGTAGCATCAGGTGACTTCTGGAGTTTTAATGCATTAGAGCTAATAAGAGTTTAACACGTCACTAATACTTCAAGATCAATTCCAAAATCTAAATAGAGTCTTGTCCATCACTAATTAGAGGCTATTAATAATAAATAATAAGCCATAAATAATAAGAATAGTTTCACAGCTTCCAGGAAGCCATAAACACAAACAAACTGGTGAGTAATTGTAGTCCAACAAATCAACCAGTGACCAGGCAGCTGCCTGGGGCCCTAGGCCAGCGGGAGAACTCTGGGGGTATATTCATCAAGGCTGGTTTTGTTGTTTATGTTAATATATTAAAAAAATATTAGTAATGTAGAAGGCGACACAATAGCGCCTCACAGCAAGAACGGCCTGGGTATGATTCCCAGTCGGGACATCCGGGGTCCTTTCTGTCTGGAACATATTCTATCCGTGTCTGTGTGGGTTTCCTCCGGGTGCTCCGGTTTCTTCCCACAGTCCAAATATATGCGGTCAGGTGAACTGAAGATGTTAAGTTGCCCTCTAGGTGTGAGTTCATATGTGTATGTCTGTGTGTCTGCCCTGTGATGGACTGGCAGCCTGTCCAGGGTGTTCCCTGCCTTCCCCCCCAGTGAGCGCTGGGATGGCCTCCAGCACTCCCCATGACCCTGGAGGATAGGTTTAGCAGATGAGTGAGTAGTAATGTGAACTTCTGAAATACGTTTTGTTGGTGTCAGATTATTTAGAATTCATAATGCTGATGAACGCTGGTGGGAGGGGCCCCCTGTGAATTTCTGCTTAGGGCCCCAACAGACTATGGAATGGCCACTGTCTCTGAATAAAGGTAAGAGTTCTTTAACAGCCAACCTATAAGGACAGCTATGTACAGAGCACATACACCTCGACTGTGAACCCAGCAACGGTCAATTTACACCTATTAACAAACTGTTTAGCTCAACCTTAAACACACGCTAACATCTTCATCTATCACTTCCTCTCCTTCTCTGAAAAGTCCAAGCCTATGTGCATTCCAGCCTGTAATGGCAGGCTGTTAAAACCATAAGGTGAAGTTGTGAGATAATTTTAGCGCCTCACATTATGTTAGCCCTCTGCGTCAGGCCCCCGGGAACCATGCTGATTACGATAGCAATATGCTGATATAACAAGCGTGGCGCTCTTTGCCCGGGGGAGGGGTGAACAAAGGTGCTCTAATGGGCACGTTTAGATCAGCTTATAGGGAAGTGTAGAGTGTTAAACGCAGGTACTGAGCAAAGGGGTTAACAGGGACTTTTGTGTGGAGTTGATGAGGGAGGAGCTGAGTGCGAAGTATAGCTGAAGGGGTAATTTTCAGGGCCTGGCGTGGTCCCGACGCAGCCTCATGCGGAGCGCTGAGCTAAAGGCCCGGCCCCATACGGGGTACAGGCTGAGCTGTCCAGCTGCTTCAAACAATGCAGCATTGATTACACCTACGCTTTGGCTCAAAGGCCAGGCTTCCAACGCCTCGCTCGCTACATCCGTCCAGCAGAGCCCATGATTGCACACCTTTTCCTCTCCTTCTTTCTTTTCCTCGCTGTCCAACGTTTTTGAGTTCTCATGCTCGTTCTCAAACGTTCCTATGCTCAGGCCTTGTTCTTCACTTTTACTTCTTCTCCTTTTCGCGTTTTCAGACTTCGAATTCATGTTAGAAAGGTTTCTTTGCACAGTGCCATAGAAGAATGGCTTTGGGTTCCCTTAAAGAACTTTCAAACGATGGCACTTTAGAGAACATTCTTTCTTGTAAATGAGAAGTTTGAGTATGAGGAACCTTTTCAGAGTTTAGGAACCGTCATATAACATATGTGACCTTTAAACTGGTATAGAAATATTGGATGGAAGGTTCTTTAACTTCAAAAGGCTCCTCACACTCACGTGAAAAAGTGATTCTAAAAGAACCTTTTGTGGCACATTTGGTTCCGGTGTGAACCAGCTCATGGACCCGACTTACAACACACTCATATGTAGCGCTCTTCTTTCTTCATAGTTCTTCTTGGATTTCCTCATGAAGGAGACAGCAGGTGCAGCTAGGACAACACACGTCAGACCCCTGGACCACACCGTAAGGATATGTGCTCTCACCACTTCGCTTCGGTCTCTACGCCAGAGACAACCGTTTAGGAACCAGCAGTGATGTTTGCAGATGCCACCACTGTCAACAGTGCCTACAGAAAGGAAGCTGAGCAGGTAGCCTTCTGAGGCAGCAGCAACCACCTGCTCAACACACAAAAGACAGTAGGGATGGTTGGTGGAAGTGGACGCCCCTCAACATCACTGGTTCTGTGGTTTCCGAGGCCAGGAGAGCACAGCCAAGATAGCTCCTCCTAAGACAGCTGAGGAAATCGGACCTGCTGCAGACCCTGATGATCCAGTTCTATGCAGTGATCATCCTCATACAACTCATAACCATCTGGCAGGGTTCCTCCAACTCACAAGCCACCTCACGAGGGCAAAACTCCCCGTCGCTCCCCTCTGACGAACTGTCTCAACACGTTACAAAACACTGGAATTCAAAATGGGAGGCCATTCGTTGACTCGCTGTCCCCCTTGAAACAATATCCTAATGCTAATGTGCGGATTCCACTGCTGAAAGTGGCTCTCCTGCGTGAGCGGTATGTGTTATGTGGCGGCGCCGAGTGCGGCCGTTAGCCTGCTAGAGCCCCATTCATCACAAGCTGAGATAACTCCATTTATCAGTTCTGAAATGAGCTGCTCAATAATTCAACACGTTATTGAATCAGCACACACAGAACGCCCTTCACTTCAGCACCGCACCATCCGCACGAAATACACAACTCAACCAGTACATCTGTCTGTCTGAGTGTACGTGTGTGTGTGTGTGTTTAGGATCATCCTCATGGGATCAGTTTCAGTTTCAAGACCGTGTACACCAAAACAGAGAGAGAGAGAGACAGAGAGAGAGACGAAAGAAAGAGACAGAGAGTGAGAAAGAGAGCATGAGAGAGGACAGAGAAAGAAACAGAGAGACAGAGAAGAAAAGAAGGAGATGAGAGAGAGAGAGAGAGAGAGAGAGAGAGAGAGAGCGCGGCAGAGATGGGGGGGGGGAGTAGACATTCCCATTCTCACTGTAAGTAAATATCCTGGGATTCAGTTTTCAATTATCCTTTCTTTTGTACTTTTCTTTTCTTGTCATCCTTATGTTCGAAATAAAGGGGGGCATGAGGGAGGAGGAGGAGAAGGAGGTGGAGGAGTGGAGCGTGTGAGTGTGTTTAATGAAGTGAACGAGTCCCTCTCCTCTTAGCCATTCCAGCAACTACCCTCCTCAATACAGGTCCCACACTTTCTTTATGCTTCTTTTTTCATCCCTCTTTTCTGTGCCAACCAAGAACGGCTGCCAGCAACAATAGAACACACACACTCACACACACACACACACACACACACACACACTCACTCAACACACACAATCACACAACCGCACACAGAGACTCTATCAGGGCGATGGCGGGGCTCAGAGATGGTGAATGATTTTGAGAGTCACTCAACCGCACAAAATGATCTCGCAGCATCGACCTCACACACACAGACAAGGACAGAGTGTGTGTGTGTGTGTGTGTGTGTGTGTGTGTGTGTGTGTGTGTGCATCTCTAAGAGCAAACTGAGGATTTACCCTGTATGGGTGTGTGTGCATGTATATACTACCATACATCTACACCACCAGTCAAACGTTTAGACCCAACTAAACGGATGTTGTTGGTGATCTTAAAGACTCTACAGGCTCACACTTAACAGCTCCAACTGATAAGAGTCTGAAACAGTACATATCCTGATACACCACATATACTCTTGATGGACCACAGTATGATAATTCTCCATATCTCCACCTCTAATATATATTTAGCTGTGTAAAAACTTTTCTTTTATTGATCCAAAACTGCTTAGAAATAAACCTTGTTCTATCAGCCTCCACTGCAGGTTAAGAAAGCTGTTTCATCCTCCTGTAAAGGTCCATCCTGGAGGTGTTTAAGGTGGACTGCATAATTCCATGAGTGCTATTTTATGGTTTGATGTCTTCACTTTTATGCTATAGTAAAGCAATAAGATAAACATGAGGAGAACCTTCTATGAGTAGCTGTCTCTAAACTTTTGACTGTTAGTGTAGATTACGTTAATTACACAGTCGAGTCACATTGACCACTTCCTATTTTTGATGGCGGTAGTGCATAGCTCATACAGGAAGTCACATTTTCGTGTCATTCTCTGGGCCGACTCATCCATGTGGAAGGCACTCTCAACCGATTGAGGAATGAATCCATCCTTTCAGATCACATACACGCATACATGTTGACTGTCTTCCCTGGGGCGGACGGGATCTTCCAGTAAGACAATGCCACGTGTCACACGGCTAGAAATGTCTGACACTGGTTGGAAGAGCATGACCAAGACCTCCACGTACTACCCTGGCCCTTAATCCCCCAGGCTTGAACCCAGTTGAGCATCTGTGGGACCAACTTAATCGTTGTGATCGCTCTATGGATCCTCCCCCACACACCCTCCAGCAGCTGTGGGACGCACTGCAGTCAGCATGACTCCAGATACCTGTGACAACCTAGCAGGACCTTAGTGGGGCACTCCCACCCTGTCTAGCTGCTGTCCGTGCAGCACACGGTGGTTACTTTGGATATCAACTGTGTATATTACATTAGGTCATGTGAATGCAGGGTGAACAGAGACAGAGACAAAGAGAGAAAGAGAGACAGACAGAGAGATAGCGAGACAGAGAGAAAGACACAGAGGGAGAGAGATCCCATAAACAAGCACACAGAAGGCCGCAGCAGCAGGGGAAGCACCATTCTCTCCTGCTCTCCTTTACTCATCCATCCTGTTTTCCTTTCTCTCTAATTCATCCTGCTTTCACAGTCTCTCAGGAAGAGGACCAGGGTCACTACCAATGACACACACACATACAGACACACACACACACACATACAGCTGTGAAGGCACTGGGAAGACACTCCAGCAGTGATGAGGGGGTTCTATAGAGCTTCAGTTAAGAATACAGCTCAAAGTGGAGTCAATCCTGTCTTTAGGAGAGAGAGAGAGAGAGAGAGAGAGAGAGAGACAGAGACAGAGAACTGAGATGAACTTAAGTGGACTGAACTGATTTATATTAAACTGAACTGACGTGAGTTGAACCGGACTAGATGAACTGAACGGAAAATAGCAGAACTGAACTAAACCAAAGTGAATCAAACAAAATGTTGCAGCACTGAACATTACTTATTATCACTGATCATTACTGATTATTGCTGATCAATACTGATTATTGCTGATCATTACTGACCACTATTGATCATTACTGATTATTATTATTACTGATCATTACTGATTATTACTGACCACTACTGATCATTATCGATCATTACCAATTATTACCGGTCATTACTGATTATTACTGACCACTACTGATCATTACTGATTATTACAGATCATTACTGATCATTACCAGTCATTACTGACCACTACTGATCATTACTGATTATTACAGATCATTACTGATCATTACCGATCATTACCAGTCATTACTGATCATTACTGATTATTACAGATCATTACTGGTCATTACTGATTATTACTGATCATTACTGATCATTACCGATCATTACCAGTCATTACTGATCATTACTGATTATTACTGATCATTACCTATTATTACCGATCATTACTGGCCATTAGCGATTATTTCCGACCACTGCTGGTCATTGTCAATTATTACAGATCATTACTGATCATTACTGATTATTACTGACCACTACTGATTATTACCAATTATTGCCAATTATTACCGATCATTACTGGTCATTACCGATTATTTCCGATCATTACTGATCATTACTGATTATCACTGACCACTACCAGTTACACAGGCACCCAGTTACCCACCATTCAGGACATTTATCACAAGCGCTGCCTGGGTAGGGCGAGGAATATCATCAAGGACGTTTCTCACCCGAATCATGGTCTTTTCACCCTCCTTCCATCTGGCAGGCGCTACAGAAGCCTCCGCTCCCGCACCAGCAGACTCAGGAACAGTTTTTTTCATGAGGCTGTGTGTCTGATGAACGCTGCACGGACACTTTAACTTACATTGCACTCCCACTACTGCATACTTGCACATTCTGTACTGTTAATGCACTTTATTCATTGCCAAGCCTCCTGTATACTCATGTTTACTTACTGTTTCCATATTATTCGACCTCAGATGTTATTTTTATTGTGGACCGTCTACTTGCACTACTCTTACAGTTCAACATTCATTTGTTGCTGCTCTCACACATACTTATATATGCATATAGATATACTTATATTATGTGTATATATTTATTACTACTGCACTTTATGTAAATAATACTGTATTTGCACTTCTGGTTAGATGCTAACTGCATTTCATTGGCTCTGTACCTGTACTCTGCACAATGACAATAAAGTTGAATCTAATCTAATCTAATCTAATCTAATCTATTGATCATTACTGATCATTACTGATTATCACTGACCACTACTGATCATTATTGATCATTACTGATCATTACTGATCATTACTGACCACTACTGATGATTACTGATCATTATTGATTTTTACCGATTATTATTGATCATTACTGATCATGACTAATTATTATGGATTATTCCTGATTATTACAGATTATTCCTGATCATTACCGATCATTACCAATTATTACTGATTATTACTAAAGCAATTAATAAAGCACTGTTGAACTGAACTGAGAGAAAGAGAGAAAGAGAGAGGGGAGAGAGGGAGAGGGAGAGACTGATCATTACTGGTCATTACCGATTATTACTGACCACTACTGATTATT
Organism: Semaprochilodus insignis; assembly: GCA_034552555.1. Classification (NCBI taxonomy): domain Eukaryota; kingdom Metazoa; phylum Chordata; class Actinopteri; order Characiformes; family Prochilodontidae; genus Semaprochilodus; species Semaprochilodus insignis. The sequence continues at coordinate 35,205,181 of CM067478.1, forward strand.
ACCAATTATTGCCAATTATTACCGATCATTACTGGTCATTACCGATTATTTCCGATCATTACTGATCATTACTGATTATCACTGACCACTACTGATCGTTACTAATCATTACTGATTATTATTGACCACTACTGATTATCACTGATCATTACCAACTATTACTGATCATTACTGATTATTACTGATTATTACTGATTATTACTGATTATTACTGACAACTATTGATTATTACTGACCACTACTCATCATTACCGATCATTACTGATTATTACTGATTATTACTGATCATTACTGATTATTATTGATTATTACTGATCATTACTGATTATTACTGACAACTATTGATTATTACTGACCACTACTCATTATTACTGACCACTACTGATCGTTACTAATCATTACCGATCATTACTGATTATTACTGATTATTACTGATCATTACTGATTATTACTGATCATTACCAATTATTACTGATCGTTACTAATCATTACCAATCATTACTGATCATTACTGATTATTACTGATTATTACTGATCATTGCTGATCATTACTGATCATTACTGACAACTATTGATTATTACTAACCACTACTCATTATTACTGACCACTACTGATCGTTACTAATCATTACCAATCATTACTGATCATTACTGATCATTACGGCCCACTACTGATCATTACTGATCATTATTGATCATTACCGATTATTACTGATTATTACCGATCATTACCGATTATTATTAATCATCACTAATTATTACTAATCATTACCAATTGTTACTGATTATTACTAAAGCAATTAATAAAGCACTGTTGAACTGAGAGAAGGAGAGAAAGAGAGAAAGAGAGAGGAGAGAAAGAGAGAGGGGAGAGAGAGAGAGAGAGAGAGAGAGAGAGAGAGAGATGAAGTCAGTTTAAGTCAGGTTTACTGGGAACGCTCCGATTTCCTGAAAATGCTCAAAGTCATTTTTTACTCTGAAGAGAATATAAATCTATCAGGGCGGCTGCAGAAGGAAAAACCTCCGTCCCCTCCTTTATTCAGTCTGTCTTCTTTATCTCCATCCACCGTACCTTAACATTCTCTCCGTTCTCTCTGTTCTAAGGTGAAATGTATTTTTAATAGAATTAAATGCAAATGAAGGAGGGGCTGATTACCATATAAAGGGGTGTCGCCCGAGGGGCCACGCCATCCCGATTTATTTATTTATTTGATTCCATCGTCTCACCTTTGTAAAACACTACTCGCACTGCTGTAGTGTGTGTGGGTGTGTATGTGTGGGTGTGTGTGTGTGAGTGAAAGAAGCTATTTCATTCTAAAGTCTATCATCATCTATCAAGAACTCCAATCAGAAAGAAATCTAAAGTAAACTGATGCTCTGCTTTTGTGTGTGTGTGTGTGTGTGTGTGTGTGTGTGTTCATTCCATCACAACAAAAGCCAACATTATTATTATGGCTCGATTATGGGGAGCAGTGAGAGCTCTCAGGAGTGGATATGACTGTCAAGGCTGTTGTAAATCCACTGAACCTATATATATATATATATATATATATATACTGTATATACACACCGATATATACAACCACCTCTACACTCTTTATCCATTTTATCAGCTCCACCTACCAACCTACCATACAGGTGCACCTTCTAGTTCTACAGTTACAGACTGTAGTTCATCTGTTTCTCTGTATACTTTATTACCCTGTTCTTCAATGGTCAGGACCCCCACAGGACCACCACAGAGCAGGTATTGTGTGAGTGATGGGTCATTCTCAGCACTGCAGTGACACTGATGTGATGGTGGTGTGTTAGTGTGTGTTGTGCTGGTGTGAGTGGATCAGACACAGCAGTGCTGCTGGACACCTCAGTGTCACTGCTGGACTGAGAATCATCCACCAACCAAAACTATCCAGCTAACAGCTGTGGGCAGCGTCCTGTGGGCAGCGTCCTGTGGGCAGCGTCCTGTGACCACTGTTGAAGGACTAGAGGATGACCAACACTGCACTGTACAGCAGAAGATGAGCTATCGTCTCTGACTGTATCTACAAGGTGGACCAGCAAGGTAGGAGTGTGGAGGGAGGTGGAGACAAGGAGGTGGTTTTAATGGTTATGGCTGATGGGTATATATATATTGTGTATCTTGTGTGTAGAAGCATTATGTTAGTGTTTTGAGAAGCTTCCACATGTCTAGCTGAACATATGAAGCACAGTTCACACACCCAGTAACTACAGCTCTACAGATGTGCTGGCTAAAACATTTGAGAAAAGTAGCTTTGAAATAACGTTGGCAACATTTCCTATAAGTCATGTGCTTACAATGCATTAATGAGGTTTTTATATAGCATCTGTGACACCTTATAACAGCAGACTCAAGTTCATATAATCACTTACTTACAACTAGTGAGTTACATGCATAGCATGCATAGAAACAAGAGTATGCCACTTTATTACATCAGATTTGTACTATAACATCTGTTCACAACAACATTGTAACACATTAGCTATATGGCTTTAAACCAGCTTTGATAATTCAAGTCTTATACTTGCATTTAAAAACTATAAGGTGCTATTAAACCTGACTTTATGAAGTCGCATACTTTAACACTTTATTAAGAGACATAAAAGCTTATGACATACAAACTTACTACGTCTGCTATAACACCCCATGAATGCATTTAGAGTGCATTATTAGTACAAGACTCTAGGAAGTGTGAATGGTATGTTTGTTTTTATCAGACTTGGCAACAATGTCATGAATATCACAAATAAAATAAACAACAAAACATATAAAAATATTACAGCAAGCTGATTTTATTCTACTGAAATATATCTTTGAAAAACTTGAATACAAACAATATAAATATATAAACTTAAATAACTAAGTTAAACCTCTTCTGCTCTATTACATAATTTACTGTGCAACACAAATGCAGTTAGAAAGCTAAATATTCTACTAAAAATTAAAGTGATATGTGATATTTCTGAGTGTGATCCAAATTGTTTTATTTATTTGTATTTTTTTTTTCAGTGAAGTGTTTAAAGGGAAATTCTTTTCTTACAGTTTGAGCCTGATACTTCTTGATCACCTTAATTTATTAACAGCTTGTTTGGAGATGTTAGAAATAGAAAGCAGCAAAACTCATTATCAGTATTATGTCAACTCTGGTTATCAGATATCATTTCCAAAATGGCCACTGTACAGGAGAGGGCAAAAAGCCAAGCCCAGGACTGCATGGAAAACAGTCTGGTTCCACTGGCTTACATTAAAATTAATTTTCTTACTGTAAGTCAAAGAAATCAGTTTCCAATTTTCCACGTTTTGGACCCTTTCTGTTGGTCGGTTGGCCACACAATGTAAACGGCAGCTGCTGTGTTCAAGTAATGCATAAAAGCAAAAATCAACAAAAAATGGAGATACATGTTTATCATTGTACAGCGACAACATGGTGTAGCAACTGAAAGTCAACCTGTACTGCTTGGACATATAACTTACTGGACTAAATTCTTGGCCTTTAATCAGGGGGAATACTCAGGGTTTCTGTTCATGACAAATAAATAAATAAATTCTAATAATAATGCTGATGTAATATTTCCATTGTTACATAATGAAATCTGGAGGTGGGTGATCTTCATAACCTACTTTTTTTAAAAAAAACTTCAATTTCGGATTCAATTTACCTAAAAATCCACATTCTCCCAGCCAAGGAAATCTCTTTCAGACCTTGCAAGAAGTTCATGTCAGAACTGAAAAGGGGATTTAAACTCTTCAGACTGAGAGCGGCAGAAAAAGAGACAGACAGACCTGTTCAATAAAATGGCAGAGGCATCAGCATCACAGTGGCAAATTGGAGGGAGAATGAGAAATTGATTAGTAGATGAAGTGAAATTATTTTACAAGAAAAAGAGAAAAACAGACAGAGGAGGAGATTCAGCCTGATCATTCACAATCACCCTTGCACACAGAGCCCAACCGATGCCACAAGACAGCTGTATATGGAGGTTTACGTTTGTAGTGGAGGGCATGATAAGGTGTGGCACAGCAGATAACACCGCTTGTCACTAAGCTACCACACCATGTGGGAGATTGGGGTTCGATTCCTGGGTGACTATGCTGTGCTACACCAATAAGAGTACTTGGGCAAGACTCTTAACGCTACATTGGCCTACCTGTAATATGAATAACCTTGTAAGTCGCTCTGGATAAGAGCGTCAGCTAAATGCCATAAATGTAAATAAGGAATCTATATCATTGCATATATATTCATACGGTATATACACTACACTGACATGCCCAAAGTCATGTGATGCAATAAGTAAATTGATTATGAAGTGGGGTTGCCTCAGTACTAACTTGTGGTATAAGTTATGTAAGGGAGGCTGAACACTGGTCAGTGTGCTCATCGCAAGGCAGCATGAAATATAGGAGTTCCAACAAGGCATGATACTGGAATTGCTCGACTGGGCTCGTGTTGGGCGGAACTCTTCAGAAGCTAAAGAATGCTGCACTGGGCTGTAGGGTATGTGTGTGGGGCCTTTTGTATTGAATGTGGATGTGATTTCTGCCAGAGTTGCTTGTCTGTTCTAAGCACCTGTGAGCGGTCACTGTGCTGTCCACTCTGCGTGGCAATGCTTTCTATGACGTATTCCTGGTACGGATGTGACGCTGTGGATCAAGGAATGTTAAATGCTCACACAACTTCGGAAATGGAATATCCCATCCGTCTAGCACCCACTATTATGCTTCAGTCGAACTCCGATAGTTCAGGTCGCCTTGCCATGAGCACTCTGGCCAGTGTTCAACCTCATTCACAAGACAAAACCTCACAACTCATACAGGTGTGGGTGTTCCCGGAGACGGGTGACTTGCTTTTAGTTTCTCAAAGCAATCTGCAGCCACAAAGTTCAGTCTTAACAGTTGGTTTACCACTTTCTGCTTTTCTCTTCATCCAATTAACCCAAACACACTGAGTGGTGTTGAGGTCTGGACCTGGTCTTGGACTGTGGTGGTCAGTCCATTGTTTGGAGAACACCAGCAGCAGCTTTCGGTTAATGCATTTGCCTCCTTTGCTCAGTAAAGAGCTCCACATCCTTCTCAGCTACACATCCTTTCAGACCCATAGCATTGAGGTGTCTTCTCAAAGTGGAAGGATGGACAGAAACACCTGTGGGTGTTTTCAGATCTGAAGCAGGAGTGGGGCTTGGTGTTCTCCTTTCTCTCAAAGATGAACGATTTAAAGGAGGAATTTGTAAGATGATGCAACCATCTGTGGTGTCCACTCCTATCATAAGAAACAAGGAAATGCACATACCCTCCTTCTTCCTTTTCACTCCTTACCAAATAAAGTTGTTCTATTTATATCACTGCTTTTGTTTGCTGCTGAATGTGGTTTCCTGGCTAGAGTGGGCGGTGGTGGTCGCTTGCCAAGAGCTTCAGCCATTATTGCGTTTACCCTCCCTTCATTGTCTACCTGTCATTAAATGATCTAATCGCAAGCAGGACGCTCAATGTGATTGACCACACTGTCGGGGCAACAGGGCTACTTCCTCATCCTGTAATGTTGGATTGATGACAGACTCAATAATACAGCAGCTCACTAGTGCCACTTGGGGTACAAAGTGGAATTACATACAGCACAGGCTAGGCTAGCTGGTTAGCATAACTTATAACTCTGGAATGCAATACATAGACGTCTGACATACTGTGAAAACTGTTAATGTCCGTACATGATGCACATCCAGGCAGAGACAAACTGAAATGACTTTACCTCACATGGCATTCCTTTATCTACATAGTCCAGAGTGGGGTGTTGGTGCAGCACCAACATTCTCCCCATTCACCCAGCCCCAAACACACAAAAAGAGAGAGTGGTAGTACATGAGTACATGAGCCTAAGGGCAGACATCCTGGCTGACAGCTCGAGCACAGGGAGTTGCACACATGGCTGTACAGTGAAGTATGATGTTACTGAACCTGGGATCAGTGAGTGATGGCCTTGTGGCATGACCTGATGCAAACACATTCAGTGAGACGTGTAGTGTTGTCAGTGTGTAAAGGAAACAGCATATCAGAACAAAGACCACACCAGAGAAAGGAAGACCTCTCAGAAGTGCTGAGCCAAATCAGCTCCTGTGCACACTGCAGACAATGACCTGCACTAATTAGCATTAGAAACGCACCAGCAGTTGAGATGGATCTAGTTGAGGCGGATCAAGAGAGACAGCAGAGCAACCCAGTCTAATCTAGAATTTATGAAAACATGAATTCATTTCTCAGCATCTTGTAGGGCATTTTGGATATGCTTCTCAAATAATGAAGCATGGCCATGGAGATACTACTGATATGGGGCTAAAATGATAATCTAGTACTGTGTTTCTCAGCCCTTGTCCTGGAGGCACCCTGCCCTGCACATTTTAGCGGACTCCCGGCTTTAACACCTCCCGTGCAACTCTGAAAGGGTTTGTTAATGAGCTGATAAGTCGATTCAAGTGTGTTAGGAGCAGGGAAAGCACTCAAATGGGCAGGGTAGGGTGCCTCCAGGACCAGGGTTGAGATACACTGATCTAGCATCCGGTGTTACATCAACAGTTACTCTTGTTTGCACCAAAAAACATTAAAATCAGGGATAAAATCTGCAGCCTGACCTAATCTGCAACTAGACTGCAACTAGGCCCAATCCAATTTCAGCCCTTGCCCCTAACACTTAGCCCTACCCCTCCGTTTTGCATATTCACGTCTCTGTGTAGGGTTGTCCTGAATGTTGTTGAGATGGAGGGGTAGGGCGAAGTGTTAGGGCTGCATGAGCCTTCAAACTGAGATTTTTCAGATGCACACTCCAAACGGAGTGTTATGAGAAAATTCCCAGCATGCCCTGCAAATTATTGGCAAGATGGTTGCACAAGCGACCAAAGAGACCCATAAATTTGTCAGGGGGGACAAGACGAGGAGGCATGATGCAAATGCAAGTCTTTAATGATGAACAAATAAGATAAAAACAAAAACCAATGAAACCAAAGACACTAGTAAACTAAGAAACACTGGGAACAGCATTACAAAAACAGCAGACATGGAGACAAAACACCAAGCAAGAACAAAGGGACCGACAAAGACTAACAAGGAACACCTGGGAAGGGGCGGGGCTACAAACTAAGGACAGGTGAGGGGCCTGACAAGAGGGCGGAGACAGGAGGAGCAATAACCAAAACAAACAGAAGCACATGGACCAGGACAACAAAAGGCACATGGCAATGACGAGAAAAAGAGACAGAAACAGAAAACCAGAGAAAGCAGAGACAAACAGGGGCAAGACAAGACAGGAAGTGACAAAATGTAAGTATTTTCTCTGTTAAAAAGCCACTGTATTGTAAGATAACCATTGTAAAAGGGCTGTATAGTAATTTTCTTCATAACGCGTAAAAATCACTAGTAATACGCTGATGTCTCAGTCGCTACCTAGAGAATTTCACCGTTCCACCTTAAATGGTGCAGCATTTTTGGTACCTGAGATTCCTGCACCATTTAAGGTGGAACAGGGAAATTTGATCATGAAGCTGGTGGTTAAAAAGCTAAGTTCAGCTTCATATCACCGAAGAATTCTTGGTGGAGATAATAAATAATGGTCATCTGCCTCTTTGAAGGCATATGATGTCCTAAATGTATTTAAATAGTGAGGAGCTGAACTTCACCCTCATGTGATGTCACTGCAGAGTGGCAGGGTCACCTACAGAGCACCGCTAGAAGCTTGTTAATGAAGTAGTCTAAGTTTTTGTTAGTGCTCTTTTTTATTCAGTGACTTGTTAGATTGATTGATGTGTAAAACTGAAGTTGTGAATGAATCGCCCATGCTTTTCGTCTGTTTGCATAAAAGCCGCTGGCGACAACTGATGACGTATCCGATTCTTAAAGGTTGTCCCATTTCACAGGGGCAAAATTTCAACCACTACCCCTTGTAACTCAGTTTCCAGTGGGAGGGATACACTCGAAAACAAGCGGTAGGGGTAAAAATAAGAAATGGGATTGGGCCTTGGAATCCAACAGAGATACTTCTTGGTCAAACAAGCTTCAACTACGTATAGCTGTATACTTGCCTCTGGCTGACCTGACACATATAACATCATCAGCATGAAAGTGAAAGGCAACACTGTGTTTACGCATTATGTATCCTAGGGGCTGTAAGTAAAGGGAGAACAGTAAAGGCCTTAAAACAGAGCCCTGTGGGACACCACATTGCATTCTTCTATGTTCACAGAAGCATTTACTGTGAGAAACTGGTAGCGGTCTGTTAAGTAAAACACAGGTCTGGCGAGTTGCTTTCAAGCTTGTCAATTAAAGCATCATGGTCAACTGAACTGAAAGCAGCATCCATACCAGAAAAGAAACTCAGACGTTGACAACTTTGCAGGTTGCAGTGACTGTCGAAGGCCATGTGTAATTTACTAACATATTTATCTAAATAACAGCTGATTTGATGGGAGGAAATAGATGAGGCTGGAAGGCAAAGCTGTAAACATATGAGACTGCAGCGTCTGGCTGTTATGGAGACAGTAACTAATGACTATAAGGTCTGATTGCGTGCAGTAAAAGCTGTACTGATGCACAGCATCTTCCAGCGCTGCATGGTGGGATACAGTATGTGAAAACTGTTGGGATACAAGATTTCATTTCTCTAGAGATTTCGTCCCACTCCTGTTGTCTGACAGGAACTGAAGATGAGAACGACAGAGACAGGTGTGAGTAGGTGTGTGTGCAAGAGAGAGGGATAGAAAGATAGATAGAGACAGAGAGACATAGACAGAGAGAGTCCACTGTATCTCCTGCACCACAGTGAACGCCAGTTTGCAATCACTTCATGTAGCGTTGCAGCAGCAAAGGGTGGGGGGGGAGGGGGGATACAGCAAAGAGGGGGAAAGGAAAAAAAAGATAAACAATGTTATTAAATATTGTTCGGCTGAAAGTGAAGTGAGGGCAAATGTAAGTCGATACAGTTTCATGTTACTTTCTGGAGGGCATCACTGCTCACTTAATATCCGCAATCGTGACTGTTGGGTCAGTCAGCTACAGTGATAGGGCACATCCTTGCTTACATCACATGTGTGGCCGATCGTGAAACTTGAATCATTCGCATGTCTCACGATGTCAAAGCTACCCACCAAGTTTCATTCCAGTTGGTTGGTTTCTTCTAGGTATTTGTGCAACTAATGTTTTTGACGATGAACATATATTCATAACCAACAGATGCAACAAAGCTAGTATACACCTGATTTACATCAGTCATAGTTCTACAGTTAACTGGAATGGGGGTGGGGAGGTGAGACACAGGGCTGTAGAGCTATGGAACCAGATGCAGAACTTATTGTCCAGCATAGGTATCTGACCTCATTGGTGCTGTGCTGGCTGAATGCAAACAAATTCTCACAGCAATGGTCCAACATAGTGTAAACGCCTTCCCCGAAGTGTAGAAGCTGTTACTACTGTAAAGGAGAAAGAAACTCCCTATTAATACCCTCACTCTGGGATACAGAGTCAAAGGATGCGGCATCAGCGCCAACAAAGGCATTTGCACAGCAGTAGTAAACAGTAGTAACAAGACGGCGGAGCGCATAGATGACCTGTGTGTCTTTTTGCTGTTATTCCAGATGTTTGTTTATATCCAGAAAGCAAGCACGGATCAACTACTGGTGATAAGAAGCGGTAGAAGAGGTTCCTCAGAAGACCACTGGGTGTCACCGTTGTTGCCTTCTCTTCCTCAACAACTGACATGCCCATGGATGTCATCATGGTTCATGTTGAGGAACCTACTATTCTTTGGCAACAGTTGGGAACAAATTTTTCAGGTTCTGAACTTAGAACTTAATTTTGGGTGGGAATGCGCAGAACGGTTCAAAACTAGGTGCACAAACCAAAATGGAACTGGAAATGGGCTGAAAGTAAACCAGCCACAAAATGCAACCCGTGCAGGTGTATGGAAGTGGACTCGTTATTCAGGGCTAGCTCAGACTAACTCCATTAGAAATCACAAGTATTTTCACACCACGCGCGGCGTACGCAGCGTTTGGCATTGAAGTGGATGGTGCTCTATGGTAACAGTATTACCTTTTTACCAGATGTGTTCCTATTGGTTGTGCTGAGACATGGTGGAAAAGGGCTGAAAGTGAACCACCTGCAAACAACCTATTAATTCCCCTCATTTCAGAACAAACACTGTCTGAGCAGTCTACAAACCTTTGATCATAGAGTGTACACATTGTATTGTGAACTTGCAAACAATAAATGAACCAAAAACACAATGAATCAATTAACTTGTTAGTAAGGGTTGTAGGATGGTCTGGGTGTGGTCCAATCTTACAGTAAGACGAGACCGGCGCTAAATGAAAACTGTCTTCTATTGGAAAAACACTGACATTACTTCAACACCGACTTTCAGAGCTGTAGAGCTTTCCCATCCATGCTTACCTGCAGTAAGTAATGTCTCTTCCTCCCTCTCCCTCTCTCTCTCTCTCTCTCACTGTCTCTCACTGTCTCTCGCTCTCTCATTCTCCATAGGTGTTTCATGTTAACAGTGTCTTGTCAGAGTAGATGCAGCGCATTAACCTGACATCTCACCATGGAACGAAACAAATGAAAAGAGAGAGAAGCTACTGAGGAAGATCCATTTTACCACCCTGCTCTAAAAACACACAGACAGATGCACACACACACACACACACACACACGGTCCTATCTCTTTTCCCCTGAGAGCATTTTCAATAAATCTAAATTCCCCACAATCAAATTCATCAGCGATACTGGTGGAAAACAAAGACAGATGACGGCTAATATGTAAACGGAGAGGAGGACAGGGTTGAGAAGGAGGGGGGGGGGAAGTAAACAGAAAATCCTTCTTTCTGCAGTGGGAGAGCAAAGCTACAAGTGCTACCATGACAAAGCCACAATGGAAATGAAGAATCCATCATCCATCAGTAAATAACATGAATCCAACATAAAGCAGCATTTAGTTCTGGTCAAACTCAGTTCCATGAACCTCACATAGCCCTCTTCTATCAAAAAAACCCTTGTTCTTGAATTGGTTACATTCAGGCTTCTTAGAACCTTGGTGCTGTTCAGGGAAACAGACGTGTTTGCACCAACTGTATGGGAACCAAGGAATGTCAAAGGGTACGGCAACAGCGCCAACAAAAGATGCTGCACAGCGGTAGCAAACAGTAGTAACAAGATGGCGGAGCGTATTGATCACCTGCGAGGGTTTGGGCTGTTATTCCAGATGTTTTTTCTTATCCAGAAAGCAGCACAGATCAACTACTGGTGATAAGGGGACGTACAAGAGGTTCTGCAGCAGATCCACGTTGGTGGAAAAGGGCTACAAGTGAACCAGCTGCAAATGACCTGTGTAAGTGTATGTAGGTGAACTCGTTATTCGGGACCTGTTGCGTTTTGCATTGCTGGATGCTGAGCAGCGGTGAAATTTCATCATTCATTCAACACTCACTGAGAAAGCAGCTTAAAACTCAACAGGCTCTTTATCTGTCAGCGCTGTGTTGTCACAAGATCCCAATCAGGCTTTACCCTGTAGAACCTTGATCGTCTGTTTTTACCCACTGAAGAGCTGGAAAACTGTTGCCGTTCACTACGAAGCCTTGAGATCTTTACCATGAATCAAAAATATCATGTGAACCGGGGATGGTTTGTTTTCATAATGCACAAATCAATCAGACCACAAAATGAACTGCAAAGGTGGACTGAGTTTGGTTTATTCTAAAGGTCGTGTAGTGTCTGAGTGTCTCAAATGATGAGAAGGTATACGTCCGAATGATAAACCAACGACTTCATAGTGCTAGCACACCATTCATCAGGAACTGAAACACTAGTTTAGGAGCTGAAGAATCTATTCTTAAATGAAGTGCAAGAAAACACCATTCTGTGCGCTGTGCTAATGTGCTAACATCCCATGAAAAAGAAACATCCATCACAAAAAACCAATTAGAAAGCATTCCATGTGCTTAGTGATAACATGCTAAACATGCTAATGATAATAAATAAATCAAAGTGTTAGAAAACATGGTACCCGTAGTGCTAACATGCTAAAACTCTTAATAAAATAAACAATCCATCATAAAATGAAACATGGGGAAACATTTTACACACATAGCGCTAACATCTTAAAGCACCTAAGAAGAATCCTCAAAATTCATGTAATGTAATAATCATGATTCTGAAGTGTTAAGAACCATTTTGTGTGCTAACATGCTAAAGCTTCAACTGAAACGAACAGTCTATTATTAACTGAAACATCAGAAAATTTATTATACACATGCTGAAGCCCCTGAAGTGCATCAACATCATCAAAACCTCTAAGCACCATATGATTGCTGCTTATTGTAAGTATGAACTGAACTGAACTTGTGGCTCAAAAAAAACAAGATACGAACTGAACCATGACTCAAACACTGGGGTATAAACGTAGCCGTGGCTCATAAACTGAGGGATGAACCAAAATGTGGCTCAAAAACGGAGGTATAAACTGAACCATGGCTCATGAACTGAGGTAGGAACTGAACGATGGCTCAAAAAACAAGGTATAAACGAAACCACGACTCATGAATCGAGCTATAAACTGAAGCGTCTCCCAAAAACAAAGGTATGAACCAAACCATGTCTCAAAAACTGAAGTATAATCCAAACGGTGGCTCATAAACCAAAATATGAACCAAATTGTTCAAAACTGAAGTCTAAATTGAGCCAAGGATTTGGAGAATAGTTACATGTCTAGTAGAACCCAATCCGATCAGAAAGTCGTGGGGCCTTACGTCAGTACTTTAAAAGGTGCTGGATCAAATGGCCATTTCAGCACATAACATCAAGCTCAATAAAACTGACTTATTTAATATAGTAAAAGCTCAAAAACATAATTTACCACTTAGTGAGACATATCTTAATGCCTATATACTCTAAACTATTCAGTAACTATTATAAAACCAATTCACAGTTATGAGAATGACAGGGCTCACATATACAGGGGTTGGACAATGAAACTGAAACACCTGTCATTTTAGTGTGGGAGGTTTCATGGCTAAATTGGACCAGCCTGGTGGCCAATCTTCATTAATTGCACATTGCACCAGTAAGAGCAGAGTGTGAAGGTTCAATTAGCAGGTAAGAGCACAGTTTTACAGTTTTGCTCAAAATATTGCAATGCACACAACATTATGGGTGACATACCAGAGTTCAAAAGAGGACAAATTGTTGGTGCACGTCTTGCTGGCGCATCTGTGACCAAGACAGCAAGTCTTTGTGATGTATCAAGAGCCACGGTATCCAGGGTAATGTCAGCATACCACCAAGAAGGACGTTTTCCTCCACCAGCATCACGTAGTGACCTGGCCACTATCCTGCAAGAAGAATGGCTTAAAATCCCTCTGACCACTGTGCAGGACATGTATATGTCATTCCCAAGACGAACTGACGCTGTATTGGCCGCAAAAGGAGGAGGAGGCCCTACACCATACTAATAAATGATTGTGGTGTAAAACCAGGTGTTTCAGTTTCATTGTCCAACCCCTGTAGGTCATTAATGGTTAACCCCTAGAAGCTGCAAAAACAGCCTGCATGATATTAATTATTCCTCCCTCCTGGCTAACTGAAGATCTGAATTTGAGGAAAAGTTATTATGCACACAGTCCTGTTTTGTGGAAGGAAAAACCTATCCTTTACTTCGACTGTATTTTCTCATTCGAGACGTAGGCACAGACACAGGTGCAATTACGGGTGCAATTATTTTCAAAACTTGTGATGTTGTTAAAGATCTATAGCTAAACGCTAAGTACTTAGCAATATTTCATCTCATGAAAAGTTCAGGCCCTGAAAAGATGGCATGAAGGCTCCCCTATACATGTCGTTCATCAGCACAGCAGAGGACTTCCTCACAAGATCTCTGAGCGAGCCTAACAGCCTATCAGAAGAACCCTAAAACCGGTTCCACCTGCTAGTTAAACGCTTCTCGGTCACTCACTAGCATTCTTCATCGCCTTCTCTCCATCTTCCTCTTCCCCTTCTCTGTCGTTCTCATCCCCCATCCACTCCAGGGAAGGAGAGGGAAGAGAGAGAGAGAAAAGGGGAACGACGGACAGGGAGCAGGGCTCAATTATACATCAAAGGGGTTATGAAAAGGAAACAGGGGAGTAGAGATATAGTGAGTACAAGATGAGGACAGTGTGTGTGCTTGTGTGTGTGTGCGTGTGTGTGTGTTACAAATATCTGTAAAACAAACAAACAGAACATTGCATTTGCAAAACTCCATGTGCTGTACTGGGAGAATCCTGCATAAGGTCTTCTGGCTGATTATTATATTATGAACGTCCAGTGGGAAGAACAGGCCATACTGGCACTAGGCTCTGTATTAATTCCAAGTTATTCCGAGGATGTCTTCACAATACCAGGGTGACATCCCAGGACTGTTTGACGGGATGAAGTTCTGCTGTGCAAAGCTAGGTCTGGATATGCTTCAGAGATGTTGGTACAGATATTCACACATCTCTTTAACTCCTTTACTGGCTCTTTATTATTATTATTTTTCTTTATTCTACTTATTTTATTGTATTTTATTGCATGTGTAACATACGTGAAATAAAGGGACTCTTACTCTGCACATTGTTCTGATGATTTATGCACGCAGTTTGCACTGTGCTAATCGGGGATGTACGGTCAGCGGCAGGCAATACAATGTTACTGTAACTTTTGAGTATAGTGTGGATATCGTGGGCAAAAGCTACCCTGGCTGGTTTAGCTAAACAGTACTTGTTAATTGTGCCAGTGGTGGAATTTAACTGGGGCTTATTTCCCAGGCTTCCCTGCGTTCATGTTTAATTTGAATCTATTGTAATGATAGACCACGTTTTAAGAAGCAAACATGCACTTACTGTCCAGGAACATGACTTTAAATGAGAGTTCTGCAGAAGGAAGTGCTAGAGAAATGTATTTTTTTGTAACTGTGAAGAGTGACGGTGATAAGAGCCAGCTGTTTAAAGTTAAATGCCTCTAACTTATTACATAATATAGTTATAAACAGGGATGGGCAATATGACAATGTTTTATTTTTCTTCTGATGATATTGCGGATATAGTCAATACTCAAAGAACTGTGGCTGATTAGGTGTCATTACAAAGTGAGCATAAATAGACATATTGGATTTAGTGCAGCCTAGCCTGTAAAACATTCAATAAAAATCTACATATTATTATTATTATTATTATTATTATTATAGTTTCATATGTGGCATTGCAGGCTCTATTTCGTCTGTTTTAACTTATGTGGCGGGTGAGAGGCGGAGTCACCATCTTTCCCTCCTAAACAGGTCATGTGCTTCCTCGCTGGTCAGGCATAGTTGTGCAGGATCAGAGGGGCGAGCACATACTCTATCTCCAGAGTGTGGGAGGGAGGACGCTGGCCTGCATGCCGAACGCTAGAGTGCGGGAGAGAAAGTCTGAATCTTGACGAAGGATGCCTGGCTGTAGGCTGAGTAGCCATATTGTTGGGGTTCATTTGGGTTTGTTTTCTCATTATAATGAATAAATAAAGTACTCTAGTTCATGTGCGCTGGGTGTTTGTGTGTGGATCTTTGAGCCCCGTCGAGGTTGTCCCGGTCAGTGTGCTCAGCCACTCCCCTGCCAGGGCCACACGTAAATGCCATCAAGCATATTGTGTATTGTGAAAATGTCCCTTTGATATCAAGTTTTTGCCCTGTTATCAACCCTTAGTTGTGATAACCTGAGACATTTGTTGACGATAGATTTGAGATTTGAGATTTGAGATAAGGTTTGCCCTTATATGGTGGGGAAGTACATGCGTACCTGCATACATTAACTTCAGCATTACATTAAGGACACTGTAGGGTCAGTTTGGACAGTAACTAAAATGGCTATATAAACAACATACGACTGCTGGTTCATATCACCGCCACTGTTTTATTCATAGTCCAAGTTTCCATTCAATACATATGCATCAAACCACTCTGTATGACTTTACATCCCAGTGACTGAGCAATGTCCATACATTCATCTTCTAAGCCTCTTTTACTTCTGTGTTGGAGGGGGCGGGGGGAGCCTATACCAGGGCTCATTGGGTGGATGCCAGGAAACACCCTGGACAGGCAAAAAAATAACCTGTGGAATTCCCCTTTAACACAGCCACAGCCCAATTCTGGAGCTCCACAACCAAACAGTAGATGCTGGAATCCACCCACTTCCTTCACTGTGTACAACTAACAGCGGGTCATGTTTTATTCCAGTCATCCATATTCAGAATTAGAGTAGTCAGAGTTGTGTGCTGATATTCACTTTAAGGTTAAGATCTAATCAGTGTAGGCCTGGCGAATAAGGGCGTACAGACCTTCTTCCTGCTACACACGGAACGCGGATGCTGAAGGTGGAGGAGATGAGGGAGAAATGGATATGTTTAAAACAAAAGGTGGTTAAAGTGAAGGCACGCTGAGAAAAGCACAGCTATGTCAGTAAGAAGCCAAAGAGGAAAGAAGACAGAGAGACAGCCGGAGTGAGTGAGAGGGAAGGAGAGTGAGGGAATAATGTGCAGACTGCCTTTGTTGTTTGTCTCTTTTCATTTCGTTCCCCCCCACACACACATTCTATGACTTTGCTCTGTCGCACCTTTCACTGTTTCGTTCTCTCTCTCTCTCTCTCTCTCTCTCTCTCTCTCTCTTTCTCACCGTATTTCATTCTCTTCTCTCTCTCTTTCTCTCTGGTGCACATATCTCCACGGTGTGACAGCCAAAACAGATTCCAGCAAATTGGAAAAGCTATAAAGCTCTATTAGAGCTAATCAAGATCCGGTCTGTAGGACAGAAAAAAAAGAAACACGGAGCGAGAGAGCAAAAGAGCGAGAGAGAGGGGGGGAGTGAGAGAGAGAGAGAAGGAAATATTTAAGAGGGGAAAAACTGAGATTATGTTAAATAGAATAAAGAGCAGACAGACAAACGGAAAGAGCCTTGGAGAAATAGAGACGAATGAGGCAGAAGAGAGCGAGAGAGGGAGAAGAGAGAGAATGGCAAAGAGATACAATCATGTCCATAAGTATTGGGACAGTAATGCCATGATTATCATTTTGCCTCTTTATACCACAATGGACTTCAAATGAATCAGTCAAGGTGAGACTGAAGTGTAGACCTTGAGCCATTTTCATGGGGTCACAGTTTACCGATAAGCAGGAATTTCGTGGTCAGATGTGGCCGTTACCTGTTTTACTGTAAGGACATAAAATGTCTGGAGTTGATTCAAAGTGTTAGAAGTGCATTCGGTAGCTGTTCATTTGAAACCTCAACATGCAGCCCGAGGAGGTGTTGATGCAAGTGAAGGGGGTCCGACATTAGGCTGAAAAAGCTTTCATAACAAGTAGGAATGCACTGATGAGCTCAGCAACACCAAAGGACAGAAGCAGGTAGAAGAAGATGGAAGAAAACTGGGGTGATGGTTTGCACGATTTCTTTCCATGGTGAAGAAAAACCCTATCATGACATCTAGCCAAGTCAAGGACGTTCTAGAGGAGGTTGGTGCATCATTGTTCAAGTCTACAATCAAGAGACGCCTTTATGAATGAATACAGAGAGTTTCCCACAAGATGCAAGGCATTGGCAACACTCAAGAACAGAAAGGTCGGATTAGACTTTACTAGGAAACAAGCCTGCCCAGTTCTGGAATGGGATTCTTCAGAACAGATGAAACTAAATTAACTTGTACCATAATGATGGAAAGAGAAGAATGTGGAGGAGGAAAGGAAGGACCCATGATCATCTGTGAAACATGGTGGAGGCAGTGTTCTGGTATGGGAGAGAGAAAGTTAAGAGTGAAAAAGGAAAAGAGAGAGAGAGAGAGAGACAGAGAAAAAGAGAGACAGAGAGAAAGAAAGAGAGAGAGAGAGAGAGAGAGAGAGAGAGAGAGAGAGAGAGAGAGAGAAGAGAG
>CM067478.1:35232497-35267624 GCA_034552555.1 Semaprochilodus insignis
GTCTCCACCAAGACAAAAGTGGGACTCATCACTGAAGATGACCTGCTGCCATTTTGAGTCACTCCAAGACAGTCTCCATGGCACGACACCATTGCAGTCTTTGGTGACACTGACGTGGTGTTAAGGGCTGTTGTCATAACGGTCTACATGCATGTAGTCCTGTGTTGTGCAGCCGTCTACAGGATGACTCATGTAGGGCATCACCGCTCACTGAATGTCTGCAAACGGGGCTGTTGGGTCAGTCAGGTGCAGCAATAAGACCCGTCCTTGCTTACGTCATATGTGCAGCTGAGTGCGGAACTTTAATTATTGGCATGTCTCACTATGTCTAACCTACCCACCAAGTTTCATTCCTGTCAGGTGATTCATTCTGGGTGCAACTATTTGTGCAACTATTCTTTTGATGATGAGTGTATCTATCTATCTATCTATCTATCTATCTATCTATCTATCTATCTATCTATCTATCTCCCTCCCTCCCTCCCTCTTTCTCTCTCTCTCTCTCTGTATATATATACACACAACACACACAGTAAACATAATTCATGACATACACCACAGTGTATAAGTTTCTGTGCCCTGTAAATCTCATAAGATGTTCAGGGGCACTAGTGCAGAATGGGCGCAATCACACACACACACACACACACACACACACACACACACACACACACACACACACACACACAGCCAAAGTAAACAGATAAGCCAAAACTTTGCTTATCTATCATGGGGGACTTGCTTGTCTCTCTATTTGCCAATACTTTTCCATCCATTTATATAGGGCATTATAGCAGGCGAATAAGAACAGCCTTCGCCTTATCAGGGTTTTTTTTTTGTCAGCTCTGCTTTATCAGACAGAGATTGCTATTCAAATATACTTCTACCAAATAGATTGATGACAATTGCGAATAGAAGTAATACTGATATTAAAGAGCAACCATGAGAATAGTTAATTCACTGGAATAAGTGAACTGGCTTCTTTTGGAAAGCATTCAATCAGGAAGAGATCAGTAGAGAGAGACGGCTGGATGCAATAACCGCAACAACAGAGCCAGGAAGATGGGAGCGGCAGAAAAACAATAAATCAAAGTGATTAGTGTAAGTATTGTGGGTCTGTGCATGCGTGTGCCGTGCATGTCCCAACAGGACTGGGCTCAATCTCAGAGCAGGGCATAATGTTATTAGTGTTGCCATTTAAAAGCTCATGTCACGCTTGCTGACACGGTCCAAGGCCCCTGGCAAGGGAAGAACTAATACTTGACAAAACCAGAACACTGGCATTGTACAAAAACACACACACACACACACACCACCTCCAACATTCAGAGACTGTTTCGTGATGAATGGACCAATAGAAATGATCCAAAATTGCTTGAAGGTGTGACATTTTTAGTTTCACACAAATTAACTAAAATGAACCGAATGTGAAGAAGTTATAGTCTTGGTATCATCTTGCAGAGACATCCACTGAAGTTAGCATGCTAACCAGCTAGCCCTGGTCCATCCTGCCTCGTAATACCACTTTGTACCTGAAGAGGTGATAGTGAGTTGCTGTAGTGTCGAGACAAATCAATCCAACATGAGAGGATGAAGAAGTAGCGCTGCTGTCTTAACGGCATATTCTAACCTCTGGTCAAACATGTTAAAGGTGCTGCTCCTGGTTAGATCATTTAAGGACAGGAAACTGAAGGTCGTGGCAAGCGACCACTGCTCCCTGCTCTCGGCAAGAAACCACATCATTTGGCAGCAAACAAAAGAAGTGATATAAAGAGAAGCAAAACAGTGAGTAAAGGGATGAAGTTCGATGCTGACCTCTAGAGTGGTCAGTAAACTGCTGTAAATGCAAACACTGAGGAGAAGGGGGTGTGTGCATTTCCTTGTATCTTACAACAGGGGTGGGCACCACAACTATCTGGTGATATGTTGGCCCCTATTCGTTTGGAGCATGAATTTGACAACCCGTGTCAAATGAAAACTAATGATCTAAGTACAGTAAATACGTGTGTGCTCGTTCTGGGGTGGAGTCTGTACTATTATTTTATGTTTTACTGATACGACCCTGCGCAAGAATCCAAACAGCCAATGGACTGGCCACCCCAGATGTTTGGGATCACTTGGATGAAGAAAAGCAGAAAATGCAACCAACTTCTTCTAGTTGCATCAACATTGCAACAGTTTGTCCCAACCTGGAGTCATCTACACTCATCATCTGGACCCAGAAGGAATCAGCCGACAGGAATGAAACTTGGTGGGTAGGTTTGCCATCATGACACATGCAAATGATTTAAGTTTCACGCTCAGCCGTGCATGTGACGTAAGCAAGGCTGGGCCTCATCACTGTACCTGACTGACTCACCAAAGACTCCAATGATGCCGTGTTAGACTGTGATGAGTCCCGCTTTTGTCTTGGTGGAGACGACCAAAGAAATCCGTGTGTGGAGGGACCAGGGTTAGAGCCGAGATGAAGGGTTTGTTGTCATGTGTCACACGTCCAGAAGGCCTGGTCTCACTCTCTGTCACAGGACATCATTAGGAACCTCTACAACTCCATGCCGAGACGTCATGTTGCGGACCCCCATGCCATTCTGAGAGACACTACTTCTGTATGTGTAGCTCAATAAATATTGATCATATCAGTCTAAATTTACCATCATTTATTGTTCCTGGTAAGCTTTATCTTCCTTCCCAATAGAACCGCAATCCACACCTCCTTCTGGGTGCCACTATTTTTTGATGATAAGTGTATATGACAATTTATTAATGCCCATCTATTATAAATCTACATTATTCAAACGCATTATTATGCCTCTTTACTCTCGCCCCTCATATAAATTGCTGAATAAAGGTCAGAAATGGACATACAAGCACACTTAAGAGCGCAGGGTCTGAACGCTACCGTACCTACCTGAACAGTGTGCCACACACTCAAAAAGACTAATAAGAACAATTCATCACATTCAGGTATAAAGGCATGCAGACAAGAACTACTGTACTGAATTAATACACTTTAATTTAATATGTACAATCCATCTTCTCGGCTACGATTACTCCATATTTAGTTTATTCATTCCTGTGGTGACCTTTCTTTGGTCGTGAAAATCTCTCTCTCTCTCTCTCTCTCTCTCTCTCTCTCTCCCCGTCCCATGCACATTCAGAGGAAGAGAGACACACATAAATCTCCACAGCTCATTCTGGCTGCCAGACGCTACGCCAGCCCACCTGCTCCTCTAATGTAAGATGCCTCCCACTTTTTTATGACCCTGCAAATTAAACACGCGATTACAGGACCATATGCACAGCATCCCTGCCTCCTCCCAAATGCCATCTTGCTCTCAGTCATTCACTCGCTCGCTCCTATTAAACAACCGATTACAAGGCTGAAATACACCCGTCTTCCAATCCCGCCCTTCATGCTCACCTACTTAACCCCCATTGTGCGCTCTGTCTGTCTGTGTCTTCTAATAATACTTCCTGGGAAGGGCTTTTGAATGACCCGCCCCTTCATTGCTCAGTCCAGGTAGGGAAATCAGCTACAGAGACAGCTACAGAGGTTGTTGGTAAATTGCCAGGCTATCACAAGAAACTATCCCGCTGGAATATCCCATCATTGTGGGGATACCTGAAGTCCATGAAGGGCTGCAAATGGTCACCAAGCAGTGAAACGTAGTGGGCACTGGTCAATGACTTTGGTTTGGTGGAACAGTGGACCAAACCCATGCCATGAGAACACATCTCACCCCAGTATCATACTACCACCAGCCTGCACAGTGCCTTGTTGACAACTGGTGTCCATGCCTTCAGGGGGTCTGTGCCACACACCAAATCCTCCCATCAGCCCAAAACAATTGGCACCGTGTCTCATAGGACCACGCCAGTCCGGTTAGTAATCTTATGAGCCCAGGTGAGGCACTGTGTCTGGCATTGCGGTGTTAACAGAAGCACTCTGGTGGGTCTTCTGCTCCCATATCCCATGGATGCTAAAGAACGCTGCACTGACCTGCAAGAAAAGCATGTGGGGGCCACCGGTCATGATCACAAAGCACCTGTGGGCGGCCACTGCGCTGTCTACTATGGGTGGTAATGCTTTCTATGACATATTTCCAGGTACATACGTGACACTGTGGTTCGAGGAAACACCTTCACAACTTCGGAAATGGAATGTCCCATCTATCTGGTACGAACTATCCTGCCATGAGCACGCTGGTCAATGTTCAACCTCACTGACAAGATAAGACCTCACAACATATACAGGTGTGGGCGTTCCCAAGCCATTTCCTGAGGTAACACCGCTTCATAATCAGTTTACATACTGCTATACCATGACTGTTGGAATGTCGATGTCATTGGTGATGAGGGTTTTCCTAAAACTGCATAATGATACGTATCGTATTGTCAGGTTTATGTGAACACACAGACCTACTTCTAATTCTGTAATGTTCTGGAGAAGCAACCACAGCAAGGTGACCAGTAGTTATCTACAGAATCAATCCACTGTTCTCCATCAGTCATTGCGAACGGAACAACCAAAACCTTCCGCAAAGACCATAAAGGATAACACCTTCGCACTGCTACCATGTACAGACCACACGAAAAGCAGGAACTGAAACACAGAGGGTGTACTTGAGCTACGCTAGCAAGACCACCATAAGAAACAAGACAGATGAGACTTTGCCTTCCCTCTGCCTGCACGCTATTGGTCGATCGCTCTCCGTTGGGTAGGTTACCGTGCCACGCAGTTTGAGTGGCAGGTTGATGGAGCGATGTCGTGGTGTGTTCCCTCTGACTGTAAGGGGTCGCAGGAGGGTCAAGGAAGGTAATGAGGCCATAAAAATGCAGAGTGAGGAGCAGGAGGACATGTGGACGGAGTGAGCGAGGCAGAGGGAGGGGTATAAACAGAAGATAAACCGAAACTTAGCTGGAAAAACAAAGCAGTCCTCCTCCTCCTCCTCCTCGTCTCCTCCAAGATTAACACTATTACCCCCCAAACACTTCATCGTAATAACACTAATAACAGTTGATTTGGAGGCTCCTCTAATCCAATATGACCTGCTCCGTTTACATTACCCATACTTGGGAGTTTCCTGGGCCGCCGCAGCATTGCTTAGATTTCCAAGCAATAATATCTCATCACCAAAGTGGGATTAGCGTTCTCCTTCAGGGAGGAGAGAAGACGTTTCATATACAAACGTGATTTGAAGTCATCTGTTTTCTAGCAAATCTCATAAATGTTGCCTGGTGGTCATAAAGATCAGAGTCATCCGTCACATACGCTGCGCTCGGTTCTGTGCTGAGACTCCGAGAACAGCTGGGAGAACATCAGGAGTCAAGACTAGAGCCTTTTCTTGAGGCTTTTACGATATCGCCATCTACAGCATTCAGCTATGGATTAAGTTTATCTCCAGTGTCTTCCATGACTGCTGAGCCTAAAGCAGCCAGTCATTAGGATCCTCTTTCAACCATCCACTGATCTATACCAACAAACTGTGGCAGTAGCCTCTGTGGCTTGCAGGTTCACACCAGCGACAGGAACATGGTGGATCATATACGTTCCTTTGAGGGTCGTTCCTAACCCAGAGGTCAACTGAACTTCGCCAAGGTCCAGTTGCATCAAATTTCTTCCTTTCAAACATGCAGATAAACAAGCTAACATATGTAAATGGAGATACTGGTTAACTTCCAATGCCTAATCAATAAAGATGTCTCCAGAAAACAACTAAAATAAGCCACATTATATACAGTACCAGTCACATGTTTAGACACACCCAACTAAATGGATGTGGTTGGTAATCTTAAAGACTCTACAGGCTTACACTTTACAGCTTCAACTGATGAGATGTCTGGAACAGCCCATATCCTGATATACCACATATAAATTATGATTTAATTTAATTTTCCGACCTTCCTGCATGACCTGGATAATATGTTCACGTGTTTGCTTAACATGTGAAATGAAAGCTTTAGCGCAACTTCTGCCAGGAAGACTCCAATGCTACGTCACTCATTCATTATTACTCTGGCCAATCACAATGCGCCACCTAAAATGATTCAACGTATGCTCAAGTTTTGCCGCTTTCAGGTACTTCGACGGTCCTGTCCTGGGAGTAGGCTCTGCCCCTGCCGTCCATATCTGGCAGGATCTGCGAGGGTCCGAACGCTTCAAGACCTGGGCCTAGGACATGGGCAAGACCTGGGCCTAGGAACGGCAAAAAACACTGACTGACCAGCAGCTCAGCGTTTTCACACAAATACCATCATACACCGTTTAACACAGTACAATGTGAGGAACTTATGAAGGTATGAAAACCAGACGCCACCTGAACCTACTGCACAAAAACCAAAAGTGCAAACAGTCCCACAATCGCGTTATTCCTGTATCGGCTTTACAGTTCTGCGAAATACTGTGCAGCTGGAAAACTGCAATCCATGAAAACGACATAATGAAGAGTGGTAAGTTGGCTTTCTCAACATCAACTTAAAGAAGTAGTAGCTGCTTTTTTGACATGATGGTAAGCGTAGCCACAGAGCTGTCAAGAAGAAAACAGAACGGTGGTTAATTGATGGCAAAAAATTCCTGCCATCATAAAACACATCCACTCTCTGGTTTGAAAGCCAGAAGGACGGATTCCCTTTTTATCATCTCGACACACGTCATATTTCGCTCACCCGTTCCCCCGCAAGAGTCAGCGGATACTGACTTATCTGGACAGATAGGCAGCTGTATTTAAAAAGACACGCAGCGCTGAAGGGAGGCAGATTTAGGCATAGTCTCGGCGGAATGTGCTTATACAGTACATCAGCCTTTAGAAGAACGGGCACGTTTCGTAGACTGAATGTGGTGGATATTGAGCAAACGTTATGGCCCACCTCTCCTCTCATGCTGGCTTGAGCGAGCTTAATCGTGAAGTCAGGGTACACAGTTTGAGTTAAATACATCTCCCTCTTTCTCTCTCTCTCTCCCCCTCTCTCTCTTTCTCTCTCTCCTCTTTATTTACTCATAGTGATAGAAGACGAAAAATCGCCTGAGGCTTTGAAGATTTGGTCTGGGGAGGAGTGTGGGATGTGCGCACACAATATAAATGCTAGCAGAAGTGCGCGCGTGTGTACGTACTCGTCAGAGCGAGTGAGCGAGTGAGTGAGATGGAGAGGGAGGGAAAGAGACAGAAAAAGAGAGAGAGAGAGAGAGAGAGAGAGAAGGGAGACACTTCACTCCCTGTTTGAAGTTCCCTGCTTGGCTTTGCCAATTACCTCATATCAAGGATTAGATGAAGGAGAAAAAGCACGAGGGGGAGGAAGGATGAGTTGAAGGGGCGAGGAGAGAGAGAGAGAGAGAGAGAGAGAGAGAAGGGGAGAGAGACTGGAGGGAGTGAAAGAGAGAAGCGAGGGAGAAGAGAAACGAGCAGGGTACAGTAGATAGGAACTCTCCGCAGGGGGTCCAGGCACCAGTTTCACTCAAATAGGGCTCTAGAGATGAGGGGACATGATGAGAATTGCGGACGTAGAAAGAAAGAAAAAAAGGAGAAACGGAGAGAAGAAGCCTCAGAACTGTTCCTACATTCTTCCAACCAAAAACTACTGTGTGTGTGTGTGTACTGGAGTAGTACGTCTACCTTCATTGCTTTACTTCACGTTTAGAAGCCGCAGTTCTCATCTGACATTCTGGCAGAAGTACAGATTCTAAACCTTCTATCCATGCCACGTATCTAACATTTCACTGGACGACCTTAATTCAATTCAATTCAATTCAACTTTACTGTCATTATACCAGTACAGGGTTGCACAGTATAACGAAACACGGTCAGGCTCCTTCTCCAGTGCAGTTACAAGAATATGTGTATAAATATATATATATATATATATATATATATATAGAGTGTAGTGCAAATAGACAAGTAAGGACAAATAGACAAAGACAATGTGTGCAAACAGTACAGTATGTGTGCAAGACATGTGCAAAGTGTAAGAGCAGTATCAGTCAAGTATGTGGTTGTAAACAGTACAGATATATAAAGTGTACAGTGCAGGTAGGAGAAGCAGCTTAATGTTCAGCTAAATTGCTTGGTACAGATGTTCAGTACAGATAATAAATATAGATAAATAAGTATGTACACAGCTGGGATGTTCAAGTATAAAGTTTAAAGTGTAAAGTGAGGTGCAAACAGTCCTGAGGTATCAGAGCCTAGTGTGTGCTGGGGGGTCTGGCTAGAATCAGTACAGTCTTTAGTGGTGTGGTCATGTTCTGGTAGGCGCTGCCGGTGTGACCAGTTAAGCATTTATTACCGCACACATTCACCGTGGCATTGTTTTCACATCCTTATGGCATGTCACAACACTCACTTCCATCCACATTCATTTTCAGCTGAGATCTTGCCCTAATGACAGGAGAATCAAGACACTTCGTAAAGTCTTCTCCAGCACATATCAAAGGCTTCCAATGGGATTAAGCTCAGGACACTGTGGTGGCCAATTCATGTGTGTAGATGATTCCTGGTGCTTCCGCTCTTTCACATCTTAACCCCCGATGAATCTCGGTCCTGGAATATGGCCATGCCATCAGGGAAGAACAAATCTACTGATGGGATAACCTGGACTTTCAATACATTTGGGTGGTCAGCTGACTTCATTGTATTGCCACATACACTGCAAAAAAAAAAGATATCTTGGCAGGTAGTATTATATTATATCTAGTTGGCATATCTTAAAACTCTGAAATTGTTGTGAACTCATTTTAAGATTATTTTACTTATTTTCAGACATATTTTTACTTGTTTTAAGTGATTTTTGTGAGCCACATTTCTGCCAATACAGTGAGAAAATTTGGCTTTCTAAAATCACTTAAATTAGTTAAAATATCAAGAAATTAGATGAATTATATTACAATTAAAATGAGCTAACAACAATCTCAAAATGAGAATTTTAAGATCATTTCACTTGCCAAGATATCATTTTTTGCAGTGTAATGGTTTTGAGCCTCAACCTGACCAACTGAAGCAGCCCCAAATCAACACTGCCTCCAGAGGCTTATACAGCGGGCATGATGGGTGCATCGCTTCATGCTCTTCCCTTTAAACCCTGACATGCCCATCGCTCTGGAATGATCTTTGTCCATTGAGCAAAGCCCAACCTTTATATCAGTGTTCGCTTATTTAATTATTTATCCAAATGGTTCTTTTTTTGTAGCCAGGCAGCAGCAAACTCAGGGCTATGTTCTGGATTCCCAGAAAGATGAAACGTAAATCAGTTCATAACTCATGTAACTAAAGCTGGAAGTATATTTTAAACTACAATAATAAAGGTTCCACAGCATTCCTTGAGCATCGCCATGAAAGAACTGTTTTGTTTCCCTAAAGAACCATGTCTGAAGAGGAGAACATGTTAAAGATTTAAAAACCTTCACATAATAAAGCATAATGGTTCTTTACCAATTCAAGGAGGATCTTTTCTGGAACACATTTCCAGGATAAGACACATTTGCTTTACTCTGCAGAACCATTAATTGAAAGGTTCTCCAGGAACCCAACAAGTGTTCTTCACTGGAAGAACTCTTTCTGGCAACTGAAACTGTTTTGGGAAGTGGAAGATTCCTGAAACTATTCCTCCTTCCAATCCCTGCAGTCCCCGCCACCATCTCCTCCCTGTTCCTGAGTCCTATATCAGTCCTACTCAGTCATGAAAGGAGGGGGTCCAGCCTTCCAGACACAAGCCGTTTACACACATACACAGGTATTTTTTAAAACGGGGGGGGGTGTTTCCTCCTTCCTCCTTTTCGTCCTTCGCCCCCACACGTGTAACAAAATCTTCATCCACATGAAAACTCTAAAACACGCTGTCAGGCAGCTATATAACTATAACCGTAAAGCCATGTTGGCCAATCAGAAGCCTGGCCGAGTCCCAGACCACACACTGACATACTTTACATGCTATACTAGTTAATGCTAGCTGCTACTTATAATGCTAGTTATGCTGGATATAGCCGTGACCTCCGTAGTGCATTCTGACACCTCTGTTCTTCAGTATAGTGTAAGAGTAACTGTGTATTTATGTGTAAACATGGAACAAGTCCTGTTAGTGATGTTAAAACTATTTTTGACACTTTTTTGGCTATGACGGCCATCAAACAAATCAGACACTGGAGCACACTCGACGCTACAAGCCAAAAACTCAGTTTTCACTCTCTACTCAACAACACTGAAAACGTCAATCAATCAATCAATCAAAATTTATTTGTATAGCGCTTTTTACAACCAAAGTTGTCTCAAAGCAGCTTCACAGAAAATCACTTAGTTATAAAGGAACAAGAAAAGAGAAAAACACAGCGTTAATGTACAGACGTAAGAAAGGGAAACCGGGCCCAAGCCCCCCTTGAGCAAGGCAGAGGCAACCGTGGCGAGGAAAACCTCCCTACGTCATGTCCGAATATCTTCAGCTTTGCAAATGCTCCATTTTCAGTGACCTAAAACGGCGTTTGCGTGTGGACGAAAGGCCAAAACTCTGTGTATTAATAAATACATGTGTCTATGTGGACAAGGCCATAGCCAGCATCCACCCAGAACCCCAGTCCAAGTTCTCAGAGTCCTCTCCCACCCCTCAAACAGTCTTCCCTCATACTACCACCACATGTTGAAGGCAAAGAGTGTTAAAAAGCAATCAGTGTACATCTTACTAGGACCACAGAAGGGGCACAAAGTACTTCTGAGCAGGCTGAGAGCAGAACAGACAGAAGGACAATGGACAGGACGGAGGACAAAGACGAACAGCAATCACAGCCAGTGGGAGCTCCCAGAACAAACCACACAGTGATTAGGAGTTCTGCCAGGGCGCACTGCGCTGGACAAACTTGAACCACAGCGTCTCATTGGCCGAAAGATGTTGTCTTGCTTCAAAACATCTGGCTTAAGTGGGTGATTCCATGACTGGGGTCCTATTTGTGCCCCACTCATATTACATTTACAGATCTGTAGATACAATAAAGGAAAATTAAAACATGGACAAAATGGCTAAACATCAACAACACCTATCAGCACTCGGACATGAATTCATTTTACACCTTGTGCTTGAAGCAACTTTAGTCATTCGCCATCAGTTATGGGTTATGAAAAGGTACATTTCAGTTCAGCTCAACTCTGTTATTCAATTATAGATTCAAAAAGTATGTGATTTATTAAAAATAGCCACTTCCAATCCCACATCCACAGCCACATAGCCACATCCAATCCCAAGCGAAGCTTGATTTCTTTTGGGATCCAGCTCTATTTGCATGCCAGTTTGTTAGATATAGCCAAATCCAGATAACACAGTGTAAGCAGATGGCTAATCACTCTCATTTTCTCTGCAATTAGCCTGACCTACAATGTGAAACACTTTAAATCATCCTCAGAAATGCATACAGATTCAAGTAATTGCCACAGAGCTTCAAAGAAAAAAGGGTAGCATTTGCTGAGGATACTAGAGCGACACCGGAAAGTATCTGTCGAAAGTAACAGCTGCTCTGCGCTACAAAGAGCTCGTTCACTGACGAGAAATTATCAAGAGAAACCACAACAATACTCATTTTTAGTTGTAACAACTCAAACACATCAAAAAGCAAAAACTGCTCATACTTGATGTACCGCTAACGAGGGTATGGGTTTACATTTACCGCATGCTCTTATCCAGAGCGACTTACAAGGTTAATTGCATGACAGATAGGCCAACATAGTTTTAGGAGTCTTGGCCAAGGACTCTTATTGGTGTAGCACAGCACAGTTACCCAGACCGCGAATCAAACCCCAGTCTCCCACATGAGACGGTAGCTCACTAGCTGGTAGTGGTGTTCGCCATTGTGTCAGACCAACCACCATCAATTATAGGATATGAAAAGGTAGTGCTATAGATCATTGGCGCTCATGAGAATGTATCTGGTGGGATAAAGAGGAACGCCAATAAGTAATTACAAAGAAATTATTAAAATAAATCAGTTAAACATGTTAAAGACAAAAAGAAAAGTACAAATCAAATTCAGACTATGTATGATGTGTTCTATGAGTCATTTACTGATTTCCTGGGGTTTGATTTTGCATGCTAATGACCATGGCTCTCATTGGCCATCACAGTATAAGAGGAGGGGTTGGGGGGTTGAACATTGTGCGGCAGTGGAGAATTCTTGACTTTAATGTTTGCGAAACGTGACCATGAAAAATAGCCATAAGTGATACTGAGGCTGCTATGGTGAAAGTATGAAGGCTAGTCGAGTGGGCATGGCTATTCAGTATAAGCAGGCTGTAGATTTGCAAAGTTTCTATAAACCTGAACAAGAAGTAATTCACATCGCACAGTTTCTAGGATGGGAAAAACATCCCTTTGAAGTCTTATGCCTTCGCTAATATATGTTGTCTTCTTATGGCTGAATGGAAAATGATTCTGTCATGGGAATATGCAGGTTGGAGAGTTTTGAGAGCCAAGGTGAGTTGGTGAAAAGTATAGAGGTATAGAGTATATAGCTGGTGAAAGTGATCCTCAAAGAACCTGGAGTAAAAAAGCATTGCAGGCTTATTTATGGTGAAGGGAGGGGGGGTTGAAAAACGTGGCCAGCCTTTAGATAGAAAACTCCCAAATAAGAAAAACAGAAAAAGCCACTTCCCTCTGTTTGCTAAAAAAGCTGCAAACTAAAGATACTGAAAGAAGGAGTGACTAGCATGGTTTAAAACCACCTCTCTAAGCTCTCTAAGTTGAATTCTGCAATTTCATGAACTGTATATTTACACACAATAGCTATAGAACTGACCCATCCATTCACAACTGCATTCTATCATCACAACTCTTGTCATGTTGGAAAAGCTTTATAAGCTAACCGGACAAAAAAATCATTCACCTGTGACTGAAACATACCTAATTGCATGTAATACCAGCTGTGATTTGATTTGGTATGTATGCGACATCAATGTTCAGCTACTCTTGCATCAAAGAATTGAATGCAGGTGGGCCAGATTTGGTGCCTTCCCTGGCACAGTTCTGAGGAGAATTTCCTGTAGACTGGGATTTTAGCCACTGCTGGTAGACCCGTATGACCGTATGGTATTTCCTTCACACTATGGTCTTTGACATGCCCAAATGCAGTCACTTTCCTTTTAGCCAATCATTAACATCTGCTTTGGAGCCATTTTCCACCCATGGTACGAGACCTTCACTGCACAGTACCACCTCTTCTCAATCTATGAATCCCGTCACTCACGCAGGTATTTATAGCCCCATCATCCTCATGCAGCGCCATCTGCAGGAGCCTGAAGCTACTACCACATTAAACACACAAGGTGACTCATTTTTGGCCCAGTGAGCTTATACACATGCAAGATAGATAACTGTTCTACTAACATATTGTAAAAATGTTCAGGTAATTCAGAATGTTAAAGCAACCTGGTTACTTACATTTCTAAGCTTACTTATGGTGGCTGAGAAGTGCAAAGCAAATTTCAGAAAACAAAATAACAATTTAAAAAAAAAAAAATTACTGTCAAGAAAACAAAATTACAAAAGCAAAGACAATTTTACAAGGGCAAAAAAAAATTATATTTCAGAAAACAAAATCACAAAAGTAAAAACAAATTTACAAGATGTGAAACACTTTTACCAGTACCGAAACAATTTTACAAACTGCGAATTCTGATGGAAAGGGGAGGTCTAACACACAGGAAGTGCTTGTTGCAGACCCTTGTCAATCAAACTGTTTTGCGGTGGTAAGTGTTTCAGGTCTTGTAAATTTGTTTTTATTTTTGTAATTTGTTTGCTGTTTTCTGAAAAGTTTATTTGTTTTGCACTTCTCGGCCACCGTACTTACTTTCACAGTGTTGTGAAATTTCATATCAGTTCATCACAAATAACTGGTCAAAAAGGAGGTTATAAATCAGAGTATATCTGTGCAATAGAAGGTTATGGATGACTGGTATACTTTTAGCACAGATGTCTAATGTTAGCTAGGCATTTCAGATTAGTTAGAGATAATATAAGGGTAACATTGTGGCAAGGATGCCAAATAAGACAGGTGAATCCAACATCAAGCTCTATACTAGAGGTGGGCGATATGGCAAATACTGTATATAATATTGCGATACTTTAATAAATGTTTATAATATTGGATCAAGATATTTATTTTTTCAGACATCTGAGCATTTTTTAATACCATCAAAAACTGTAAATACAGTGAATTGTATTTAATAATTGACAAACAGTATTTAAAAGGACTCTCTTTATAATGAAACATTCAGATGGTTAGCCAAGTACTGACGATATACACCATGTGTTCAGAAAAGCATACTAGATTATCTTGTGACATACGTAAATTATCACAATGAAGATGTGATATAATGTGTCCTACTGCCCTGCTCTACTCTTAATGGAAGTAAAACGGCACATAAATGCCACATAAACTACTAAAAAAAGCTCAATTTTGACCAACACAAACTTCTGGCCACAAGTCAAGAGGACGGGGAGGCGTCACACTATTAATATTAAACTATTGGCAGGGTTTGAATTGAGAGGGGGTCCGAGATGCGTGGATAACGCCATGCAAAATGCAAAGCATAAGCTTTTGTGCAACAACCAGTAGATATGACAGAAACTATAACAAACTGTAGGTGCAAACTCTGAACACCAACACTAAACACACAACGGGACCTCTGCCCGCACAGTCAGAGGTCAGCCAGCAGCCAAAACACCTATTTTTAGCTACATACCCCACCTACCATGTCCTCAACTCCACAACAGCCCGTCTGACAGCTGCATTAAAAACATCAGTGGCCTACATGACCCTTTTGGCTGACAACTGGCTGGCATGTCTGATTCAACCAACCGACTCTGAGCAGCATAGACAAATGCAACTGTCAGACCTGACCTGCATGGCTCGACTCCTGAACCATTCCACCACCAAGGTAGTCACCGCAGTACCATGACAGCTATTACAGATTCTTCTTGAACCCGAACAGCACACCGATGTTGTCCTTCAGCTTCAAAAGAAGACCACTGGGAATGCAAGAATAGGGCTGCTGCACCTGACCAGTGCAATCTGGCTCCACAACTACCATCCCTACCGGAGGAGATCATCAAGGCTGTGTCGCCATGTTCCCTGGTGAGACACACAATCATCCAGAGCTTGACTGGTAAAGCTGAGCAATACACCGGTGCCAGTTTTACAGCAGCAACAAAGAGCAAGCCTGGGACATGGACAAATGCAAGACAGCAGCTGTCACGCCTGACCAGGAAGACCTGTCTCCAGAACCATTCCGACCTAAAAGATCTTCACAGCAGTGCCATGATGTTTCCTGGAAGACAGAAGCCTCTGGCAATGAGAAACAGACTACAGAGTGTGAGGAAGTAGCAGTCAGGATAAAGGACGCCAGTGTTGGCAGGAGAACACAAGGCAACTTTGACACAAGGACATCTTGTCTTCTTCTGTCTGTTTCTTTCTCGTTTTCCATGCTTCTATTTTTCCCACGAGGCAAAAACAAACACGCGCCGTATGTGTACCTGCGACTCAACACAGCACAGCTTTTCAACCACAGAAAGCGTAGTATGAGTTCACAGGTGCAATGTTTTGACCGATATGGAATAACATGGAGAGATCTAAGATCTGCACTTGCTCCTGAGGCACTACGGCTATGCTGACTTTTGCTCCTCAGTGGTGGAACCAGCTGCTCTTCAGAAGGTTCTCATTCTTTCACTGCCCAATCTCACAACTCCTTGTAAGGAGTTTGTCTGTTACTGAGTGTACACTAGGCTAGACTGATATCCTTATCCTTGTCCTTCTACACTATATTGCCAAAAGTATCCATTCACCCAGCACCTAGGACTCTAGAACAGTGGAGACGTGTTCTCTGGAGTGATGAATCACGCTTCCCCAGCTGGCAATCCGATGGGCAAGTCTGAGTTTGGTGGTCGCCAGGAGAACCGTACTTGTCTGACTGCACTGTGCCAAGTGTAAAGTTTGGTGGAGGGGGATTATGGTGTGGGGGAGTTGTTCAGGAGTTGGGCTCGGCCCTTTAGTTCCAGTGAAAGGAACTCTTAATGCTTCAGCAGACCAAGAGACTCTGGACAATTTCATGCTCCCAACATTGTGGGAGCAGTTTGGGGACGGTCCCTTCCTGTTCCAACATGACTGCACACCAGTTCACAAAGCAAAGTCCATAAAGACAAGGATGAGCGAGTCTGGTGTGCAAGAACTTGACTGGCCTGCACAGAGTCCTGACCTCAACCCGACAGATCACCTTTGGGATGAATTAGAGCGGAGACTGCGAGCCAGGCCTCCTCGTACAACATCTGACCTCACAAATGCACTTCTGGAAGAACGGCCAAAAATTCCCATAAACACATTCCTAAACCTTGTGGAAAGCCTTCCCAGAAGAGTTGACGCTGTTATAGCTGGAAAGGGTGGGCCGACATCATATTAAACCGTATGTTTTTTTTTTTTTTTTTTTTTTTTTTTAATATGCGTGTGAAGACACACGAGCGAATACTTTTAGCAATATAGTGTATATGCATTTGATCAAGACATACTTTCAAAAACATAATTACTTATTTTACTTGATTTAAGTTTCGTTCTGCCAGGCCCTCATTCTACTGCTAATAATGCTCAAAATTAAACACTTTCACTAAATGCACTGCAAAAAACGATATCCTGGCAGGTAAAATTAACTTTTACCTTGAATTTCTAGTTGCTATATCCTAAAATTCTCATTTTGAGATTATTGTAGTTGCGTTGTAAAATTGTTCATCTTATTTCCAAATATTTTTTTGTACTCGTTTTAACCCATAAGAGCGCTAACAAAGTCGGGAAAGTTCCTTACACAAATTTATCTTTCACTTAAACTCATGGAGTCTCGAGTGACCTATACTGAACACCCTGGATGCAGCCACATGACAGTTTGTGAATTAGTGATTATGTGACTTCATTCACAGAATGGCAGTGGGCTTGAATAGTGCATTAGCCAAAACCAGCTCATTTTAAAAGTTTGTGTTTTGTATGTATAAGGTCTCTTCCAGCCCACTTAACAATTCTAATGGTTTGATTACACGTCCTATGTGACATACAACATATCCTGACCCCACTTCTATAACAAAATGATGAAATACAATTTCCAAAATGGCTGTTGAGCCATATGTTACCAGTATGTGGATCATAACATAGTTACCCCATGTGACCTCTTTGTCACTGTAAAAAATGATCTTTTATTTTATTTGATTATTTATTTTATAATCTCATAACTGATAACTTATAACTGACTCAGCATTTTCTTTTAAAAGGAATGGGTCTGGGCTCCTATGGGTTAAGTAATTGAAGCAAGTCAAATTTCCTCACTACATTAACAGATAATTTGGCTTATTGTAAGAAACTTGCTTGAAACAGGCCAAACTAACTGCCAGTATAGTGAACTGGCTTACTCAAATCACTTAAACAAGTAAAATAATCTTAAAAAGTGCTTACAACAATCTCAAAATGATTAATCAATTTTAATCAACTAGATATGAGATCATTTTACTTTCCAAGATACCATTTTATTGCAGTGTACAATAACCTACAAGCTAGAAATAATCTATGAACCGTATTTACAATAACTTTAGAGGAATCTCATAATCAGAAATAACAGATATATTCTGTTAAGATACATTTATTGGTTAATATATTAGTTTTCATAGTGTAGGGTACGGCACTCTTATGCTTA
Organism: Semaprochilodus insignis; assembly: GCA_034552555.1. NCBI lineage: Eukaryota > Metazoa > Chordata > Actinopteri > Characiformes > Prochilodontidae > Semaprochilodus > Semaprochilodus insignis. The sequence continues at coordinate 35,250,188 of CM067478.1, forward strand.
TGAAACCACTACTGTACTGCACTGCAGTAAAGAGCACATGCATGCATTTATGAGTGTATATGTGAAGTGTATAGTTTAGGCTACACGCTCAGTACCTCCGGTATGTTCACAGTGTAGGGCTGGCTATGGAAGGTTGGAGCGTTGTCATTCACATCTCCAATCTGGATGTTCACTGTGTCCTTCACCACCTGCAGAACAAACACAAGACGCTCAAATACACACTGCAATGCTTCTGACAGAAAGAGAGAGAGGGAGAAGGAGAGATGAGTTTTGTTTTTGGCTGAGTTTAGAATGTTAGAAAAAAAGATGCACTTCGAGAACTAACGAAACATGCGGTTTCACCAGGGTGCTCAAAAGGACTAAGAGTAAATACTCACCCCCTGAGTGTCACTGACAGAAAACACCACCTGCATCTCAGACTTAGTCTGCAGAAAGACAGAAACACTGTTTAGTCTGTACATAATAATAATAATAATAATAATAACAATAATAATAAGGAGAAGAAGAAGACAAAAACGAAGACAAAGAGGAAGAAGAAGAAGACATAGAGGGGTACCACTTTAGAATAAGGCTACCTTTATAAAGAGTTTATAAATGGTTTAAAAAGAGTTTACTAATAGTTATTAATTAGGTCATAAACACCTTACAATCAGTCATTAATAAGCAGTTACAACACATAAATGAGACGGGCTGCAGCGACCTGTACACACATACTGTTATACTGTTAAAGCTCAGATTCTGATGTTTACTGATGTCATCTTTTCCATCAGTCCACATAAAGCCAGTCAGCTTCAATACATATTCCTACACATCCTATGGATTTCATTTTATTAATGTGTTATAACTGCTTATTAATACTTTGTAAAGTGTTTATGACCCAACTAATAACCAATAATAACCTATTTTTAAACCATTTATAAATCCTTTATAAAGGTAGCCTTATTCTAAAGAGGTACCCAAAGAAGTTGAAGAGGAAGAAGAAGGAGGGGAAGAAGAGGATGAAGACAAAAAAGAGGATGAAGAAGCAGAAGAAGACAAAGATGAACACCAAGAAGATGAAGAAGGAGTAGATGAAGAAGAAAGAGAAGAAAACAAAGGTGACCACGAAAAAGAAGATGAGACAAAGACGACAAAAATAAAGACAAAAGTAAAGACAAAGATGAAGACAAAGAAGAAGAAGAAGAAGACAAAAACAAAAACAAAGACCGTGTGTATTTATGTATGGAAATATGTGTATATGTGTATGTATGTACCTTTATGTGTATGTATGTACAGTATATGATGTGTGTATATATATATATATATATATATATATATATAGAGAGAGAGAGAGAGAGAGAGAGAGTATTCTTACTATCCTTGGTCATTGTTTTCCTTGATTAATCCCTTACCTGTTTACTGTGGAAATAATAAAAAAGTCATCTATAAAAACTCGCTTAACCTGAAATTAGCCAAAGCACTTTACTACCCAAACTACATGCTAACCAGCTGGTTTGAGTCGATTTGCCTCTTTAAACCCTGCGTTTACTGCACGCAGCTCTCCCTCCGTTAGACTGAGAGTCCTTCTCGTTATAGGAATCCGTGCTGAATGCAGTGCAGCAGAAGAACAGCGGCGGAGTAATGACTGAGAATGACCGTAACAGAACTGACAGGAACACGTAAACTAGGAGCCTAGGTGTTGGTGGTCCTAACTGAAACAGATTTTGTGTTGAGTCTCAAGTCTGTGTGTACCTCACGGTCGAGCGGCTGCCGGAGCCACACCACCCCGGTGTTCTCCTGCACGGCAAAGAAGCGTGAGGCTTCCTCACCCACCACACCGAAAATCAGCGGCTCTCCATCGGGGTCCACCGCCTGGAGCTGAGTCACTGACGAACCTGTAGACCGAGAGGGTGAGAGAGGGGGGTGGGGGGAGAGAGAGAGAATAAGAATTTAGAACTGTTAGCCTCTGAAATTATCTCACTTGCTCACCTGTGCAAGAACAGAGATGAGAGAAAGAGAGACAGAGAATGACTGATGAGAGAGAGAGAATGAGAGAGATGAGAGAAAGAGAGAGAGAGAGAGAAAATGAGATAGAGAGAGAGATGAGAGAAAAAGAGAAAGAGAGAGAAAGAGACAGAGAGAAAGAGAGATGACAGAAAGAGAGACAGAGAGAGAGAAATGACAGAAAGAGAGAGAGAGAATGAGACGAGAGAAAGAGAGAGAGAAAATGACAGTGAAAGAGAGAGAGAGAGAGAATGAGATGAGAGAAAGAGAGAGAGAGAGAGAATGAGATGAGAGAAAGAGAGAGACCTTAAATGATCATAATTACGTTCTTTAGGAGTATTTGATGTGTTTGCTCTGTGCTGAATATTACTCTGACCTAATCACTTCCAGCATTCAGCACAGCTGAATCACCACTACCTTCAGACTGCTGCATTAAATCATAAGGTATAAGGAATGAATAAAAATAAGTCATATAGGTCATTTTAAAGGAATGCGGGAGCCCCAGTACTGACTCATGAGTCATTCCGAGGAAAAAGAAAGAAGCTCAGCAGGGAATCTCAGTCCACTGAGAGTCAATTATAGAATTATTGAAACATAAAAAATAAACTGCACAGTTACACGGTAGAAGCACAGTCAAACAAAACTAACCGAACAGACAAACAGGTCAGACAACAGATCACTCTCTAGAAACGGGCCTGTTGCACAACCAATCTTCCTTATATCACAACATCAACTTCTCATATTAGAGTTAGATATTAGAGTTTGTGGCTCTGCCCTGAGTGAGTACCTGCAGGTTGGTGGCTGTAGCTTAAAGGAGAGAATAGTTTTTGAATGGGGTGGAAAATGAATGGGACTCTTTTGGAGGGAAGGAGGGATGAAAAAAAGACAAACAGACGAGTGCAGCTCGAACCAACATAAAGGTCGTGCTCGGGGGACTTCGTCCTGTGGGCAGCGTCCTGTGACCACTGTTGAAGGACTAGAGGATGTCCAACACTGCAATGTGCAGCAGCAGATGAGCTATCGTCTCTGACTGTACATCTACAAAGTGGACCAGCAAGGTAGGAGTGTCTAATAGGGTGGACAGTGAGTGGATCCACTCACAACAGCACGTCTTCCCTGAGATGGTGTATACGAAACGGTGTCTCTCGGTCAAGCAGAAGTCCAGCAGATGGGCGTGCACTTATCCATCCCATTCAATCTTAATGGGAAAAAAAAATCCAGAAAAATCTGTTGCTATGCGGAAAGCTTGCATCCGACCACATCACATCCGATAAGCAGATCATTCCCGATCAGACCAAACATTTTGGAGTTGGAACGGTGTTAATATCTCACGAAGCTGCAGGACTAGCGGACAAAAATGTGTTGAAGTAGAATAAGAGTTTGTATTGCGCAATCACTAATAAACGATTACTCCAAAGAGCATCACATGACCGTGGTGCTGCAGTAATGTGGTTATCATCACAGCTCTAGAACTCACTGTATACAAACACACATACGGGCCATGTGTTTGCCTCCATGTCCTGACATTGTATATAAACAATCTTGTGTGTGTGAGTGAGCACAGTAACAGGTGTGTGTTTATAGAGGCACCTGGCGAGGGGCTCCCTAACCCATTCTGGCTTTAGATGAGATTAGAGTGCCAGTCGCCGGGATGTTGCCAACCTGCGCTAATGAGAAACACCAACACAAGAGCCTCCGAAAGCCTTCCCGCTGCAGTCAGACAAATACACACACACACATGCACACAAAGATGCAAACACACACATGCACACACACACACACACACACACACACACACACACTCACTCACAAACACACACTAGGTTAGAGGACATGCGGCGCGGACCTTAAAGAGCAAGAAGGGGGGATGACAGGGGCATTAAGCAGTGACACTGCAGCGAGCGAGGGGTAACGCAGCACAGAGGGAGCAATAAAGTGGGGAGGCATGGAGGATTAAAGGTGCAGGAGGAGAGAGACAGGGGAGCAGGGGATCCCTCGCTATAAGACATGATTAACATAGTGAGATACTAATGTAATTAAAACAGTGCAGCACTCCAGGACAAGCTAGGGAGTAATACTCTCTGAGGGCACTTAAATATACTGTCTTACACTGACCAGCCACTTCGTTAAGGACACCTCCTTGTATCTACACTCATTGTCCATTTTATCAGCTCCTCTTACCATATAGGAGCACTTTGTAGCTCTACAGTTACAGACTGTAGTTCATCTGTTTGTCTGTATACTTTATTACCCTGTTCTTCAGTGGTCAGGACCCCCACAGGACCACCACAGAGCAGGTATTATGTGGGTGGTAGATCGTTCTCAGCAATGCAGTGACACTGATGTGGTGGTGGTGTGTTAGTGTGTTATGCTGATGTGACACCTCAGTGTCACTGCTGGACTGAGAATCGTCCACCAACCAAAACTATCAAGTCAAGAGCGTCCTGTGGGCAGCATCCAGTGGGCAGCATCCTGTGGGCAGCGTCCTGTGGGCAGCGTCCTGTGGGCACTGATTAAGGAGGAAGGGGATGACCAACACAAACTGTGCAGCAGAAGATGAGCTATCGTCTCTGACTGTACATCTACAAGGTGGACCAGCAAGGTAGGAGTGTCTAATAGAGTGGACAGTGAGTGGACACTCATTCCAGCAGCACTGCTGTGTCTGATCCACTCACACCAGCACAACGCACACTAGCACACCACAGTCACGTCAAATAACAGTCAGTTTGGAGGTGGTGGTGTGGGGGTCCTGACCACTGAAGAACAGAGTGAAAAGGTACATCGAAGCACATCAAATCTTGGGCTTCTGCACGTTATCTGCTGTTCCATCTGCAAAAATCAGCTATGAAAATGATCCCGGATCAGAGTGAAGCAAAGCCGTGCTTATCAGTTTAATCAGCCGTAACTCAGTAAGTGGACCCTGTACTAAAATGTAGTATAACCTCTAGGTATAAATCCTCACCCATGGTAGGACATGATAGCTTCCATGTATGGCAAAAGGAATCAGCTAAATCAAATCCTCAAAAACCTCAAATATAATATAAGTCCCGCTCATTAGAGCTGTATTTTGGGGGAAAGTCCTGCTAGAGATTAAAGGATCAATCAAGACTGATGACAAAGTAGCTCACTGAAATGCTTCACCTTAACTCCTCCTCCTTTCTGTGTCAAGCATAAACGCACAATTTAAGTTCACCACTGCGTATTTACATGGACAGGTGCATCAATAGCTGTACGACGTGAAGCTTAACCTCCTAAATCAACGTCATCACATCTGTCACAAGCATAAAGACCAGCCACTACAAAGGCCAATTAGTCTCCCTCACACATTCATACGCATTAGCCTACACACACGCGTCTACACACTCGCACGCACGCACACCCTGCCGCTTTTATTAATACACACCACTGTGGCAAGAAAAAGAGGTGAAAAAAGGACTAATTAATAGAACGATTTATGAACCTCTCTCCTTCTTTCTAATGAGATTTATGCAAATTCAGCTGCTTTCAGTGTGAGTTATAATTTGGTTGAAGACGGTGCAAATTAAGCATTTTACTACAGGCTCATTAATAATCAGGGCTTGGTTCTTTCTCCTACTTTCTGGGCCCTTTCGGATTCCCGTTGCAGGAGGGGCATCCATCGTTCGCACGCAGACGTGCTGGCGCGGGATAACAGATGGACATTTGGAAGAAATATCTTGTCTCCAAGCTCCGGGAACATGAGGAATTTCCCCATAATGGAAGCCTTTGGCACCAGTTAGAGCCTAAGCAGGAGGAATACTGTGTGTATATGTTTGCATGAGTTGCCAATTATAATAAACACTGGGTCTACTGGCGTTCTTAGAATGGTCCACCATGCAAATAGTATCTGGTCAGTGCCAGGTTTCTGTTAGCTGGAACCTGTTTCCCTTCTAGACTGCCAGCCTGCTCAACATGTTTGAGTGAGTGAGTGGGTCAGTCAGCAACCTATTGGACAATAAAGCCCCTAATTGGTTTAATTTACCTTTCTTTCTTCATCTTTTAATTTTAACCTGCTAATGCTATTTCCATTTCCATGACTTCTATTAACACCTCCTATTAAATCACCTGCATCCAATTTCCCCTGCCGTTACCTTCCCTTTAAAAAGCTCTTCCTTCCCATTTAGTATTGTGGGGCATTAATGAATGCCACCTTGTGTTTTTGGTGCCCTGCACGCAGGTACTTGTGTTCTTTACAGACCTTTTGACCCTTTCATGCTTGCTTCTCTTTCTTTTGGAGTTTTTCAACGTCACCTGACCCTTGAGTCCCTTTTGGCCTTCTTGCGTTTGTGTTTTTGATTCCGCTGTGGACTTTGTGATTTTTGAATATCTTCTGAGCTTTGTGGTTTTTGGACTTTTGTGTTTGTTTTTGACATTTTTGTGTTTTGCATTTTCTCCTGTTTTTGTGTTTCTTTTGCCCTATTAAAACCTAATGGATCCTATTCCAATGTCTGAGCTCCCCTCATTACATATTTGTGGATTTTAACATAATTTGACAATGTTTCTTGTCCTTCACACTGTGTGTACACTTCATGATGAGTGGAGTAAAGGAAATGACCCAAAAGTACTTAGAAGAAAGTCTGGTTCCATTGACTTACATTAAAAGTATGGCATGTTGTTGTGTGTGTTTGGGTTTTTTTTTTTTTCCTTTTCCTGTGAAGTTAACCATTTTAGAGATACAAGGTTTTATTCGCACAGTATTTTGCAGGTTATTCACAGTGAACAAATGAAGAAACATGCACTGAAACACTCTCTGGTCTCTATGCAACATTCTTGGGAAGCACTTGCTGCCTGTTCCAGTTTAATACTGGAGAAAGCTAAAACTTGAGCGCATCTTAAACTGTTAATCTGTAGACATAAGTGCGTAAGTTGCATAAGTGACTTCACGTCAGCAGAAGCCCGAACACAGAGTGAATTTTTATTTTAGCGCCGTCCAAAGAAAAAACACAAATTCAATTTTTGTTGAGTTTTACTTTTATGCATCACTTGATCACATGAGCTGCTGTTTACATTGTGTGCAAAATTCATGATCAATGGACCAACAGAAATGGCCCAAAGTTGCTTGGTAAAAAATTTGGTTCCATTGACTTACATTAAAGAGGTTTTTACCCTCTCCTGTAAAGTTTGCATTTGGAGATACTTGTTTTTTTTTCTTTAGACAGTGATGATATATCATATGAAAATTCCATGATGATTGGACCAAAAGCAATGTTCCAAAATCACTCTACGTGCATTACACATTAAGAGGTCCTTTTGCTCTCTTTCTGCTACTGTAAAGTAACTATTTTGGAGATGCATGTTTTTCTTTGAACAGGGACGAAAAAAATATATTGCCTATATATATATATATATATATATACTTTCATTAAAATGTCAAAAAATACATTTTTATAAGCAAAGAGTTTTCATTTTAGCCTGTGGAGGACCTTGCAATGGGTAACGTTTGCACTAGTCTTTCCTGACCTCTGACATCTTTTTACGACGTGTTTTTGCAACACCCAATATACAAGCGGAATTTTACTACATGTCTGGCGAACCAGATTGTTCCCAGACAGCGTGACTAGCACCTCAATTTCCTAGCAGGATCAGTGGTGGTCCTGTGGGAATTCCTATTCATTGATGGACAGGGGGCTGATAAAATGTGTGGTGACAACTGACAGATGGGTCAGTAACTGCAAACCTCCAAAGTGCACCAATAACCTAACTCAATATGTAGCACCGTGCGAAAGTCAGAGATCGCCGATCACTTCAAAACAGCCAGAAAGGACCACCAGATAAACATCATGCAACGGATCTATTAATATACAAAACTATGTTTTCATTAACGCATTTTACCTGTGACTACAAGCCGTTGTGTTCTTATGAGCTTTGACTGAGCCCTTCATATGCACAGAACACATAGAAGGAAGACATCTTCCAACAGAGACCGTAATGTAGAGCCACAATGTTTTACAGTAGGCCAGAACGGAGTGTAGAGAGTGCCTCTCATGTTTTTATGTTAGAGCAGCAGCTTGAAATTGGTGGCGCTATAGCACCGACTGGAAATGGCTGAGTAATCGCTGTTGAAATGTCGTACAGTTCAGCTTCTTATTCACCAGCTTCTTTTCCATTTGCCTATTTCGTCTTAAATGTGGCGCTGACACTTATCTTCTTGTTTAAATTGACCATAAATGGTGCAGCGTTTATATTGTGGCGCTGGCATTCAATACGTATTCAGCAGCATCTTGTTTGAAGTGTCCTGTTCCGCCTTAAATGGTGCAGCATGTACATTTCGGCACTGACAGTCAGATTCTTATTTGTCAGCTTCTTGTTTGAAACTTTCTGTTCCACCTTAAATGGTGCAACATGTATATTTTGGCACTGACATTCAGATTCTGATTTGTCAGCTTCTTGTTTGAAATGCCCTGTTCCACCTTAAATGGTGCAGCATGTACATTCTGGCGCTGACATGGAGCTTCTTCTTTGAAACTTTCTGTTCCACCTTAAATGGTGCAACGTGTATATTTTGTTACTGATATTTAGATTCTTATTTGTCAGCTTCTTGCTTGAAATGCCCTGTTCCACCTTAAATGGTGCAGCATGTACACTCTGGAGCTGACATGGAGCTTCTTGTTTGAAACTTTCTGTTCCACCTTAAATGGTGCAACATGTATATTTTGTCACTGACATTTAGATTCTTATTTGTCAGCTTCTTGTTTGAAATGCCCTGTTCCACCTTAAATGGTGCAGCATGTACATTCTGGAGCTGACATTGAGCTTCTTGTTTGAAACTTTCTGTTCCACCTTAAATGGTGCAGCATGTACATTCTGGCGCTGACATGAAGCTTCTTGTTTGAAATTTCTGTTCCACCTTAAATGGTGAAGCGTGTGCATTCTGATACTGACATGGAGCTTCTTGTTTGAAACTTTCTGTTCCACCTTAAATGGTGCAACATGTACGTTCTGGCGCTGACATTGAGCTTCATGTTTGAATTAGGATGTTCTGATAGTCTAAGTCAGACGGTCAGAAGGGACGTAGTGATATTAAGTCTGAATTGAGACAACATTAAAAACATTCAACACACTGAGCTACTACACAGTACTCAAGACAGGGTAAACTGATAGGACTCCGAGGCTGGATAAGCATTTTGTGTTGTGGAAAGTTTGAGGACCCAAATTTTGGGAAATGTAGGATCATACTTAATACATTGCAACAGAAAACTCGAGGGAGGCTGAATTCGCTCTGTCAAACAAGGGGAGACACGCAGAAGTGAAACAAATGTGGAACAGGTGACGGTGGAAAAATGGACGGCAGGTTCCTGGAACAGTGGGAACAAGGGAACAGTGAGGGTTGATTCAGTTGGCTGCAGTCTGCAACGTCACTGGTCCTATAAGGCTTTCATTCTATAAGAGAGAGGGAGAATCAAGCTCCGCACTTCCTTCAGAAGAAATCCACAGGTGTATCTGTGAGAAGACAACTCAAAGCTATGGGTCTGAAAGGATGTGCAGTTGTCAAGAAGCCCCTCACTGAGAAAAGGAGACATATCTTTAAAAAAAGCTGCTGAAAAACTGGCTGAGAATTGAACGAATGGCGGTCTCTGACTTTTGCACAGTGCTCACACGCATGTGTATTTGTGTGTCTAGGTCATGAATTCACAGTCTGTATGTGTGTGTGTGTGTGTGTGTGTGTGTGTATGTGTGTGTGTCTGTCTACATGGTCTGACTCCCTGTGCTTATCAGCGGCGGTGAGGCAGGCAGCCCTTTCCTCTCGTCCTCTCCCCAGCCTCCTGCTCTCCCTGACAAATGATGCTATTTAGCTGAAAGTGATGCCAGTATTAAGCTTATGAATGATACACTGCACATTAACAGCCTCCAGAGCAGAGAGCCACTGACAAGAGCAATGTACCCTAGGACTCATCCATCTCGCTCTCTCTCCTTTTCCATCCCTCTCTGGATGTCTGTACGGGCTGCCGTGTCATGCCGCTGTCTCTACACACACAAACCAGAGAGACCAGGTGTGTTACACTGGACCACATCACCTTAGCTGGACAAACTGGTCCTTATTCATCAAAGCTGCATAGAACCGAGCGCGCAGCGGAGAAACTAATGATCTACTCCGCTGATGAACTGGCTTCAGCAGCGTAGATACAGGCTCCTGTGCACTACTTATTATTTTCATTTTTAAAACGACATATCATTTTTAAATGACTCCCTGAATTTCAGCTCATTTATTGACACTGTTGGATAAAATCCTTATGTCTCCATTTATTGTTTTCCTTTATTTGTTTTCATTTATTTGTTTTCCTTTTTTCGATATCTCCTGAAAATGGCAGGCTTTGCTAGCTTTGCATGAAGAATGACCCTTTAAAAACGACCTAGAATAAAATATTTCTACACTAAGAGCTAATAGCAGGGCTGGAACAGTGTCACGGTTAGTTGCGAGGTATGACTAGGGGTAAAACCAGCACTGGCTTTTTCAAAATATCGATTCCTGTATCCTGTATATAGTTTCCTAAAGCTACAATATGTATGGAGACCCCTCTGGTGGAAATGTGTAATTGCATGCAACGTACATGACAAACGTCTATTTGTCATACAGACAAATAGATAGATAGATAGATAGATAGATAGATAGATAGATAGATAGATAGATAGACAGATAGATAGATAAAGACAGACAGATAGATATAGAGAGATAAACAGACAAATACATACAGACAGACAGACAGACACAGACAGACAGATTGACGTAGACAGACAGAATATTATTATTCTTGAAGTAAATTACTGTAGCAATATATCTGCACACATAACAGACAGACATAAGTATAGACAAAGTAAATAGAATATATGAGAATAAAAATAACAGTATATTTATTAGCGGTATTTGCATGACCTAATGTATATAATCACTTGAGCATGTAAGACAGATTTATTGTATTTACATGAGAGCAGGTATTGCACTAAAGGGAATGAGGTCCATTCATACCCAATGAGTATGACCAGCAGTAGCAGCAGTGGAGTGAAAATGTCATTGCAGTAACAGATTATGATATATCGGCCAGTGTGTAATATATGTATAACATGGGTTCCGTTTAGGTCCCGATTCCCGAGTGGATGAATCTGATGACAGTAAGCACCTTGAAAGAGCATTTAAAGACAACTCAAAGCAGTGATGCAAAGACAACGCTACAGTTTTAGCAAGCTGCAGTTAATGAACTGGCTAGCTTAGCACACCGTGAGGGAGTTGGGATGAGCTTATTATGCAAGGTTAAGTTCAACTTGACATGTGTAATGCGTTAATGCCAGCCAGGTACCGAACGCGGGAGAGCTTCTGTTAAGGACAGTATATCTTGTTTGTTAGGACTGAATGTGGCTGTATTAGTGGTTCAATTCAATGTTTAAAGTTCCTCTCTGGCATCCCGCGCATCGTCACAGAAGCACGGCACGACACACCTCAACACCAGATCAAAGCAGACTAGCAGAATGCATTAAACCAAGCCCTGCCTGCTGCCTTGATAATATTAAAGGCAAGTGCATCTGAAATGTAAGTCAAATAGTGCAATCATGCAGCAGACAGCCAAATACCCATCATTAAACGACGTCCTGTGGAGTCAAATGTAATCTCGATTAACCCTGTAACTGTGTGCATGAATAGTGAGTTGAGAGCAAGCCTTCGTTACCCAGAGCAATGTTTGTTTCTAAAAGGGGTCTGCGATGCGGGTGGCGTTTGTTTCCAAAAGCAGAGCAGGATGAAGGTTCGGCAGAGTGGGGATGCGGAAGGAGAGACTGAGGCTTCGCTCCGGGACAGCAGCAGGCGTTGGAGCACAGCAGTGAAATGCAGGAATGGAGGGAAGAGCAAGAGCGAGGCGTGCTAATGGAAGATGAGGAGGAAGAGTCATCAAGTTGAAGTTCAAAGTTGATTTAATAGTCATTCATCCAAGTAGAGTGTATGTACAAGCAATGCAACTAGAACTGCAGAGGTTACAGTTAGTAAAGGTTCATAGAGCACCAGGTGTCTATAGTTCATTATTTACGTTTTATGATGTCGGGACTAATAAATAAACCAAACCGGGCTGTGCTGAGCTGCTAGTGAGCAATAAGGGGGAGTAAGAGCAGTAAGAGAACCCCATCGCCCCCAGCATAAAAACTATACACACCTCTGTACGAAGAAGACAGTGCCTATAAAGCATATCTAACATTGTGTACAACTGGGTTTAAAAGCTGGGGGGGAAAGCAGATGCATACACATAGGCTGCATCCGAAATGGCGTACTTCCATACTGTACAGCACGCGAAAGCAGTACGCGAGAATAGTTAGTATATCTGTATTCGTAGTGCTCATAAAACAATACGCGAAAAGTCCCCGGATGACGTACAACATCGGGACAGATTTTGAAGTATGCGACCACAGCACACTGTCCTATCCCATGATTCCACGGGAGCTACTGAGCCATTCGAAGCGGTGAAAAAATGGCAGAAAGTGGGGAGCTACCTTCGTTAACAGATGGAACGCTACCTTCGTTAACAGATGGAACGCTACCTTCGTTAACAGATGGTAAAGATTTTGCCGACTTGTGGCTTTTAAAGAATGGGGTTTCCTGACGTTACGTGACATCAGCGGAGATCTGGGTCACAGGTAACATGGCGGATGTAGTGCGTCCGAGGACATGTGCATACCGTGCACTCGCATACTAACAGTACGTACATCTTTAACGGCTGAGCAGTACGTACTAGACCGAATTCAGAACGTACTGCTTAAGTATGCCATTTCGGACACAGCCATACACTGCCTGACTGAGTCGCTGTTCAGTTTTAAATAAGTGAATATTTAAGAGCTGTTGGTTGGATAATTACTGCAGTGATTAATATGTTTCAACTGGCAGCAACTCTTTAAACTAGGGATGCACCGAACGTTCACAACCGAAATTACTAGGCCGTAAACAGCAAAGAAAACTCTTTCGGTGTCACGCTTCCGGGTTTCCCTGACACCGCCGATCTCCCAAACTCCACTTCCCAGAGTGCATCACCCCATGAGTGCATCACCCCGACATGTTCCCAGTCGTCTAATCATACCTCACTCCCACGCCCCGCCTCTCCAAGATATTGATTGCTCACCTGTGACTGTTTCCACAGGCTGCATTTAAACACCACACACGCACTTACTCCTCCTTGTCTTTGACTACCTCTCTTGCCTTATCCCTTATTCTGGTCGCCTGTTTGCTTGCCTCTCTAATTTTTGACCTTCTGTTCTCCTCACTCCTCTCTTTGTTTGCCCCTTTCATTTTGGTTGCCTCGTTGTCTGATCTCCTCGTTCTGACCTCTGCCTGTCTCTCCACTCTGATCTCGCATTGCCCTACTGTTATGTTTGGTCGTACTTTGTTTGACTTTGACTTTGCTGTGTTTGACTACCAGATTCTTTAATAAAACCCTTTTGACTTTTAGCTCTGCGCGCGTCGAGTTCTTTGTTCGTGACATTCAGTGTTCGATTAAGTGAAAAGTCTGAATCCTTTTTACCGAACAGTGACGTTTTTAATGACGGCGTTACGTTTTTCCAGTTCCCGGATGTAGACGAGAACCAGAGCGGAACTTTTACGTAGGTACCGGGCTAGCGCCAATGCTCTAGAGTTATACCCACTTTAACGGCTTATTTCTCCACTGCGAGTCACACCGGAGCACGCTGATGCTTCCCAGCTTTTATTCAGCTTCAAGCACTCGTGTTAAACGGAGCTCCAGACAGAGTAACGTACAGAACCGAGCCTCTACAGTGAGGCAGACAGACAACAACGTCTCAGAGCACTCCCGTGTGCGTGTGCCCACATCCTGCGTAAAGAAACACAAACCCCCAATTTTACAACATTGCAATAAAAACACGGAGGGAGGCGCTCTCTGTGAATGCAGCACACATGGCGGCTGGGATGGGAATTTATTGCTAATATATTTAAGTCATATTGTGCTTTGTTGGTATGTCTGCTTGGATAAAATGTGTGGGGTTAAAAATGTTCAGTGTTGAGTAAGTATGTTTAATCTGCGGTTTAGTAAGACTGTTCCTTCGAAAACCAAGACACAAAAACATGTAGCCTATTTCATTTATGGAATGGTGAAAAACGTGCCTACATCAATGAAAGAAGAATGAAAAAAACGTGTTCGGTATTCGACCTTCGGCCAAATGTTTCATCTTGTTCGGTTTTGGCTTTGGCCAAAAATTTTCATTTCGGTGCATCCCTAATTTAAACCCTAACTGATTCTCAGGTCTTAAGGCAAGGCACTATTTGAAATCACAATGAAACTTCAGTTGATTACTTTGCTTAAGATAATTATAATTACAATGCATTACAATTTTTCTGAAATTTTATGTTTAAATATGCAAATAAGGCATTACCTACTTAAAAACTCACTCATTTGTAAACAAACGAAAAAACTGAAATCTGAACAGTGGATGAAGTCAGCTTCTAAATTCTCTAATATGCTGACATATTCGAATCAAAGGTTTGCACAGAGGGAATTTTGGATCCCTCTTTTTATCACTTCATGAATCAGAAAATACTGTCAACAGCCATAAAAAAAAAATCTATTTTAGTCATGTGTATTGGCTCAAAGTGTTATGTAACTCCCAGCTGTGCGTATATATAAAACTGGCACTTTATCATCTGGCATCTTAAATTTCATACATATGTACTGATAGCCACTAAAGCCACTATACACAGCCATGATATCTAATCATATCCTTAGCAACAACAATATAGAACATCTGTAACAATAAGATCATAAAACAGCAGCTATCTATGACAGCTTGCGCATCGATGCACTTTGTGAAGTCATTTCATCGTCTGCTTCATTAGTCTGTTTTCCCTTGCATCTTCTCGCAAGTGACAATCGCTGTCGTCTTCACTGAGAGGATTATAGATGCACTACTTTCAGCATTTAGAGATTATAAAGGTCCCACACAAAGCAAAACCAAGAAGTGTCAGTGCATGCCATGTTGGTTGCTATTAGGGGCAGTCTTGGGCTGGAAGTTAGGGAACCAGCCTTGTGACCGTAGGGTCACAGGTTTGATTCCCTGAACTGACGGCAATGACTGAAGCACCCTTGAGCAAGGCACCTAACCACCAGCTGCTCCCCGGGTGCCGTGGATAGGGTTGTCTACTGCTCTGGGCAAGTATGCTCACTGCCCCCTAGTGTGTCTGTGTTCACTAGTGTGTGTGTGTGTATCTGTGGGTCTTTCACTTCATAGATGGGTTAAACGTGGAAGACAAGTTCCTGTGCAAAACACAAATGACAAAAAAACAGCTCTAGATCTCTCCACTCAGAGAATGATTGGTCTCGCCTAATTAATACAAAAAAGTAATTACCGTATTTGAAGATCTGACAACACCGCGCAGCGCACAGCGCTAACTTTAGGAGAATCTACAGGTGCGAACTGACAAAGCACAGAAAAATCAACACCTAAATGTGCATTCTGTGCGTTTTCTTTCATGTAGTCTGAAAGAAGACATTTCATGGAAGCAAAATAGACCGAAATCTCAAACTTGACCAGTGCATGATAAAATGATGTTTCTGCCCGGCTTGTCTTGGCTTAAACATCCATGTGGGAAGATGCATCCCATGAAAAAGATTTTACTTGTGTTTCAGAAAAGTCAAATTACCGGCCTGAATCAAACATCAGAAACAACTAAGCAGAAGCTGGAATGACTAAAGTTGAGTCTGTTTTAATGTAAAGTCAAATGGTATAACATAGAAAGCAGAACTCACGACTATCTTCAACAGTGGAAGTGAGAACATTTCCACATGAGAAGAACTCAGGATTGGGACTAAACAACTCTGCGGCCAATAGAAAACCACTAGTTAGTGAGACCAATTTAAAAAAAGGCTTCAATTTGCTAGACGGCATTAAGATTGGACTCTGGAGTGATGGAGAAAGATCATGTGGTCTGATGAGTCCAGACTGACCCTATTCCAGAGCGATGGGCACATCAGGGTAAGAAGGGAAGAGCATGAAGCGATGAAGCTATTGTGTATAGTGCCCGCTATACAAGCCTCTGGAGGCAGCGTTATGATCTGGGGCTGCTGCACATGCTCAAGTTGAGGCACAGCAATGTTATGTGGCAGTAGAATGAAGTCAGCTGACCACCTGAATGTAGCGAATGACCAGGTTATCCCATCGAAGGAATTTGTTCTTCCCTAATGACAATCCTGAGATTCATCAGGCTCAGACTGTGAAAGACCGGGAGCATCAGGAATCATCCTCACACAAGAGTTGGCCACCAAGGTGTCCTGACCATAGCCCCACTGAAAGTCTTTGGGATGTGACCTTACAGAGTGTTTTGACTCTTTCGTCATCAGTACAAGAGCTCATCCAAATATTAATCCAATCGTGGATGCCACAGCGTATGCCCACCGTAATCAAAGCTAAAGGTGGTCCGAATGTTAACGTTAATAAGTTATACCTTTAAGAACGATGAACGAGTGTGAGGATTTGAAACGTAGTGTGTGGATGCTGATGTGTGTCTGTGATATTGATGTGTGTGTGAGTACAGACCCCGAGGTAGCGGTATGTTTAAAATAGCTCCAGGCTTGTAGAAGAGGAGGCCCAGGAGGCCCTTAAATCACCCCGTGGAGGGCATTCATCCCGGGGCAGATCAATAGAGCCTCAGCCCCTGTGACTGGAGAGGGCCCCCAAAGGACAGGGGCAGCACACCTAAACTTTATTAATGTCATCTCTTCTCTACACACACAGCTGGGACGCTAGCGGAGGAGATGTGTGTGCCATCTTCCGTGTTTTATGCCTCCAGCCTTTTACAGCAGTACGAAATGTCTTCTGTCAATACAGACTAGACAAGCTGCACCTACACAGAGGATGTCAGAACAGCACCGAGCAGGTTTCGCTTTAACAGCTCAATAATTAAAGCCAAATCACTCTGGAGGTGGGAGTTTCATGGGAAGTGTCTTTCTCAGAGAAGGCCTGATGATGCTAATGGATCCTGGACTGAGCGATGATAGCAGGGATTCAAATAAGTCACACGTAATACGTTGGGGTAATATGATTATTATTTTCAGTGTTGTACATTTCCTATGGGTTTTCTAGCTTTGAGTAGATTCGAGTTAAAGATTCCTTCTTTTCACACTTCAGCAGGCTATATGTTTCTGGCGGTGCTCATTGATTTATTGAAAAGATCCTTTGCTATTCATTTCCAGAAGGGGTGTGTTTTGGATTGCAGTGCTATTGGGAAGGAAGATGAAGGTCACCAGGAACAATAAATGATGATACATTTAGACTGATATGGGTAATATTTATTAAGCTACACATACAGAAGTAGTGTCTCTCAGTATGGCATCGGGCCGCCATGTTTGCTAAAGCAACATGCCAGACGTCTTAGCATGGAGTTGTAGAGGTTCCTAATGGTGTCCTGTGATAATCCATCCCATGCAGCTTGAATATTCTCACACAGTTCCTGCAGATT
>CM067478.1:35282571-35328747 GCA_034552555.1 Semaprochilodus insignis
TGTCACAGGTATCTGGAGCCATGCTGACTGCAGTGCATCCCACAGCTGCTGGAGGGAGCGTGGGGGAGGATCCATAGAGCGAACACAATGATCAAGGTGGTCCCACAGATGCTCAGTTGAGTCCAAGTCTGGAGACTTAGGGGGCCAGGGTAGTACTTGGAGGTCTTGGTCATGCTCTTCCAACCAATGCATGACATTTCTAGCCATGTGACATGTGGCATTGTCTTGCTGGGATCGTCCAGCAAGACAATGCCACATGTCACATGGCTAGTCACATGGCTCTTCCCCAGGGAAGACAATCAGCATGTGTGGATGTACGTGATCTGCAAGGATGGATTCATACCCAAATCGGTTGATAGTGCCTTCCACATGGATGGGAGGGCACAGAGAATGACACAAAAACGTGACTTCCTTCAAGAGCTGCGCACTACCCCCATCGAAAATAGGAAGTGGTCATAATAATGTGACTTGAGTGTGTACATCAATGTGTTCCGACATGTGGTGGATTTGTACATATTTGGGTGCTGGTTGAGGGCGTTGAGGAGAAATCTGGAACCAAACTGGACCTAAACATTTCTGAACCGGCGATTCTTGTATCTTTTTGCTCTATGCATCTTAAGCTGTGATTTTTCTAATGATACATGGTGTTTAGACAAGCAAGGAAGTGCCTTTAATTATGTGCTTAGGTGTCTTGTCCAACGAGACATCGGATCTGCTTTTTCCACCATGTGATACATATTAGATAAATTGCCTGTTGTAGCTCCGCCCCTTCGGGTTTCAACGTTAAAGCTGCTCTCAGTACGCTTTGTAGACAGTTAGATGGAAGTAATAAAGTTAATACTCACTCATACAACCTGCAGCTTCACCTTACCTACATAACATACAATATGTTGGATTTTAGTTTACGTCTGTTTTTCCAATATCATAAACACAGTAAATACATAGAAATTGTGTGCTACGGTTTGCAGAAACTACAAGGAGAAACTGTTTCTTGTGAAGCACGTGTTAAACTATTTTCACTATTTTCTAAATGGTATGAAAATTTTAGGACCAATTTTCTTTAGGGACAGTAGGCAGAAATATTGACTTTATTAATCTAAAAAAACTAAAAATTACACATACTAACAATGTTTTATACAGTTTTAGTTACGATTTCACATAAAATAAATATTTTCAACAAATTGTAGAAACTCAGAAACATTGTACACAATACAATAGGTGTTGAACTGGGGGGCGGAGCTTCATAAAATTCTCAACAGTTTTGTACGTCTCCGTTAACTCTTGAGTTTTGTACTTTTCCATAGAGAAATGTTTTTGTATGTTATAATATTCTATATCTCGTCATGCTGAAAGATTTCGCCTTTTTTTTCCACGTTTCTTTTTTTACTGTTGTGTTCAAATTCACAAGTTTTCCCTGAACGAAGTCAGCAGGTGGTCACTATCAACTTTCACGAAGCCATAAATTCATTAAATTCAGTTTTCCTCACATTACGACTGCAGATATGTGTTCAGTAAGACATAAAACAAGCTAAATATCAGCGCTTCACCAGCGGCATTACCTTCCTTACCTTAATGAAGTATATTTTAATGTACTAGAAATGTACTTTAATACCAGCAAGTACATTTCAAGCACATTATTTTTTGTGTACTAAATACAAGTGCAAAATGTACATATTACAATTGTAATAATTCCAAGTACGTTTTACTTCAGTAGTACTTTAGTGTACTTAATAGAACTATACTAAGTAAGTATATATATATGTAAGTATATTTTAATGTACTAGAAATTAACTTTAATATGTACTTAAGTATCTCTAAATGAATCTTACAGGTGTCTCAAAATAGTGCAGTTAAGTATAATTAGTTGTATTTAAGTATATGTTTAATAGCACTAATGATAATATTTACCATACTAAGTACATAGTTAGTATATGAAAATAGCACACTTTTAGTACAAGAATTTAAGTGCACTTAAATTAAGTCTACTTCAGTGTACTCTACAGAACCTCGATATTACTGGCCTATCAATATATCATCCCACCCTAAGAGGACACCCCCCAAACCCTACAAGCCCCAGATGTTTTCAAATACTGGAAACACCCCAGACAGGGATAAATGCAGAATCGGACAGACCAAAGGCCTCTTTCCACTCGCTCTCCCTCTGTCTGAGGGATCTAATAATCCTAATGATCCAGACTTTCCCCTATAAGATTCATCATATTAATATTCCTCTCCTCTGCTCTGCAATCTCAGCCTTTCTTCTCATTCTCATTCATAATATGAGGCCGTGAACACAAGAACCGACTGTTCTTCCAGATAAGAAGCACTTTTGATAGCATTATGACAATTGAGAAATACAAAGAGAAGATAATCTGCCACTCTGTTAGTGACTCTGCAGTCAAACAGTACCACCATAACAGCCTTGTGCTGTATGGGATACGCGCGTTAATTATTCATGTTTGGAATTTGACAGAACAATCACCAACCAGTGACCTCTGACCCTACAGATCTTTGACTCATGCTTGAGTAACTTGCATGATCACACACAGTAGGAGGGGAATCAATACATCTCTGACCAGTGATGTGGTCAGAAAAAGGCCAGGCTTTGGTCCAGATGTCACAGTTTGTGATGAATCTGCCTTCACGGAAGTTTCCGGCTCTTCAAGGAATGACAATCTCACCCCCCAGTTGTGTGTGTGATGTGTTTTTTTGGGGCTCTTTTTGCTTGTTTGTTTGTTTTCTTCTTTTGTCTTTTTGTCTACATGTTCCAGATGATCTGAGTTTGTGTATCACTCATTTAGACATCACTCCAAATGAATAAACATTCATTAGCCAAAGACAAGAAAAAGAGGGGAAAAAAAAGAATGATGAGCTTACAACAAAATCACCAGTGCTGAAAGAACCCATTAAACGGGCTCGACCCACCGGCAGGTCTACACTTTGATCTATAACCTGAGAATAACTCAGCTAGTCGGCATTGTAGTCCATGTAGTTACTGAATAATAAGCCTTGTAGTCAGACATACAGGGGGTCCCAGGTTTGCTGGCTGCTAACTGACTTAACATAGCGGTGCGGATGCTTCAGTGGCAACACAGTGTTGGGTTTATCAGTTCTTCTTCTGGAAATGCTCTTTGCTAGTTCAGTATTGCTCTATTCCACAAATTAACTAATACCTTACACATCTCCTCTTCGGTTCACTCTTTCTCCAATCTCTTGGGAAGTTTTTGGGCAAATTTTACAATGGGCAGATTCACAAATAGGCTGCAACATGAAGGTTAAAATAAGAAGGACCATCTGGGATAACCAATTTGCTATAGCGCCACATTGAAGCAGGCCAGCGATGCCCACAGTTACATGAGTGAAGGCATTTCAGCCTCTACTTTACCCTAACAGACAGCACAACGTCATGATAAAGTGTGTTTTTTTAAGGGACCTCGAGACATTCTGATTTTGAGACTTTCAGGGGGTCCGAGAGGCTCATTGGAATGGTCCTAACCCCATATTATTCCCTATATTCCTCACCTTCACTGTAACAAGCTTGGTATTTAAAGGGTTAAGACCTACAGTGTTCATTTACAGGTCCATACCATGCATTTCGTCTTTGCATTATTAATTTTTTTAATCACTGAGATCCATTGATGCAGTTTAAGCGGTTTTATACTGTATATCAAACACAGGCATCCTCCATTCTGAACGCATGAAAACTTTCCAGCCTTTCTTGAGTGGTTAAAAAATGAAGCAGGTTGTTTCTGTAGCTGTTGCTTTAAGACTGGCATATGTGAATGTCCTCAGAGTTAGATCACGGTCTGTATGAATTAGGTCTGCCTATATTGGAAAAAAAGCTGGCATGCCAAATTATTTTTGTCTCCCTGTGATATACAGTCAACGTCAAAAAAAGGAATCAACCAACAGGAATGAATCCGTGTGTGGAGGCACAGTGGTAAGTGCCAAGATGAACGGTTTGTTGGTACATGTCCAGAAGGCCTTGTGTCACTCCACCTCCACCCCTACCGCACAATCTGCAGGAGCTGTGTGAGAATATTCAAGCTGCATGGGATGGATTATCACAGGACACCATTAGGAACCTCTACAACTCCGTGCCGAGACGTCTGGCATGTTGTGTTAGCAAATATGGCGGCCCGACGCCATACTGAGAGACACTACTTCTGTATGTGTAGCTCAATAAATATTCCCCATATCAGTGAGGGAATAATTTGGTAATCATTTAAAGAATATATGTGTGTTAAGTGTTAATAAGTGTTAATACCTTAGACATAATGGCACAGTTATAGTCTTTGTAGTGAGGCTAGAATACAGGATGGAGTGTGTTTATAAAGAGACCAAGAGCAGTGTTCAGTTTACAGCTCAGGACTAATAGCAGGAAATGACAACTTAGTTTACAATCCTAAGATTTCTTTATGAAATTCAGGTATTCGGGTTGAAGACATGGGTTTTAAAAATATGCTCAATGTATGTACTTGTGGAGTGAATCTTGAGATAAGGGTAACAATACCGAGTTTGGAGAGCAGGAGGTGCATTACATCACCTCCTGAACACTGTGTAAGTGTGGAAGCTCTGTGGTCTATTGTTGCCATTGAATTCAATCGGCCCAGGAGTACGCTTTTCAGCACAGACCTGAAAATAAGGCTTAGAGCCTTTTCTCTTTAAACCAGAACACAGCGGCTGATGATTTTGGTTAAGAGTCCGATTATTTTCTAGAAACATAAAAACTTAATCACTAAGTCTAAATCTATTATCATTTTTTGTTCCTGGTGACATGTATCTTCCATCCCTATAGCACTGCAATCCTACACTTCCTTCTGGATGCAGCTATTATTTTGATGATGAGTGTAAATATGAAACACGTGGATACTCCATTCTGAATGCATCAAAACTTTCCAGCCTTTCTTAAGTGGTTGAAAAATGGAGCAGGTTTTGTGGCTGTTGCTTTAAGACTGACGTATGTAAACATCCTCTGTTCTGACTGGCGGCCCTGTTTTGTGCCTTATTCAATAAGCAGCCAATCCGTATAACTCCAGTGTAAAGGGGCGTGGCTAAACTGCTGCGTAGGTGGATATACGTATGTAAGTGTGTTATTCTTCGTGACATCACAAAACCAATACATTCAGACTCCTCCAATGCCCATCGCTATGTATGCCACAACCACCTGAGTCAGTTTTTGGTCTGTGGGAGTGCATTGAGAAATCGCGGAATAACACCCTGCAGAAAAGAGCTGTCTCAGCACTAAAAGGTTAGAGAGGCAGAAGATTTTTGCTCATTGTAGTTGGAAACAAATGGCCTGTTGGAGGACTAGCCTAGCTACCCTGATGTCATTTGAACCAGACAGCGAATGGCTGGTATCACCAATCAAAAGATCAAGTCAGCTCGGAGTCAAACGGGAGCAGCTGAAGTGAGCGACTTGCGAAAAAGTCACAGAAGCAGGAGCAGAGCTGGAAACAGTGCTGAAGCGCAGGGTAAGTAAGTGCTGACGAGGGAAAAACCGCTTGTCATCTACGCGGCTTTCTGGAGACAAAGCACCGCGCTGAGGGAGAATAGAGAAGGGGATAGAATCGGTGGCAGGGGGGAAATGAGGCCTGCTCCTGGAGAAGCATGTTAAATGTCAAACACCTTCTCCTGCCAAAGATAAGAGAGAGAGAGCCTCAATTATATCGCCGCCCCTCTGACTCAGCCCTGTATACACACCGCACACACGCGTCCAAACAAACACACACACACACACGCACGCACACACCCTTCAACTTGGGCTAAATTAAATGTAGAGGAACATTGTATTTCCAGATACTGTCAAATTGAGGACATAATTGTCTGGGCTGAGCGAGCTTAACCTGAATGACAATGAGAATCAACAGAGCGGAGAGAGTGAAAGAGAGAGACAGAGAGAAGAAGCAGATAGAGAACATTAAAAATAGAGGAAGAAAAAAGTGAAAGATATAGCAAAGCAATAAATAGGCGGAGAGAAAGGGGGGGTAAACGAGGGAGCAGATTTAGTTTTAGAATACTTCTGGAAAACAGTTCATTAGTCTTGACTCAGTGTTCTTATCTATTACAAGTCTGTAGTTATCACTCAACAGCTGTATGCTGTATGATGACAATATAAGTACATGATTAATAGGGATCCAGCTATCCAATGTACTGAACTGGTATCAGCACCAATACTGACCCTAATTTAATATTGATCAATAATCAAATATAATCCCGAGAGGAACCAAGACTCAAGACCCACCCTCTTCCGTTGACCCCGGACAGCAACAAACACAAAAAGGATCAGAGTTTAAGTGCTGATTGTTATATTGAGGCAGAGGAAGAAATGTCTGATTAGTCTGTGATTAAATAGCAGGACCATCGGATGGGCACACGGGATGCAGGTGAAGCCCCCTCACAGCACAAGACAAGGAGTAGCTTCATGGTAGACAAACTGGTCAGCAATGCAGGAAGGCAGTGGGAGATGAAGAGGCAGGTGAAGCAACGGCATCAGAGCGCACAGGATGGGCAGTAGCTCCGTAGCTGCTAGGTAGGCTAAAAATAAATGGGAGTCTATGGGAGGAATGAGGGATGAATAAACAATGCATAGAGAAGAGCCAGTCAGTGGAATACAGTTTGGGAAACTGCCCTGAATGAGTACATGCCAGGTGGCTGTCAAGGTAAAGGGTTTGAATGGGGGTGAAAATGAATGGGGCTCTATGGGAGGAAAGAGTGATGAGGGTAAAAAAGACAAAGAGACGAGTGCAGGTAGGACAAACATTAAATTCATGCTTGGGTGTCCGCCTTGCGATAGCGTATGTGAAATGGTGTTTGTCGGTCAAGCAGAAGTACAATAGATGGGCGTGTACTTTTCCACACCATTCATTCTTAATGAGAAAGAATTCAGAACTCAGAATTCCAGCAACACAGAGCACACGAGCAAGCCGGGCTTCAGACTGGAAAAGCAGATGCCGTTGGAAGGACCAAATAAAACAGCAATTTGAAAAATACTGAGAGCTCTCAGTTCCTAGGGGTCAATTTAGCTGCTGAAATAATGAATAACTACCTACCTATAAACTACTGACCTGAACTTTTTGACCCTTTACGTCACTCAAACAAATTGAGTCAAGAAGTTGCGGGCAAGCAGTTTCAACAACCGAGTGAACAAGGATTAAACTTCCCAGACACAGCTTACTCACTAGGGAGACCTATAATGTTTTTGCCATCATAGAGTATCAAAGAGGTGACATGAAATACCCTCCGCTGTCAATAACCCCTGCACGGGTTTGTTACAGGGCTGTTCAGCATTGTTAAGTAGTTTGAGTAAGCTGAACATTTACAGTGCACATTAGGTGAAAGTCACATACACACAAACACACACACACACACACACACACACAGGCAGGCTCTGCGGTGGAGCCCACCCGCGGTGACTGGTGTCAGTAGAGCAGAGAGCAGGGCGCTGATGTGAAACATCAATTTCCAGGTAGGCTGCTCTCAGTGGCTCAGCCAGGTATCAGCACACACACACCTGCAGCAGATAAGCAGCTGCTGCACACTGATCTCACCGCAACACACACACACACACGCATATTAACACAAACACTAACACACATCAGACACAAGACCAAACACATCAAATACCCACACATGCATTAAAGACCCCCTGTACTCAGAAACCAGGGTTTTAAATGGTTAACTCCTCTCGGATTCTCAGTTTGTTATGCTCAGAATACACTCAACGTCAAAAGAATAGCTGCACCCAGAAGGAGGTGTGGGATTGCAGTGCTGTTGGGAAGGAAGATAAAGGTCACCAGGAACAATAAATGATGATACATTTAGACTGATATGATCAATATTTATTGAGCTACACATACAGAAGTAGTGTCTCTCAGTATGGCGTCAGGCCCCATGTTTGCCAACACAACATGCCAGACGTCTCAGCATGGAGTTGTAGAGGTTCCTAATGGTGTCCTGTGATACTCCATCCCATGCAGCTTGAATATTCTCACACAGTTCCTGCAGATTGTGCGGTAGGGGTGGAGGTGAAGTGACATCAGACCTTCTGGATGTGTGACATGTGACAACAACCGTTCATCTTGTAACTGACCACGGTCATTGAAGATGAGCCGCTGCCATTCTGAGTCACCCCATGACAGTCTGGCACGACACCATTGCAGTCTTTGATGACATGGCCGTGGTGTTAAGGGCAGTAACGGTCTGTGTGCATGTAGTCCTGCGTTCTGCAGCCATCTGCCAATGGTGCTGGCACTAACAGGATGACTTGGTGAGGGCATTACTGCTCCCTGAATATCTGCAATTGTGGCTGTTGGGCCAGTCAGGTACAGAGATAATGTCCGTCCATGCGCAGCCGAACGTGAAACTGGAATTATTCGTATGTCTCACAATCTCAAACCTACCCACCACGTTTCATTCCCGTCAGGTGATTCCTTTCAGGTGCAACTATTCATGAAACTATTCTTCTTGACTCTTTTATTTTGGACACTGCGTGAAGAGGCACAGCAGATCTGGTGTGAAGTAGCCTTAAAGCTGGTCACAAAGGCTGTGAACTAATACCAGCTACTGTTTTAGTATAACAAATTGTACTGCTAGTGAGAGCTCCTCGCTAGCAGCTAGTTACAAAACCCTTTGCGGGTCAAAAGAAAGCATAAGCAGGAAAGAGCATTTGACATGAATAGCAGAATATCAATACTGTGGGAAACAAGTATCGTTCCATTTCAAACTGTTCAGTTACGATATGAATCAATATATCCACACATTTGACCACACTACTATAATTAGCGATCCAAATCTGTGTCAACTGAAAGTCCAGGTTTCCACATCAGCACTGGTATCAGAGAAGACAATGTGATATTGTGTCACATACACTAATAAGACATGAATGGCATGTAATCGAAGCACAGACACGCATGTCAGAGCGTCAGACATTCGTCGGTTTTGTGTGTTATGAGAGTGACATTGTGGAACTGAGCTGCAGTGGAGGACTGGGTTGCTGTGTTAGCTCTCTAGCTATATGACTTCACAACACGGACTTCACACTGAGAGCCCTCAGATAGTCTCTACAGAGACAATGCCGATTTTTAGAGAGTAAGGAGCAGGTAACTTGCACCCGCAGGCCGTTATTCTGCAGCAGATCGACCTGAAGCACTGCAGATTTTGCTTTATTAGCTTCAATTTATCTGAATGAATTTGCTCAAAATCAGAGAACAAATTTCAGGCTCATTTCAGGCTTTTAACTGTCTTGGACTCATGACTAAAGTCCTGTTGAGGTATGACCGCATACAGTAATGATGTTTATTTTATTAAGATAATAACTGGAGGTTCCAGTCAGTTGGGAGCTACTAGTAATTGACAATGAGAAAGCAAAATCAGCTGTTTTGGGGTTTGTAGTTTGATACATATACATAAAATGAACAATAACAACAAATTGTATTGTTGAATTTGCAGTTATCTATATGGCAGTTGAAACTCATGTATGAATGTTCATGTATGTGACAGACCTATGAAATGCAGCATTGACATTTAAATGGAAATCTAAATATTATATCATTCATCAACCTTCTAAACTGCTTACAATAATAATAATAATAATAATAATAATAATAATAATAATAATAATACTTTATTCTTATATAGAGCTTTTCAAGAATCCAAAGACGCTTTCAATTGTTAGTTCAAAAGAGTACACAAGCATCAGACAACAACAACAACAACAACAACA
Source organism: Semaprochilodus insignis (assembly GCA_034552555.1). NCBI lineage: Eukaryota > Metazoa > Chordata > Actinopteri > Characiformes > Prochilodontidae > Semaprochilodus > Semaprochilodus insignis. The sequence continues at coordinate 35,292,296 of CM067478.1, forward strand.
ACAAAAAAACAAAACAAAGCATCAGCGCTATCCTTTTGAGTTATGGGGGTGCTAAAAGTCTATTGGAGCCCTTATTGGGGGCAGGAAACACCCTGGACAGACCACCAGTCCAAGGCATGTGAATGATTCAAGTTTCATGCTCGACTGCGCATGTGACGTAAGCAAAAATGGGCCTTATCGGTGTACCTGACTGACCCAACAGCCAAAATTGCGGACAGTCAGTGAGCAGTGATGCCCTCCGTGAGTCATCCTGTTAGTGCCAGCACCATTGGCAGACGGATGCATGACGCAGGACTACATGCATGTAGACCGTTGTAATGACTGCAATGGTGTCGTGCCAGACTGTCATGGAGTGACTCAGAATGGCAGCAGGTCATCTTCAGTGACGAGCCCCGCTTTTGTGTGGAGGCACTGTGGTCAGCGCCAAGATGAACAGATTGTTGTCACTCGTCACATGTCCAGAAGGCCTGGTGTCACTCCACCTCCACCCCTACCGCACAATCTGCAGGAGCTGTGTGAGAATATTCAAGCTGCATGGGATGGATTATCACAGGACACCATTAGGAACCTCTACAACTCCATGCCGAGACGTCTGGCATGCTGCCTCACCACAAGAAGGGCCTGGGTTTGATTCCTGCGATGGACTGGGGACCTGTCTAGGGTGTTTCCTGCCTTCTGTCCAAGGAGCACTGGGATAGGCTCCAGCACCCCCCCCTCACCCTATGAAGGGTAAGCAGCTTAGAAGATGAATGAATGAATGAATGAATGAATGCCCTCTGTTATCATTTACATTTTGCACAGTGCCCCAACTCTCCCTCTGGAAACGGGGCTGTACAATTCTTTCTGACTGCCAGTGTAGCTTCCTGATTGTTCTCATATGTCCAATTGAAATATGCGGAAACGCCTGCCCCTCTAATCGTGTATTCTTCGGAACACTTCACGTGGCTGGAGATCAATCTCGAGCATTATACTGCAGATGCCACAATTTAATCATAAAGTAAAATGGATCTTTATGAAACTGCAAGAGGAGAATTCATGGAAAAGGTAAAAATAAACCTGCGCTGAATGGAGGCATCTTTCTGTTTACTTCAAGCGTATTAACATTCATGTCATTTTCACACTCTTTCATATGCTTGCTGGGTTTTTTCTTCTCCCCCACTAACACAATAAATCGGAGCCGGTTCTCCTCAGTTCTAGTGTAATTCTTGCAAATCAAATTTCATTTTTCATGCTCATGCAACCTGCTTTAACTCTGTACTGTACCCAAAATCTGCTTACTCACTGGAAGCATCAGCCGTTTGCCATGACGGTGTAAGTGTAACACAAGCCGAACTGCAGGTGCAATGTATTTTGCTGCATGGGGTATCAGCTGTTGACATGTGAACCCGCATGGCTGTGTGCATGGCTGTACGCATGGCTGTGTACATGGCTGTATGCAAGGTCATGTGCAAGGCGTGTGCATGGCGGTGTGCATGGCTGTATGCAAGGTCATGTGCAAGGCGTGTGTATGGCTGTGTGCACGGCTGTGTGAATGGCTGTGTGCATGGTCATGTGCAAGGCGTGTGCATGGCTGTGTGCATGGCTGTGTGAATGGCTGTGTGCAGGGATGTATGCATGACTGTGTGCATGGCCGCGTGCATTGCCGTGTGCATGGCTGTGCGCATGGCTGTGTACATGGCTGTGCGCATGGCTGTGTGTTGCTAACACAGTTTTTATCATTGCTTATTTCCACCCAGCTCCTTAGCTTTATGTGATTATGATGAGGATTGTGCGGTTTCCAGATGCAGACTGCTCATCCTGTTACGTATGGGCTACCTTTCCAACAGTTCTTATTCATACCCTGATTAACGTGTGGGCGCTGTGAATCATTCAAATGACCCCAATCAGTTACACATTTGGAGGATCATCAAAAAATAAGCTTATATAAATTATAAGTCACAGAGAGACGAGAGAGAGAAAGAGATGGATGGATGAGAGAGGAGTGAGAAAAGTGGTTGGAGATGCAAAGCGAGAGACAAAGTAGTGCAGAGGTATTAAAAGCAGATACACCAATCTGGCCTGACATATAACAGAACTGTTCGAAGCGCAGCGTAAGATTAAGCGAGGGGAAGTAGGTTACTTGATTACATCGTTTAACAGTTATGGGGATTTATGTGCCATAAGTCATTTAACATGGCCCTTTTCTACTTGTCATTGTCTCGTAGAGTTAAGCAAGCTGTTATATTTGCTCCTGTCCCTTTAAAGATGCAGTAAGTCATATTCATTCAGTCAAATCCGGTGTCCGTACGCAGCCCCGATTCTGTAAATAGGAAATAAACAAAGTGGCTCAGACCAGTACACCAGCCAGTCAATAACAGGGGGGGTGTTCTTGCTTGTGCACAGAACAGGGAGGAGGAGAAATCCTACGTGATGAATCCAATGCACTGCCAAGAAGGAAAGATGGCTGAGAAACAGCCAAAGAGGAGAAGAAAACTGGTCTTAGACCAAGCAAGAATGAAGAGCCACGTTAACATCAGTGAGAGACCTCATAGAGTTGACGAGGAGCTGAAGTTGGCTTCCGATTCATATTTTTCTGTTCCACCTTAAAAGGTGCACTGTTTAAGGTGGAATATGAAGATTCAAACAAGAAGCTGAAGCGACAGAATGTATGCGCAGCACCACTTGCGACTGGACAAGCTGGTCAGGCGAGCAGGGTCAGTTGTTGGTGCGGAACTGGACTGGGAAGTGAAGGTGGCAGAGAGAAGGACACTGCACAAACTGCTGTCCATTATGGATGATGATGGGCACCCACTGCACACCATCATTATGGACAAAAGGAGCAAGTTCAGTGGAAGGCTGCTGTCACAGAGCTACTCCACAGACTCAGGAGATCCTCTGTCCCGAGAGCCTGATGGCTCTTCAACTCTTCCCAGTGGGGCCGGAAGAGGGAAGAGGACAGATGAGGACTGAATTCTCTTGTTTAATCATAGGTTTATTTATCTGTACTATTACACTTTACTGTATATCCTGTATATCTAAACTCCTGGAAACTCTAGACACTTCACTTAAACACCAATATATGCACATGTTTATTCAGTATTGTAATTATCTGCTGATACCTGCTGACACCTGCGCCCCTGGCACATTTTTATTATTGCACTGCCTTTTTATCTCCGGTAACTTAATGCATATTTTTACAGATTTTCTACTTGTCATCTACAGTGATATTTGTATATTTGTAGATAGGTTTTTTTGTATGTATTCTTGCCTCATTGTAATAATTGAGATATATTTATCTATAGCTGACGGTATTATTTAAAGTTAATAATTTTTACTGAGCTGTACTTACTCCTGTTCATACTGTACCACCCTTATTTTGTATTGTATTACTGTGCTGTATTGTGTAACTACTACTGGCTGCTAAATTTCCTTCTGGATCAATAAAGTATCTCTCTATCTATCTGTTTAAGGTGGAACAGTAAACTCTCAATGAGTAGCTGAAGAGCCAGAATGTACATGCTGTACCATTTAAGGCGGAACATAAAAATTCAAACAAGAAGCTGAAACGGCAGATTGTATGTGTTGCACCATTTAAGACGGAACAGTAAACTCTCAATGCTAAGCTGAAGAGAATGTACCCGCTGCAAAATTAAGGTGGAAGGGGATAACTCAAACCAGAAGCTACTACTACTACTACTATTACTACTGCACTGTCATTTCCGAATTTTTCCATCTATGCATAAACTGAGGTTACAGATGGCGTTAGCGTGCCAGAAGGGACCTGTGGTTGTACGGCTTTGCTGTATTCTGTGCTTTGAGCAAGATGATAATGTCTTTTCAAACTGTGCTCTGTCCCCTCTGAATGCTTGGCATTAACAGGACTTACAAATGGCTTGTCTAAAGTCCCTCACAGAGACCCTGTTATAGTTCCACACTGCCAACATGTTCACTGTTTCCGGCTGCTGCTCAAACTGTTTGAACGGAAGTTTGCTAGGCCAGTGTCGTTTATCTTGGGAATGTGTGTCTATGAATTCAGAGGTTGGAGCTTTTGAAGGAGCAGCGAAGGGAGGGGTGTATTTGTTTTACTATTGAGTTCAAATGTCAACAACTGTTCTCCAGAATTGCTGTCTGCACCTTTAAGGCTGTTAATTGGAAAGGCTCTATGTGTGGGAGGCATCAGGTCATTAATGGCCTCCCAAAACTAAAAGTAACATAGTAACAAACTGACTACAAATTCAGATGATTAGTAATCATAATCAAGTCAAAATATATTGTAGCACAAAATGTTGTTATTATGGATCACCATAAAAATCAATAAACACAACTACAAATAATAGCACAAACACAATAGGTTACTAATAACTCCACGTCCATGTCCTTCCTTCTAGCTTAATAGCCACTAGAACAGGACAAGTTCCAAAATCTGTTTCTTGTTTCGCTCTTCGTTCCCAAACACCTCAAAGGACGGCGTCTTTGTCGCCTGCACAGACAACCAAACCAAGAAACAAATGCCTTATAAAGAATGAACCAATAAGGGAGAAGTCCTCAGATATACGTTCGGGAGGGTAAAACAGAGACAGACAGAGGTGTGTGGGGAATAAAAAGAGGGAGGAGGGAAGAGTGAGTGAAAGAGAGAACCTGAGGGCGCGGTAGAGTTTTTAGTGTGTAACGCAGCTCACCACAGGCCGTAAGAAAGCGTCGCAAAATCCGCAGCGCACTGCCCGGCCCTGATGGATGGTGTGTTTGCAAACACCACTCAAGCGTATAAACCATTATTTCCAAAAGAGAGGGATGAGGACGAGGGAAGCCGAGAAGGAGAGGAAGGAAATAAAGCGGAGACACAGCCAGAGGAGAGTCGTGAAATAAAACCAATCAAGAAAATCCCTGGTGGCAGATGCTTTGCATCGCTGTAGGATGATGAAAACAATGACAGGGAGGGCCGTAATAGACTGACACTTGAGGGTTATGCCAGGTAAGAAGATCATAAAAAACACTCTTATGAAGCTGATGGTAGAAAGCCAATGTAGAATGTATTAAGATAAAGAGATGATTGCCCCTGTAAGGCATCCTGAGTGGCTAGCAGTGAATACTCAAGTGGGCCACGGTACCAATTCAGGGGTGTCTGTGCATGTACTTTGCTTTGGTCCAATTGACAATGGTCCCCATGAGGTATAAAGCTGGAAAGGTATGAAGGTGTGAGGTATGAAGCACAGAAGATTGAGGGTGTGCAAGAAAGAGACAAACTTCAAATAGGAATAACATAAGCTGAATACTCAGCTTGGTTGCTAATCCTGCTCACTGTTCTTCACTTCCTTGGTGAATCAGCAGTGATTAGTCGTCAGGTTGTATATGGATGATTCACATTTTACACTCTCTGACTGCTCTTCCTTACAGTAACAAACAGAGCCCGATCAACACAACCTTCTATACAGGTGTATTTATAAGCTCACCTGGGAGTCACCTGTGACTAAATCGTGCCCAATAGCATGTAATGCCTTCACTGCGATTGGGTTTGGCATGTACTGGACAAGTTTCGACATCAACAGTAGGCGACATCAATGTTCACACACTCTCGCAGCAAAGAATTGCACAGTTGGGCCAGATTTGGCAGATGCCTTCCCTGGCACAATTCCGAGGAGAGTTTCCTGTAGACTGGGATTTTAGCCACTGCTGGTAGACCTGTATGACCGTACACTTCCATACACCTGCAGATTCAGCTACTTCCTTCACACTATGGTCTTTGGCATGCCCAAATGCAGTCACACCTTTTAGCTAATCATTAACATCATTGGAGCCATTTTCCACACATGGAACGAGACATTCACTGCACTGTAGCACCTCTTCTCAATCTATGAATCCAGTCACTCACACCCCGCAGGAATTTATAGCCCCATCATCCTCTTGCGGCGCCATCTGCAGGAGCCTGACGTTACTACCACCTTAAACATGCAGGGTGGCATGTTTTTTTGTCCAGGGAACTTATATTGCATACTTCACATACTTACTGGATATACTTATAAAGTGTATACATACTTAATTCTTAATTAAATGAACTGACATGAACAAACAGTTACTTACGGATGGTGTTAGTGTTCCAAAGTGGACCTGTGGTTGTGTGGTTTTGCTGTTTTCTGTGCCTCGAGCAGGATGATGATGTGTTTTCTAATTGTGCTCTGTCCCCTCTAAATGTTTGGAATGAACAGCGATTACAAATGGCTTGTGTAAAGTCCCTCACAGAAACCCTGATATAGTTCCACACTGCCCACATGTTCACTGCTTTCTGCTGCCGCTCCAACTGTTTGAACATTTCTGTGTATTTTTAATCGCTATTTCTAAATTCCATTACCATTCCAGTTATCGGTAAAAGGAATTTTCTGCTCAAACGTTCAGTCTTTATCTTTTCAGGCTGCAAAACAAAAGTACAAAAGTTATACACTGCTGCTGTCGGTGACAAGTTTACAGGAGAAGGTAAAACCATCAAAGGAACCAGACCTTTTTCCAAGTCTTTCGGGTCATTTCTTTTGGTCCATTAATCACAAATTTTACACACAATATAAAGGGCAACAGGCAATTACAAATTATGTTAAAAACTGAAAAAAGACAGAATAATTAAAAGGCTATAGGTGGATTGCTACTGTTCAGTTCATCTGTTAATTATTGTTGATTATTTAATTAAACGTCAAAATAATCAGTAGATTACTCAATGACAGATATAATTGACAGTGACAGCCCTAACATGATAGAAAATACACTAGGGGTGCAACGATTAATCGACTTAGTTGACTAATTTAGCAGTCGATTAGTTGGTGATGTCATCGCATGTGTTTCTGTGATTCTAGAATTTTGTTTAGTTAGATTACTGCGCGGTTTAATGAAGAAATTTACATTTAGACTGTTTTTATTTACTTAAGGGAAAACTAATTTAATATTGTAATATTTTATTGCTGCTACTTTGCACATCCTGAGTTGTAATGTTTGACAGGAGTTTTGTTTGTCACTTGCATTAGCATGATTCTTTACAACAGTGAATTTGTTGTTTGAGGTATTCACCTTTATTGTCTTCATTGCGAGTTAGCAAATGTAGAAAACGACCTCAAGCTAAATTTGAAAAAAAAAAGTGATTGGGAAATTGTCTAATAATCCGAATAATCGATTATACGTTCCAATAATCAACAGATTATTTGACTATCAAAATTTGTCATTTGTCGCAGCGCTAAAACACACATAAATTATGGAAAATATTCCTGAAGTTAAGATTAGGGACAAGTTTTAATGCAGGTATCGCATGAGCGAGCGTCTGCTTCCATACAGATCCAAACAGAAGAGGAAAGTTAAAACAGAAAACGGACTGAACAAGATCAGTGTGCCACACTTTGCCACATTTGCACATCTCTTGCTAAAATCTACAAACAAAATATAAATAAATAAATGATCTCTGATAAAAGTGCAAACCCATCAAGCCGTGCCCTTGCTAGTTTCATCTCATCCGTTGGCCCTGAAGACAACAATGTTTGGAAGAGAGAGAGAGAAAGGAACGGGCTGAGAGAAATGGCTAGATAAATAAATAAAATTAGTGCAATGGCCATTTGAGTCACTGCTTGTCAGCCGTATAAAAGGAATGTTTGAGAAACCCTTTTGACGCTTGCAACTACGTCTCACTTAGCGACAGTGAAAAGCTGAAATCAGTGCACCAGTCCATTCTAGGAAAGTCACCCACTGAGTCCCCATTGTGGTAGGAAAACATGAAACTGTAGACCTCTGGAAAGCTTACAGTTAATTATGGTTCCTGAGCGTTAAAATTAGGGTCTAAGAGCAGGTGTAAAAGTAGAGCAATACAGGAGTATTGCAATACATACGACAGACCAATATGTGACTTCTGTTACTCGATCTGCTGGTAGCAATTTTAAGGAGTTAAAAATAGTGCTAATATCACACAGTATTAATATCAGAAAAAGACGATACATCATTTTAGAATTAAAGGGACCTTCTAAGATTTGTCCAACATAATTAAATCACAATCAAAAAATCATTTCTAAGCAAGATTGAGGTGAAACAATTAATTGTAGAGAAGCTTGCTGACTCAGTGCTAGTCACAGCAACCAGGTGTCACAATGTCTACAACACAAATGCTGTAAATCTATTTTATGTACCGTCCAAAAGCACCAGTGAGACTACACGTCTAACACTTCTTATTCTGACAATAGCATTAACCCTGGAGGGGAAAAAGGGTTTCTCATAGCCTGGTTTAAGAACTGGTTCCGTTCAGGCTTCGTAGAACCATGGTACTATTCTGGGAACCAGCCTGCGTTTGCACAAGGGATGTCAAAGGATATGGCCTTAACATCAACAACTCTTGCACAGCAGTAGTAAACGGTAGTAACAAGATGGCGGAGCATATAGATGACCTGCGAGTGTTCGTTTTGTTATTCCAGATGTTTGTTTACATCCAGAAAGCAAGCACGGATCAACTACTGGTGGTAAGAAGACATAGAGGAGGTTCTTCAGCAGACCACTGGGTGTCGCCGTTGTTGCCTTCTCTTTCTATAACAACTGACATGCCCATGGATGTCATCACGGTTCATACCGAGGGACCTACTATTCTTTGGTTCCAGCTGGGAACCAAGTTTTCAGGTTCCTAACTTATTTTTTTTTGGTGGAAATGCACAGAACGGTTCAAATTTAGGTGCACGAACTGTAACGGAATTGGTTCCCCAGGTTCCCTACTTCGCCCACCTCCTCTCGCTCCAATGTTTAACATCACCGGACTTTTAGATGCCGGCCCCACCTTCACTCACCTGGTCCTCATCAGCCCTTAGCAGTCCATGTGAAGCCTCTGGTGCTAGTTTCTGAGCCGTGTTCGGCTGTGCACTTTAACTGCCTTCTGGGTTTGCATGCTGCCTGTGGATTCGAGAGCCTGCCTTTTCCATATCGACTGGTTGTCTGGCGTTTGACTTGGACGGGCTGTGTTTTCCTTTCCAGCACTATTAAAAAACAATGCATTTGGATCTCCTTCGCCTCTGACACTCGGGGCAACATCCCGCTAAAAAGCACACTACATATCCCCTTACGTTTGGCCCTGTACTGTTTTGGATCAAAAACTTATGTGAGAACTACCATAAAACAGAGTATAGGCAGTATATCTGTGATCATTTCAATGAGATTTAGAAGAATTAAACTCTTCCAAAACTGGTTCCCATTACCATCACTGGGAGCCAATTCAGACAGTTCTCTAGAATGAAGCATTTCACCTCGAACCACTCTGAAGGACTTTGTGTACATCTGAATTTCATGAACAGCACTTGACTGACTGATATGACGGCCAGTTTTTGTACTTTCTAGCATACAGCTTACAAAATCGATGGATTTAACTGGTCCGAGAACAACGTACTTCACCCCGGTTGACTACTGTCAGTCATTACTGTTCTGTTTGTTACTGTCAATAAAATGCCGTGAGAGTTTTACTCTATCATAGCACACTGGAGTACACTTCTCGCTTAATTCTCCGATTGGATCAGAACCGAGGGTTATGCAAGGTAAGAAGATCATAAAACACAGCCATGTGAGGCTGATGGTATAAAGGCAATGTAGAGTGTATTAAGATAAAGAGATGATTGCCCCTGTAGGGCATCCTATGCAGCTAGCAGTGGATTCTCAAGTGCGAGAGGGGATGAATACACAATGGGGTGAGTGTGTGCTTAATTTGCTTTTGCCCAATTTGCAATGATCTCTGTGAGGTATGAAGCTGTTTTCAGCTCATACTCTGTACTCGACTTCGGCTGTCCAATAAGCAGATTTGACTCCTTTTTATTCCGTATAGATTATCTAGCAATCCATTGGCACGTGTTTCAGAAATGATTTCGACCACAAAGTCAAATGCAACAGACTCACAGGAACATATTCATGAGCATTTAAACATCAATAAAAGACCGCAGCATATGATGATTTGAAATGCGTAGGTGGCACTTCTTGTCTTTGTCGTGATGACATGCTTACTACACTACTGTATTTCTCAGTAAACACTCACTCATCCTCTAAACCCCTTCATCCTTCTGGGTCACATTGGGGGACGGGGGTGGTGTTGAAGACTATTCCAGCATTCAATAGGTGAAGGGCAGGAAACACCCCGGACATGCCGCTAATCCATCACAGGGCAAATACACACAGACATACACATTCACAGATCAGCTTCTCCAATTCGCCTGACTGCATGAGGAAACAACCCACACACACAGAGAACACGCAAACTCCACACAGAAAGGACCCCGCATGTCCTGGCCAGGAATCAAACCCAGGTGGTTTTTCCTGTGAGGCGACAACGCTACCCACTGCGCCACCATGCCGTGTTCTCATTAACCACAATACTGGGGTTTGAACGGATCAGTTCTTTGCGTGACTCTCTGGGTCGAGATGGGGTTTGCTGCATATGAGGGTGCTGAGCATTTGCCTATCAAAAGTTCCAAATGCCACCACACTCTAGATTTCTTCTGAGACTCAGTTATATCAAGACTCAGTTATATCAAGCACTGATGCTTCAGCTTGTCTCATCAGTTAACCATCAGGTCATGCTGCCACATGGATTTTGTGTTTTGAGTAAACCTGCATATATTTACAGTTCCTCTTATTTATAATTTAGATATAAATATACTCCTGTTCACTTTTGTAAGCGTATGTCTGTTGTATCCTGTTATTATGATTCATGATGACCGATATAAATAAATAAATAAATAAATACGTTCTCGACTGCTCAACTTGAAGAATCTCAGTCGACTGATGGCCTTCCAACAGTGGATACATTTCATCGACTTTCAGGGGCAGCCCTAGAAACTAACAATGAGAACTAGGGATGCACCGAATGTTCGGCAACTCAAATTCAGCCGGAAATGGCCAAAAAATCCACTTCCAGTGTTCAGCCGAATGAGCGAAAAGACTGAATAATTTATACCGCACAATGACATTTTAATGACGTTGGGTCAAATGCATGTTGTAAATATGTGGGGTACCTTTGGCACACAGCGGATTGCCAGTGCTGGCATTGGGCCAGCATTGCCATACCCTTCCCAGATGTGGCCCACATCTGCTTGCTATCTGGGCGAAAAAGTGGAAAAATTAATGAAACATTGTGAAAAAACGTGTTCGATATTTGGCCTTCGTTTGTTTCATTTTCATGTCGGTGCATCCCTAATGAGAACTGTATATACATGTGCATGTGTGGTGCAGGACATTTACTTTAAATTTGATCAAAGAAAAATAAATCTAATAATCTAATAATCTAATAATCAAATAAAAAATAATCTACGGCAATTTCCAACATTGTGTGATTGATTATGCTTACTCTTATTTGTCTCCAACTGAACCCTAAAGAAGACTTTTTACACTTAAACAGCAGAGCATTTTGTTAAGCGGTAATAATAAGGCCTTTTATATACAAACATGGCTTCATTTTATTTTATTCAGTGTTTAACGTGTCACGTTTCGTGTCAGTGCAGTGTGAATAGCTAACAGCATGAAATAACGTGTCCACTTTTGTCCATTCTTGAAAGCAAACAAAACTTCTCCTGGCATTTTATCCTCCAGGGAGGCTGAGCACCGTGAGGAGTATTGCTCTCCATTAATAATGACACTTAGAAATTGAGTTGAGTTGAATCTCTATAGCTATAATTCAGCATGTCTCTAATTACAGTTTAGAAAATAGCAGTAATGAGGGCACATGCGCATCAAGACGTTTAAGGTGGAAGCTTCAATAAGCCTCAGCCTGAAGCCCATTCCTCCTGCTTTACTGTTATTGAATTAGCGGCTCAGTATTTAACGTAGCTCGACACACATTATTAACACACACACACACACACACACACACACACATACCACACATACAGCACAGGTTTCATTAACACACTTACACATGCATATCAACCAGCTCAAAAGGGTGGGGGCAGATTGTGTGTTGTGGCTCATTATTATACAATTTGCAGACGTGATTACAGCATGAATTAACTGTTGTTGCTTAAAATGACAGCGTGAGTAATGAAAACATAAATATGCAAACTCTGCTTAGAGATATTTCAAAATATTCTTATTCATGTCATTTAGAATTCATGTAGCGACGATAACCTTCATCGGTTTGACCACCTTATACTTCCACTCACTGGCCACTTTATCAGAAACGTCTACACTGTACTTCCACTCACTGGCCACTTTATCAGAAACGTCTACACTGTACTTCCACTCACTGGCCACTTTATCAGAAACACCTACCTTGTGCTTCTACTCACTGGCCACTTTATTAGAAACACCTCCCTTGTGTCTCCACTCACTAACCACTTTATCAGAAACACCTACCTTGTACTTCCACGCACTGGCCTGTTTAGCAGCGACACGTAGCTTGTGCCTCCACTCACTAACCACTTTATCAGAAACACCTACCTTATACTTCCACTCACTGGCCACTTTATCAGAAACGTCTACACTGTACTTCCACTCACTGGCCACTTTATCAGAAACGTCTACACTGTACTTCCACTCACTGGCCACTTTATCAGAAACACCTACCTTGTGCTTCTACTCACTGGCCACTTTATTAGAAACGCCTACCTTGTACTTCCACTCACTGGCCACTTTATCAGAAACACCTCCCTTGTGTCTCCACTCACTAACCACTTTATCAGAAACACCTACCTTGTGTCTCCACTCACTAACCACTTTATCAGAAACACCTACCTTGTACTTCCACGCACTGGCCTCTTTAGCAGCGACACGTAGCTTGTGCCTCCACTCACTGGCCACTTTACCAGAAACACCTACCTTGTGCTTCTACTCACTGGCCACTTTATTAGAAACACCTACCTTGTGCTTCTACTCACTGGCCACTTTATTAGAAACACCTCCCCTGTGCTTCCACTCACTGGCCACTTTATCAGAAACACCTACCTTGTACTTCCACGCACTGGCCACTTTATTAGAAACACCTCCCCTGTGCTTCCACTCACTGGCCACTTTATCATGAACACCTACCTTGTACTTACACTCACTGGCCACTTTACCAGAAACACCTACCTTGTACTTCCACGCACTGGCCTCTTTAGCAGGGACACATAGCTTGTGCTTCTGCTCACTGGCCACTTTATTAGAAACACCTACCTTGTACTTCCACTCACTGGCCACTTTATTAGAAACACCTCCCCTGTGCTTCCACTCACTGGCCACTTTATCATAAACACCTACCTTGTACTTCCACTCACTGGCCACTTTATCATAAACACCTACCTTGTACTTACACTCACTGGCCACTTTATTAGAAACACCTCCCTTGTGTCTCCACTCACTAACCACTTTATCAGAAACGCCTACCTTGTGCCTCCACTCAATGGCCAGTTTATTAGAAACACACACCTTATAGGTATAACAGGTGTACAATTACAGACTGTAGCCCACCTGCAGCTTCTTTCCAGCCCCCTCTACCCTGATCATCACTGGTCAGATTCTGTCCTCAGAAGTGCTGCTGTTCAGATATTATTTGGGTAGCGGTGGTGGTGGACCATTCTCAGCCCAGCAGTGACACTAGAGGGCCTTAACGGACCAGTACGATGGTAGACAGGAGGGGGTTTCTAATAAAGTGGCCACTGAGTGTATATTCCCAACGTCTAAAGTTCTTTCAGCTACTGTATGAAAAAGAGCTACATGGATTTCTGCGTATGCGTGCGTGAGCGTGGTTTAATTAGCCTATAGAGAATAAGTTAATCAGGCAGATCACAGTAAAGTGGATTAGAAGATAAGAGAGCTTAATCAAATGCTACGCTTCAGTTAATTACACACCAAACTTCAACCACAATCAGCACCATTTACTCCCCGCTAATATCCTGTACAGAGCCTGACCTCCGAGACCACACACACACATGCACACAAGGATGAACAGATGCGCGGCGAGAGAACGATGATACGCACTCAAATCCAGATAAGCAAATACACAAGGAACGCAAGCATAAAAAAACGCATGATCCGTCCCGCCAACGAAGCCGCATTCGGCGCGCCACTATAGCTAATAAGAGCAAAAATATCTTCTTTACTTCTGCTCCCGGGGCTGGTAACGTTGTACATTGAGAGTAAATGAGCCATTTGAATCTGAGATGATTGTCAAGCAGGAATAACTGTGACTACTCCAGAGAGCAGATGGTGATTTAGAACTACACAAGGAAACAGCAGTATAAAAATTCATCACGGGTTAGGAAAAAAAACTTCCGCTGTGTGATTCCACCAGGCTGAAACAACCCTCTGTGATGGATACCGTGAGGCGCTGTGCGTCGGCCTATTCGCTGGAAGAAAAAGATGCTGTCCCGGGTTGGTGATGAACGATCCGGACGGGAAGACGCTCTAAATCCACACGGTTTCACAAACACGGCAATTGAAACCGTCTTACAGATTAAAGTATGCGGCGCGACGGAAAACGTCCGCGCCATCTGCTGAGGCAAGAGCACATGAACAAGCCAAGCTATGAAGAAACGCTACGAACTGAAGCCGTGAAGGGCCGTGAACAACCATCGACTGTGTGTTAGTTCTGGGACTTTGCTTTAAGTTCTTTGATTAACTTAAAAAGAGCCATAAGCAGCATTTTCATGTTTTATTCAAAGACGGCAGAAATATTTTAGCGCCCATTCCAGTGTGCAAACAGCTTCAGACGACTCATTAGGAGGAGTTTCTACCAATTAATTGTGACTAGTGTATGTGTGCATAAGGAGTGCAAATGAGGCTAGGAGATCCATTCTCCTCAGATCAAATATCTATGAGCCAACTCCACCGTCTCTGCTTTACAAACATGGTACACTCACAGTCTGGTTGAAGCGCTGCCCAGACCGCTGTCCAACACACACACACACACACGTGCACGCACATGTAACGTAGGCATTAGCACACTGGCACATACCCGATGCTTGAGGCACCAGAGATACTCTCAATAAGCAACTTGGCTCTGTGAGTAATACACAGACTGGCAAAAAGGGCTGCAATGCCAACATGACCTCCTTATTGAACTATGACGCTGCTTATTTCCATCCCCGTGATAACGCGTGATCCCAAAGAAAGGGTACAATGATTCACGGCTATCTTCGGACGCAGGCACACGTTAAGACAGGGGTGTAAAAATACATCCCGTATGAGTTGTATGTCTCAGAACAAAAACCTGCCTCTCCATTTTTGTGTTTTTTGTATAAAAGCCTGAGAATGGCAGCTGTCCTTTACAACGTGGCATCTAGTTATGGTGAATGTAGCAACAGAAATGCACTACAATGACTATTATTCCATCGACTTTCATTCAAAGTTATTAATCAATCAATCAATCAATCAATATTTATTTGTATAGCGCTTTTTACAACTAATGTTGTCTCAAAGCAGCTTCATATAAAGGAAAAGAAAACAAGGAGCCCATGTACAGACGTAAGGAAGGGAAATCCGGGTCCAAGCCCCCCGTGAGCAAGCCAGAGGCAGCAGTGGCGAGGAAAAACTCCCTTAGAGTAAACGGAAGGTGTGTTGGTGTGGCTCAGTGGTTAATACCACTACCCACCAGTGAGCTACCACCCCATGTGGGAGACGGTGGTTCAAATCCCAGTCTAGGTAGCAAATGCTGAGCTACACCAATAAGAATCCTTGGGCAAGACTCCTAACCTGTAAAACAAATAACCTTGTAAGTTGCTCTGGATAAGACCCCCAGCTAAATGTAAATGTAGGAACAAACCCAGGCTCAAGTTCTCCTCTGGTTGATCCCAGTTGAAGAGACAGACCGAGCTAACAGGTAAAGGAGCTTGGAACATCTATTATATACATTCTAATTTATCCAGGAGATAGTAAACGCAAGATGGCTATCCCAGAGGTTCTCTGTTAAAGTGAAGGAGAGATAGAGTTCATGATCAGTGCCAGATGCTGGCATCTCTATTGTTGTCATATTAAAGTTAAAGTTCGTTTTCTTCCTCCAGTACAAGTTTTTATTGCACCCAATGGTGGCAGACATTGCCCATTACACTGAACGCGTTTACATGCATTTACGAGTCCGACCATTATGAAGATTTCTGCAGTTATCTAATAAATCAATAATAAGCTGTGGCTGCTTTTACAATGCCATCTGTCCTGTCATATCACTTTGAGTCCGGTGCTGAAAGTCCGGTGCAACAAGTTGTTAAGCTAGACTGGAGCAGGACCTTTCAGAGTGCTCAAAGTTTTTACTGGCTAAACTCTGTGTGTGGTGTGTGAGGGCGTGTCAAGCTTGCCAGTGGGCGGGCAATAAGGGCTGTGTTATGAGATGACATCACTGTGTCACAAAGGAAATTGGAAGCTGGAATTCTAATGAGCCGTTTCAGGGAGCTGAGAAAAGTGGATTCTGTGGGTGAGAGTTTCTCCCTCTGGCGTGTACTTTGGGTTTTATAATTTTATATGCAAATAAAACTACATAACACACTAAAGGAAAGGGGGAAACGTGGGGAAAGTCTAATAGCTTTGAAAAAAACAACTCATATATGAACAATCAGCCCATAGTCTATAATGGAGCAATGGTTGGTGTAGTGCAATGGATAACACCACTACCTGGCAGTAAGCTAATACCCCATGTGGGAGACTGGGGTTCAGTTTCTGGTCTGGGTAACTATGCTGTGCTACACCTATAAGAGTCCTTGGGCAACACTATGTTGGCTTATCTGTAATACGGTTGGTGTAGCTCAGCGGGTAACACCACTACCCACCAGAGAGCCACCACATGTGGGAGACTGGGGTTTGAATCCCGGTCTGGGTGACTGTGCTGTGCTGCGCTGCACTAATAAGAGTCCTTGGGCAAGACTCCTAACACTACATTGGCCTCCCTGTAATATGATTAACCTTGTAAGTTGCTCTGGATAAGAGTGTCAGCAAAATGCCGTAAACGTAATACAATTAACCTTGTAAGTCGCTCTGGATAAGAGGGTCAGCTAAATGCCATCAGTGTAAATGTAAAATGAAAGTTTGCAGGTGGATGGAAGAACCATGTCAAACTCTAGTGTTACGTGCCTGGGTTCAGTATTTCTGGTCCACTGTGTTTTTTCCCTGTTCTCTTGCTCTGTTTCTGCTGCCTCTCTCTTCCATAGGTTGGCTGCAGCGCCAATCATCGTTGGAAGTCCCATACCTCTGGGACGGCCAATCAGGAACCATTTTCTTGAGATTTAAAAACCCGGTGGCTTAAATTAGGCAGGAGGCTGAGGGTAATCTATGTACCCGCTGTTGTGTTGCTGGCTATGGGCTATGTTTTAGTGAATTGAAGCGGCTGTGCTTCGTGTTGCTGGTGTTTTGCACACCTTTGTCTGTAGTACCATGCCAGTTCAGCTGCGTTTTAGTTTTTGTTTCCCTCTGCCTCCCGTAGGTAGCTCAACCTCGCCTAGCCATGAACACCATGCCATCTTGGCTGCATTTAGGTTTTTATATTTCCCTCTGCTTTCCATAAATAGCTTGTTTGAACGTTGGGTTGGAGTTTGGTGCCTCTGTATCAGTTTGTTAACCCGTTTAAACAGCCACCCATCTCATGTCTGTACATATGGTCTAATGTACATAAGGACTTCATTGTTGGTTTGTCCTTGTTGGTGATTAAGTATTCGCTGTCCATTAAAAGACAAAATAATCTGCTAACGGTGTTCTGGGTAGTCTCATTCACACTTCACACATCGCACGTAAACCTCACGTTACTGACCCCAGTTTACCACTAGACTGCTACGGGGGTCTTAACACCTGGCAACTATACAGAATACCAATATTTCCAATATTTCCAATATTTCCAATATTTCCAATATTCCAGAGCCTTTTTGGACTGGAAATGCATGAATACAGACTCAGTCACACTCAATACATACTCAATACACATACGCAAAAGTCCACACGTTGTTACTAACCTTACAGTGACTTAGCGAGTTACACCAGCAGGTAACTAAAACCAACCATTAGGTCAACAAGGGCAAGAAATCTAATCCATGTGGCCAGTGTGAGTTTCACAGCCGGCACACACACACACATAGTACGACTTCATCACACAACACAATGAAGTTTGTCTGTTTCCAGAAGCTCTTCATAGATATAAATAGGGATGCCCCGATCCAGCTTTTCCAGTTCCGATACCAGCACCGATGCATAAACTTTCCATATCTGTCGATACCCGATATCGTTCCGATACCATTTTTGAATGAATGAACCGTATACTTCACCATGCTGGAGTGACGTAAGGCACCAGGATTGGCATAAACACTACTTTACTAAGCTCACTCATACAGCTGACTCTCTGGCTCTCTCCATGTTGTTGTCCCTGTTTGTAAGTCAAGTCTACTGTAAGGTCTCGGGTTCCTGCAGATCCACCTCCGGCCACTCAGGGGAGACAAAGGGCAACCAATGAGCAATCAAGCGGCAAACGCTAACACCTGCAGCTCACGCTACTTAAGCATGAGAGTGCCAGCTCTTGGGTTCACGGTGCCACGTGCACATGTCTCTCGTGACTAGCCGGAGCAAAGCTTTTGAGGCTGTTTGCTTCTCCCCCTCTTCAGAGCGCACTCACGCGCCTGAAGTACTGAGAGAGAAAAAAATATATTCAAGTCGGGCGTTAGGAGGGTTTCATTGTGAGGTTCCTTTTTCGTCTGAGGAAATCGTTTTTGTTTTGCTCCGTTGAGCAAGCCAGTTTTTCCTCCTGGCAGCCTTTGTTTGTTCCCTGTTTGTAAGTTCTTCCTCTGCACATTGAGTCCACTCTGCCAGGGAACTGTTAGCTCATCTCGTAGCGTGCTGGTCCGTGATTACAGCAACCACGGTTTGAACCTCACAAACGAATTAAAGTGGGGATTGGCCCCATGGATCGGCCTAATCATCCGATACCCGATCCAGGTAACTTAATTAATATCGGAACCGATATCTGATCCTGATATTGGATCGGTGTATACCTAGAAATAACTGAAGTCTTTAAGAAGAGGATGCTAACCAGCCTCAAAACTGCAACCTACAGAGTAAAGAAAAAAGTGTTACAAGTTGCAAATGTCCGTGTTTATGTAGAGCTACCATAGGAAGTATTAAACCCAGTGTGGTCAGGGGTTCATCATGGGGGCAGCTTTATATTCCATTCTACTTAATAATTAAAATATTGTGAATGATAAAGTGGCAAACTGGCTGTTAGAAATAAAATGAAGCAGAAGTGTTATAAAGACAAACACATGTATAATCTATTTTTATGATCTTTTGGAGTTCAGCTTTATATTTAGAAGTATTATGAGTTTAATTTTAGCAATAAAAATAAACACTTATTGAAAATTGCTGTCCTACATTTTCATATCACTACAGAAACACAACTGGTTTTACTCCACTGGCCCTATTTTACCTACAGTCCTGCTTTTCAGAGCAGGAAGTGAGTTTGCATGCCTGTCCCTGATGCCCCAGCTTGTTGAGCAGTTAAATATCTGTGCCGTTAGTTTTATGTGCTATTCAAAACCAGCATTTCTGAGATATGCTCAAAATTGGCTAAACGTGTCCCCACCAAAACAGTGACTACAGAAACACTACTGTGGCATTTTGGAAATGATAAAATGTTTAATCATTTCATTTATTATAATCAATATGATTAAGGAAAGGATGTTAGATCAAAGTCCAAGTCAGTTAAAAGGGACCTATTATGCTCATGTTCATTGTTTATCATTTTCATGGGAGAGTCTACTACAAGCTTTAGCACAAGCCCTTCTAGGAAGACTCCAATGCTACGTTACTTTCATTCATCACTCTGGCCAGTTGCAGTGTGCCACCTGTCCTTAAAAGGATTCAACTTACAGCTTTCAGGGGCAGACGTTTCTACATACCCCTCCTTCCTCCCCCCGCCACCAGCAGTTTGGCCCCGGTCCTGTTGTCCAGGGAGTAGGCTCCGCCCCTGCCGTACATATCTGGCAGGATCAGAATGGGCCCAGGACGCAAAAGACTCCTTAGTTTTTTTAAAAAATTGTTATCCTTCAAATTGCACATCTTGTAGAAGATTAAATTTTGTCATCACTTTTGCCTTTCATATCTTGAAATGATTTACATACGTCAGTTTTCTCAAAACACACCATTTTTCTCGTACTGTACCGCCTCTCGATGAGAGAGGTGTGCTCTGATTGGCCAACTCACCAACTGTGTTCAAACTGGTCAACTGTCAGAGCGGGATCCTGCTACAAGTTCTGTCTCCGACACTGCTGCGGCTGGTTTTACAATGAAGTCTGTTCTTTCATATCACTTTAAGCCAGAGTCTGATCCTGAAAGTCCGGTGGAACAAGTTGTTAAGCTAGACTGCAGCAGGACCTTTCAGAGTGGTCAAAATTTTTACTGTTTAAACTCTGGGTGGTGTGTGAGGGCGTGTCAAGCTTGGGCCGCCAGTGGGCCGGCAATAAGGACTGTGTTATGAGATGACATCACTGTGTCACAAAGGAAACTGAGCTGGGAGCTGAGAAAAGTGGTTTCTGTGGGTGAGAGTTTATTCCTCTGGGGTGTACTTCGGGTTTTATGATTTTACATGCACATAAAGCTACATAACACACTAACGGAAAGGTGAAATGTGGGAAATGCATAATAGGCCACTTTAAAATTCTGAAATTTGTTTTCAGCTTTGAAAAAAAGTTCAAAAGTAACTCATACATAAGATCAGCCCCTAGACTATAATGGAGCAAAATGAAAGTTTGCAGGTAGACGGAAGAACCATGTCAAACCTAACCCTGTCAACCCTGGCAACTGTACAAACAAAAACCTATTGGCCTAGCAATGCATATCATCAAATCTCATCTGCAGTGACTCATTTCCCATGGTGTTATTTGGCGCATACAGTAATTAGGGTCCAAAAGTTGCCGTGGGTGAAGTTGAGAGGTGTAGTTAAACTAACATTATGCTTATCTCCAGAATGCCCTTTACTCGGTGCCATGCAGACCTGAAGTATTTTGTCATTTCAACAGATGAATGCATCTGCTACAGTTAGCTAATTGACTAATTAGTCTAATTAAGTCACTTGCCAATTCGTTAGCGAGCAAACACTGCGGTCCCGATGGAATTTTACGGAGAATGGAAGGGGAGAGAGTAATAAATTGTGTGGATGATAAGCTTCTGCAGCAGGATTCGGGCAGGCCGAGTAAGCACGTTTCACGAGCGCGGTCAATAATATACACTCACACAGCCACTAGCACATCTGTATGCTGCACAGAATCACAGGTCTATGCTGTACACCTAAAAGCTGCTTAGCAAATGTTCCCAAACAAATACAACCCGGGTGGCGGGAACAACTTCTTAGACTACCTGTCACAGTACCTGGTACTCGCTCAGATGTTACGAGCCTTCAGGTTTAGTTTAGCGTAGTAGCTTCATTTACAGACCCTTCAGTTCTAACCACTGACTAGGAAATGTGTGGTACAAAGAAAGTGCTGTGTGCCAGGCAAAAAAAAATGATGTCTTGGCTGTTAAAATTGTATTAGATATAGCTGATATATCTTAACATTCTCATTTTGAGATTGTTTGAGATTATGATTTTAGTAAGCCATTTTTTTTCACAATACTGGCAAACACATTTCTTCATATAAGCAAAATTATCTGCCAATATAGTGAGTAAAAATTGGCTTACTCAAAGAACCTAAAACAGGTAAAAAAATATCTGGATATAAGTTAAATAAATAATAAGACAAATATACGTAAATGAGCAAAAAAAATGGAAAAAATGAAAGTGTTAAGATATATCAACTACATACAAAATCATTTTACTTGCCAAGATATCATTTTTTGCAGTGTGTTTCTTTGGGGTAGTGACAGTAAATAATGCCCAGCCATTCTTGGTGTTGGGTAATAATTTCGGGGTAAAATGAAATAAGTAGCCAGACAGTCCAACTAATTTACGTTGAAATGTTTCAGCAGGAATGTAACTCAGAAAAGTACCAGCTAGTTATATGGGCTGAAAAGTGCAAAGTCACTTTAATATACAACAGTTAATACAGCGTGTTCTTGTCTATTGTCTATTACCTAGAATCTAAAACTGAATCTGGGCCATAAATTAACATAATCATGCTCATGGTTTTGCTGTCCTTAGCACCATTTTTATTAATTATTTTCCAGCTCAAACGTGTGTAATATCAGTCAAGTTTAACCAATTAAGAGATATTTTACTATCCCCTCTTTATTTTAACAGCTAAAACCTGTTGGGCATTACTGCTGAATTTCATTACACAGCACTTTGGAGACTGCTGCACGTATTTACCCAGCTAATATCAAGACCCTGTCAGGGATTTCAATGAAACAAAACTCATAATTTAAGACAAATTTCAACCAGTATACTGAATGAACTGGTATACTGGCCCGTACTAGTGAGCATTATAGCCTAAGCTGATTCTCTGTGGCTTAGGCTATCAACACAGTGACTGGTGGATGTAAATCTACTAGCTAAGTGTAAAGATTTACCTGGATTTGGCTGTTTGCTGGTTTACTGATTACATGTGGAATTATACTGTACTTATGTACGTACGTACTTACTTACTTACTACGCATACTTATGTGGACAGGTATTACCCTAGCAGGGAACAGGTCGCTTACGTCACCCTAAGTTTGTTGTTCAAGGCCATTCGCATTTTTGCGAAGGTCCAGTAAAGCTAGCTAGTTTATAAAGCATGTTGTTGTTGTTGTTGTTGTTGTTGTTGTTGTTGTTGTTGACAAACTCATTTGGATTGAAGGCTAACTGTTTGCATTCATGGCTGGCTCTTTTGCCCGGTTAGCATGCTGGCTAACCTAACCAGCTACTGAGTGACCTGACACACTAGAGACACCAACAATATCTGCTTCTGTCGTCCAGGCTTCAGTTTCCTTCAAGTGTTTATGTACAAAGAAGCATCATATAAACTGGGGAAAGAAGAAACAACGGTTATGAGCATCTCTTCCACGTTTACCGCCACACTGCTGAGAACTGGAATGAAATGCCGGTAGGAATTTCATTTCTCGGACCCCTGTGTCGACGATCGGTCTGAAGAATTTGTTGAGAGCTAATCGTTTACAATGTCGCTTCAACGCGTCATGATTAATTTGCATACAGTTGAGAACACCTCAACTTCATTGGTCGCTTGTTGCTCTGTCACCACATCGCTTGCCATAGATGATGCCTACAAACTGCGCACTCCCATAGGAAATGACTGGTCGCTAGTCGCTTGGTTGCCTGTTAGTGTGAACCGCTAGGTGTCTGCCCACATAGTTGCATGTAATGTGTACGTGAGCTCGTTTTCCTCTCTCTCTTCAAGAATGAACTCACACCCTGTTTTTGTAATATTGTGAATATGGGCGACATCACACCTCTACACCCAGCTTGTCCCCAACCTGCTTCATTTGATCTTGTGCTAGTTCTTGTTCGGGGCGAGTTTTCTGGGTCTTGTTCTGCCCCAAAACGCTACTAGATAGCCAATTAATGTGACATCGAGTCGACATTTTGCCGGTGTGCAAGTTGTGGTCCCTGTCAGCCCTAGTCTTTTATGCTTACCAAGGAAGCCCCTCTCTGCGGATACGTTTACATGCAGAAATACTGTATATCAGCTTCAACATACACAGCCATCACGGACACACGCACACACCTGTGTGTGGCTGATTCACTGGGCTGTCATGGGCTGGATGTTCTGGAAGTCCTCCTATGCGAGGACATCTGCGACACTAATAAACTATAATGCTGACAAATTGTTAGTGTCCAGTAGCGCACACCCCTCCCTGAACAAGCCATCACCGCCAGCCAATCAGACATGGATGACAGATCCGGCCACCAGTCACAGGGAGGCAGGGCAGAGAGGACAGCAAGCGAGGCACAGAGGGCAGAGTGACTCCACTGCAGGTGGAGGATAACCCTTTGAGACCCCAGCCCTACAGAAGCATGCAGTATTTCTGGCTTGTAGAATATTGACACAGCTTACACTCGGGAGCTCACGCTTGTGTTTGTCAGTAACAGAGAAGATCACTGTGACACAAGTTATTGTTGTGAATGCAGTCTTGTTTGGCAGTTATGGTGTTCCGTGGGATAGTTCTTTGGTTGACCTTCTTACTGTAGCTATGTCAACTTGGGGTCGTGTGTTGTCGATTTATAGTAGACTCATATCATCTAAGGACTATGTACTGTGGCCGTCTGGGATACAGAGCAGTCTTATTCAGGTGTCAGTGTGAGCCGGGATGTTGTGGAATAATATTATTTTGAGAATAATATTTTGTTGGAGGAAATACGGCTACAGTATTTTTTGGATACTCTGATTTGGGAACATCTCTAGTGAGTCAGGTCACTCTGTAGCTAGTTAGGATAGCCAGAATGCTAACCAGGCAATAAAGCTAGCCATGAATGCAAACAGTTAGGCTTCAATACAAATGATTTCATTAATAATAACAATAATACGTGCTTTAAAAACTAGCTAGCTTTCCTGGACCTTGTACACACCCACACACGACAGTGCAGACGGCCTCAAACACATCTACAAACTTGCGCTTTTTCCGACTTCCAAGGACTTGTGCCATCAGTTAATCCATTATAAGGTTACACATAGGTTATACACACATATAACTCTTCTTCGTGCCAGATGAAACTCAGTACTGATGAAAATTGTACCAGACGCCATCTTTCATCACTGGCTCCTTCTCTTCACTTTTTCTGGGAGTGTCCAGGTAGTAGCAAGGTTTTGGAATTTTATAACTGAATTTATTTCGGAACTATTGGATATAAGAGTACCAGTGTCTCTAGCTCTCCTGTTACTGTGTGACGATTCTGGTCTCAATTTTAATTTTTTAAAAAGGAACATTCTGGTGGCAGGCTTGACAGCCTCTGTAAAAGCTATTCTGAAGCAGCACTGTGCGGATAATATTTGGTTGAGGGAAATATGGCTACAGTATGGCTACAGTATACTCCAAATACTCCAAGTACTCCAAATACTCTTAATCACTGGTCAAATGCTATTTGGTTCGTGAAGGATCATATCTGAAAGTGGGGGCGGGTCCAATATTTGTCCCCAGGGAATGTATTTATATGGACACATGTATGCATATGTGCATTTGGGTGTGTGTGTTCATGTCTGGATTTAGAGTTACCCTGAATTCAAATAAAATGTTGCCCCAAACAAACTAAAAAAACACTTCTTTTATAGAAATAGAATAGAAAAAAGTTGATCGAACCTGTCTATACAGAACGCAAATCAAATGTAAATCCATTTCACTCAGCTCTGGAAGCCTGAATATGGGCCCACACGCCAAAACCTCATGAACTGTTGTCACTGTTTTACTGTATCTGAGTGAAAATGAGTTATTCGAGTTGTCTCAGGGAAATAGAGTGCGCTCTCAGACTTGTTTGATAAGAGTTTAAGAAACCAGGTTAAAAGGCTCAGCATGTCTCCTATTGGCTCTTGGCACCTGCTATTTGAATACTGTGTATCTCTTTGCCCCTGTTTTTACTTAACCTCTGTGTGACGCCTTGCACACAAGCTTATCTTCCCTTGTGCATCCTTCTCTCTCATGTTCATTGGTAAACTGTGTAGTTTCACTATTACTGGCTATAAGAGTAAGTTATCATGTGCCCATTACTGCAGACTGGACGCCACATTAACTTCTACATTATGTACATCTAAACGAAGTCTGTTTATCTACTCCTTTTATTTACTTTAGCTGAATGTAGACATATCCAATTTAAGGGAAGTATTCATAATATATAAACACATGAATAGAGATGGACTGATCGCCTTTCAGCACGGCCGATAGCCAATATCAAACAAGGGATAAGCTGTAATGTTATGCTGTGCTCACATGTGTGCATTAATACACTCATCATCAAAAAAACAGCTGCACCCAGAAGCAATCAGCCGACAGGAATGAAACCTGGTGGGTAGGTTTGACATTGTAAGACATGCAAATGATTGAAGTTTCACACTTGGCCGCCCATGTGAGCAAGGACGGGCCTTATCACTGTACCTGACTGACCCAACAGACTGACCCCGACTGCAGACATTCAGCGAGCAGTGATGCCTCCATGAGTCATCCTGTTAGTGCCAGCATCATTGGCAGATGCCTGCACAACGCAGGACTACATGCACGCAAAAAGCTCTGAGGACAGCCATTAACACCATGGCAACGTCACCAAAAGTCATGGAGTGACTGGCAGCGGGTCATCTTCAGTGACGATTCCCGCTTTTGTCTTGGTGGAGATGATCAATGAATCCGTGTGTGGAGGCACCGTGGTCAGCGCCAAAACGAACAGTTTGTTGTCACGTGTCACATGTCCAGAAGGCCTGGTGTCACTCCACCTACACCCCTACCGCACCATCTGCAGGAACTGTGTGAGAATATTCAAGCTGCATGGGATCAAGGTTGTAGCTCAATAAATGTTGCCCATATCAGTCTAAACTGATCATCATTTATTGTTCCTGGTAACCTTTATCTTCCTTCCCAATAGCACTGCAATCCCACACTTCCATCTGGGTGTAGCTATTCTTTTGATGATGAGAGTATATAGAAAGTTTGAGATAGTACACGTGTCTGGCATTAGAGATTGGCGTTTCTGAGCCACAACATAAGCTCATGAGCTTTCTGAGTGTATTTAGCTGAAATATTAGTTTTAATATTGTAGGATAGTATTTAGCAATAAGTACTAAATAAAAATTCTTATCAATAATAATAATAATAATAATAATAATAACTGAATAATATGCCTGCAGGCTAAAGTTTGGCATTAAACCTAAATGCCAAACTGTTATTAGTCTGCCATCCTTGAAGGATCTACATGTAAACATGACCTAACCAGGACTAGGGTTCATAGTTAGTTGGCAGATAACCATGACAACAAGTTAAGAGGGAATACTGATAGAGTAAGTTACTACAGAAGCCAAATGCTAACCCAAATGGGCTTGTGCAGGCTGATAGTCCATTCAATGCCAACCTTGGCTCTGAGAGAACTGCTAACCACTAGAGAACTGAGAGAGAGAACTGCAAGAACTACGACTGAAAGAGAAGATTTGGAAAAGA
Source organism: Semaprochilodus insignis (assembly GCA_034552555.1). NCBI lineage: Eukaryota > Metazoa > Chordata > Actinopteri > Characiformes > Prochilodontidae > Semaprochilodus > Semaprochilodus insignis. The sequence goes on from CM067478.1 coordinate 35,319,266, forward strand.
TGAAAGAGGATGATCCCTCTTACACATCACAGAGTACTGTATAAAGCAAAATAGACCTTTCAACCTCTCAAACTGCAGTTTATATTGTCCAGTAAATACTGTGGAGCTAATTCGAAAGTTCTGCAGTTTTGAAAGACAGGAACTGAAGTGCGGACCCACATACAGACCCTTAAGATTCAATAGGTTAAGCACTCACACACTCTCCAGGTAAATGAGCTGTGGGGCAAGGCATGGTATAGCGGATAAGTGCAAGGAGAGTTTGAGTGGAAGATGTTCATGGTCAAAGTAGGGAGAGAGAGAGAGAGAGAGAGAGAGAGAGAGAAGGGGAGAGGGGAAAAAAGGGAGCCTTCTATCAGCTAAAGCCCGATATATCTTTTTTAATTTGGTGCTCATGACAACACTGGGCAAGGTGAAGAAAAACCTGACACTTTCAAATTGCCTTGTCAATCATCCGAGTCATCCCTAAACTGCTGAAATGGAGGTAGAGAGAGAGAAGCAGAGAGAGAGAAAGATGCAGGTTGACTCAGGTTTAGCTTCTACTGCTCAGATATGGTCGCTGTATTAACCTGAAGCCACTGCAGCGTGGAGTTCAAACTGGAGGTCATGTAAACGTTTAGACTTTATTCTGTATTTAAAGTTTGTCCTGTATTGTATATGAGCGGACTGCAGTAGATCACAGTATAAAGTTGAAACTAATGCATTATCCTTAGTCGTCTTCACAAATGCTCAGCCACTGCCTTATATGTGAGGTACGGTTGCTACACTTCGCAGCACAATTCGATATGAGTTCACCAGACAGAAAATTAGTCACCTGTCACTGAAACATACCTAATAGCGTGTAACACCTCCACAAGCACCAATAACAGCTGTGATTGGATTTGGCATGGACTGAACAAGTTTCTGGATGTAGGCCACATCAATGTTCAGACACTCTTACATCAAAGAATTGCACAGTTGGGCCAAATTTGGTAGATGCCTTCCCTGGAACAATTCTGAGGAAATTCTGTAGACTGGGATTTTAGCCACTGCTGGTAGACCCGTATGACCGTACACTTCCATACACCTGCACATTCAGCTACTTCCTTCACACTATGGTCTTTGGCACGCCCAAATACAGTCACTCCTCTTAGCCAATCATTAACATCTGCTTTGGAGCCATTTACCACACATGGAATGAGACATCCACTGCACTGTACCACCTCTTCTCAATCTATGGATCCCGTCACTCACACCCCGCAGGTATTTATAGCCCAGTCATCCTCATGCAGGGCCATCTGCAGGAGCCTGAAATTACTACCACCATAAGCACACAAGGTCAGCTTATCATGACACATCACTGAGTCATTATGGTAAATGCTTGCATCTCAGCCACTGAATACCTCTAGCAAACACCAGGTTGGCTATAGAGGCTATGGTAGAAGCTTTATGAGACTGAAGCTGCTGAAATCAGTGGACAACAAGGAGGTACTTTCGTTCCACACTGACTGAACTATAGTCTCACATGAGTCTGGCGGGTTTCATCACTCGGTATGACCAAGAAACGACTACATCAAAAAGGAAGGAGCAATTCGACCATACAGCGAAGGCCGTTCACTCTACTTCCTTTTGTCATGGATTGTGCACATATTATCATCATTCATAACAAGTCAACATTCACAAGTCGTATGCAAGTGTTCAGGCACTCCTGGTCAGGTGACTTTGTTTGTCCTCTACCGCAAGGCTGTCCAAAGTCCCGTCCCTGGGCCAAATGCGGCCCGTGAGCAGGTTTTAATCGGCCCGTGACCTGTCAAGCCAATATGATGCAGTTTTTCCTTTCGCGTAACAATGGCAGCATTCAGGCACGGTTCTAAAGGGGTGGTCAGAGCCCTCCCCTGAAAGTTTAATGGCCACCATAGATGACTCCCCACAACTGATCTCCACCTTACTGTGGGCGGGGGTGCTTGCACCTACAAAGGAAAACTTGTTTTGATAGTTGTTTTGCTATCGGTGGAACAACTCAACACCCCTACTGCAATAGCGCACATTCTCATTGCAGGTAGTATCTGCAATTGGTGGTACAACCCCCACTCGTATGGTCACACCTATTTACCACCCTTTACTGCACCTTCACAGTGCAGTCCACCGCACCTACACTAACAAAGGTAGCTAATGTTTAAAAGCCTTTCTTCTATGACCAAAAGCTTAATGACTGCAGCTCACTTTACTGAGTGACATTTAGTCAAGTCTACAACCGTAAAGCACAAACTTGACACTGGGAACCAGTGATTTTTAACAAGATGGATATTTCAATAATTTCTCCTTCGAGAGTCAAAGCAAAGGTGTGTGTCTCGTATCGTCGCTGCATCTCTATTTCCACACTACTGTAGCTTCAACCACAAAACTTGAAAACTGATTACAGTGCACAGCAGTGCGCACACATGGACGATGAGTGGACAGCCAATGAGAATTTAGCTGTCAAAATTCTCATTTGCATTTACATTTAAGGCATTTAGCAGATGCTCTTATCCAGAGCGACTTACAACCGTGCTTAGAGTTCATTCAGAGAATGTTTCCTAGCTAGTACAAGAAGGTTAGAGTCTAAACCTCGCCTTGAGCTCAGACGCTGCCCGAACAAGGGCCAGTGCTGATTCACAGAAAGAAGAATACAGAGTTATATACAACGTAAGAGCACTACCTAGCAATACCAACCCAGTGTTCATACCTAGAGAGAAGAAACGTCAATCTCTGTATAAGTGCCAAAACAAAGCATTACAATAGATACGTCTATCTGTGTTTACTCACTTGAGTGCTTTAAAAAGAGATCGGTCTTTAGCCTGCATTCTCATAGCAGGACATCTTAGCATATAATGCCCAGTCGCATGCATGAAATACATCTGCCTTCCTCTGTGGGCGGAGCCTCTGAGATAGCGACTACATGAACTAGAGCAACAGGTACAAACAAACACCCAAATATACAATAGACAGACAAATAAACAAGCAAATACATAAATAATTAAGAATGAAGAGTATAAAACAAGACAGTCTCTCTGCTGGACTGAAGGCTAGGACAGCGGTGAACAAGTGAGTTGGAAATGTGTTCAAAACCAGGAAGGAAAAGAAGATGGAGGGATGAGAGGGCTTGGATAGAGGAGAATGAAGAAGGGATGAAAAGGGCAGAGGTGCTGAGTGATATGAATTATTCATGGCTTGTGACCTGGCCGCATCACCCTGCGTCAGCCTCCATTTGCTCTTATAACCTCTGTAAGGAGTTCAGTCACCCACTCGCACACACATGAAGGGGAGCTGCTCCAAAGTTTCAGAATTTCTGCACACCTCAAACACTGAGACCCAAACCCATTCAGCGGAGAAGGTCACTGACTCTGATTTCTTTACAGTGGTGGTGGTGATGGAAACCAGGGGCCACGATGTCTACAACACAAATACAGCCAGCTTATTTACTACCACACTACAATACATTTACATTTATGGCATTTAGCTGACGCTCTTATCCAGAGCGACTTACAAGTGTATTCATATTACAGGTAGGCCAATGTAGTGTTAGGAGTCTTGCCCAAGGACTCTTATTGGTGTAGCACAGCACAGTCACCCAGACCAGGAATCGAACCCCCATCTCCCAGATGGTGTGATGGTAGCGCCCTGGTGGGTAGTGGTCTTATCCACTGAGCTACACCAACCACCAATACTACAGTCTACTCATGATCAGTGAACCTACACCTGTCCTCTAAGCTTGTCCATGTACGTTGATGATGGTAAAATAGCTGTACATCTGAAAACAGGGACTATTTTGCCTTACAACATACATCCCACCACGTACCTGTCCACCATGAACAGACATTAGATTAAGAGCCATATTGTGTACTAGCTTTCAGTGAGATGGCTTTTAGAGACATTACATGTTGCAGATGTTCAGTTCCTAGTAGGGATGCACCGAAATAAACATTTTTGCCCGAAGCCGAAACCGAACAAAATGAAACATTGGCCGAAGGCCGAACACGTTTTTTCCAGTGTTTCATAAATTTTGCCACTTTCTCATCATTGCATAATTTAAATAGGCTTACATCTCAGACAGGCAAGCGGATGTGGGCCACATCTGACTGTGGCAATTCTGGCCCACTGTTGGCACTAGCAATCTGCTGTGAGACAAAGGTGGACCATATATTTACAACATGCATTTGGCCCACCTGTCCCAATACAGATCTAGTCCACTTCTAGCATGGATGCAGCAGAGTTGCCTACTTTTGGCCCTAATGTGGTGTATATGTGGCCCACGTCTTGCTACAGTCCACCCAAGTCTCGTCAACGAAAATGGGGAATGTGGGCCAGATTTTGGCCAGAACAGTCTTGCTACAGTTTGTGATGTATATTTGTCTTGGTTTTCTTGGTTCACTCCGTGCTGGCTGTGATTTTATCGCGTTGTTGGAAAACTGCAGTGTGTGTTTCTTTAAGAAGGATGCGAGCAGAGAAGAAGGGATGAAGAGGGAAAAGAAAAGAAAAAGCAGGCATGCAAGAGACAGAGATAGAGAGAGAGAGTGAGTGCGTGCGTGCATGTGTGTGCTGTCTGTCTGCCTTGTTGTAATGGTTCTGTTCTTTACTGATTCTAGAGTTCCATTTAGCTCGAATGCTCGAAACCGACTAACATTCTGGTTCCCATCTACATCCAGGAATTAGAGAAAGATAACGGTGTCATTAAAAACGTCAGTGTTCACTATAAGTTATTCTGTCTTTTCACTTAATCGGCCCTAGTTCCCAGCATCGCAGCTCTGGATCAGACTGAAGTATTCTGACATGAAATGTGATTTACTGTCACCAAAAACAAAATTTATGTATATTTTCACCTCTATTAGCAGCCAATATCCACGCCCACCACTGCGCGTGAGCTTGAAGACGGACACAATCTCAAACACACACATACACACATACCTGTAACCTCTGTGGCCTTTCCTTCCCTTGAGAAATCACACCTATCTGAAAATCAAACTAGCACAACAGCATCCCATCTGCCAAACACCTCTCCATCACTTGTTCTCGCAACCAGCCACACATACCTACACACAGGTCTTATTTATGTAGTGTCAGGTCATGAAGTCGTACACATGTTGCATATATATACAGTACCATGTGAATGTCAGAGACTTTATTTTGTTACTCATTTCCAGTCAAAACAGCCATTAAAGCAGCTCTATGGAATATTTTTACTAGGACTGAAAGCAGTAGCATGAGATAGTATGGTGAGCGTGCGCTGCTGTGAGTCGCCCTGTAAAACCTGGACTAATAATTTAAGAGCATTTTCACACTTGTCCCAAACACCAGAGTCCGCACCCGGGACTGATTCTGAACTCATTTGGGGGAAGGGACTTATTGTCACTCGTTTGCTTTTAGACACAAGAATTTGATCTGAACCGCAGACTTTTTTGAGCGTCGATTAATCTATTGATTACTGAGACGAATAATCGATTATTCGGATCATGAATTGCTCGATTACCAAATTGCTTTTATGCAGCTATCAGCTTTTAAATTTAGCTTGCGGTTGTTTTATGCATTCGCAAATTAACAATGAAGACAATAAAAGATGGCCTTCACGTTAAGACAACAACACTCCCCTGGATCTTATCCCATGCCGGCTAAGGTCCGCTTTACATATAGTACAACTGACGACTTCGTTCTTCCCGGAGTTTGTGTGAAATGCTCCCACACTTTTGATGATTTCATTCTTGAGGCTTCCATTGCGCTTTTGTTAACCCTCCAGTACACAGCAACATCAATAAATTCCCAGTTAGCACGACGTCACCAACTAATCGAATAAAAAAGAGTTGCCAACTAATTTGGTCACCGATTTTAGTCAAGCAAGTCGATTAATCGTTGCATCCCTACCGTGGATTGGTTGCACAATTCCATATGACCTGTTTATACGAGTTTGCAGACTGGCAGGCGCTACCCTCAACCGTTTGCTGCCAATGATTACTTTTCCTGGATAAACACTCAAGCAGTGAAGAACAGTGTTTTTGGATACATGCCATTTCACCATTTCAGGTTTTAGCCATGCAGGTCAGCAAGAGACATGTATTTTTCATGATCCTCTCAGTACACAAAGCACTCACTTTACAAAACGAACGCTAGCCTCACACAGCGCTGGGAACGGATAGCTTCCACACGCACAGCAGCCCTCACATGAGCTCTATGAAAGCAAACCCCAGACCACCGATGTCAGGAGGAGCGGAGATTTGTTCTAAAGGCTGCTTTCGGTCTCAAACAGTTTTCACACTTGACCACACGTACCCAACTCGCAGAGCAAGCAGTCTAGGCTGTGCAAAAAAACTCTAGTGTGAAAACACTCTAAAAGTCTGAGGTACTCCAGGATGAAGTTGGCAGGAGTTGAACGTCATGTGTCTTTATGTATGGCCATAAAAACAAAGTCCAGCTCAATATTCAGGTCTCAAATGCAAATTCAACATGATACTGATGAAGATATGATCATAATGACATGTCCTTCACCATGTTCCGACTGAGTTCTCTTTGAATTCTTTTTCGACACGTTTTGCAAAAATCAGAACCAGACACTTGTAAAGGTCTGAAGCACAGCTGCCGTACTTTGAGTACAATTACATATGTCCACTACAGGGGTCTCCAAATACTCCGACCCCATGTAGTGTTGCTTTAAGTACAAGTTAGTCATTTTGTCTTGCTTTTCCCGAAAACAGAAAACATCAAAAACCGTGAAAAAGTACACAAAAGTCCCAATAATTAAATATGATATCACATTTTCCAGTACATGATATCCAGTATACGATAACACGTTGTCCGCTCTTTGTCCTCATTACAGCTTCCGTTCTTCTCAGGAGGCTCGCACCTCCAAAGTTCAGTCTTACAAGTTGGTTGCTTCTCAGGATGCAAGAAATTCTCATACACATTCAGTGATGCTGAGGTCTGGACTCTGGGGTGGTCAGTTCCTTGTTCTGAGAACACCAGCAGCTTCTTTGTTGGATGCGTCTGTCTCCTTTTCTCAGCGAGGAGCTTCTTGAATAGCTACACGTCCTTGCAGACTCATTGAGGTTTAAGTGTCTTCTCACAGTGAAAGGATGGACAGAAGCACCTGTGGAAGTTCTCAGATCTGAAGCAAGAGTGGAGCTTGATGTTCTCCTCTCTTGAGATGAACGCTCTAAGTGCTGTTTATCGGATGGAGACAGTTTTGGTGGTCTATTGGGTCTCGCATAGTTGTCAGTAGTCCATTTCCTCTGAGGTTTTTAATCATTTTCTGAGCTCCAGGTTTGGAAAGTTCTCGTCTTCAGTTATTTTCCTTCTTTCGTTATGCACTCGTCTTATGTCTACTCTTCTCAGAGAAATCTGCCTGTATTTAAGGTCTGTTTTGACTGGAAATTAAATAAAGGGTGGTCTCTTATGTGGACTGCATTCCATGAGCACCTATAAGTAATAAAACATGTTGCTGGCCCTGACGTGAGGTGAGGTAAGTGATGTAATTCTCTGGTTTCCCTACAAAGTCTGGACATTTCTGTGTTGCAATTGTACAAAAACCATGTACACAAGCATCAAGTCGTACATAGTTTACACCTGCTTAGAAAATCACTGAAGGAAAGGGGTAAATGTTGTACCTAGTACAAGACTTCTTAGTCAGCGTGGAGATGTGAGCTCCAGCTTCCAGTTGCAGATGAGAGCAGTGTGTATGTGTGTGTTTGTGTGTGTTTGTGTGTGTGTGTGTGTGTGTGTTTTCCGTGAGACTCACCCACTGCAGTGTTCTCGTAGATCAGCAGGTACGACTGGAAGAAGTAATTCTGGAACCGTGGAGGCTGGTTAGAGGCTGCAGGAGACAAGGCACAGATTAGTGAGGTACATGTCAAAAGGAAAGGCCTGCATGATGTACCGTTTGCTCTATTACAGAGGACTGCAGTATGTAAACGAGCCATCTAACGAGCCTTAAACGGTTTAAGCAGCAGCAGATCAGCAGCGGGAAAAATGGCGGCTACATTAATTTCATGGTTTTTATGGCAAACATTAGATATGACATTTATAATCACTGTTTGTTCAAAGTATTAAGAGAGGGGAAGAGGAGCAAGAGCTTCTCCGTGATGGGTTTGATATGTCCTGGAAACACAATTTACTGCTCAACATATACACTCTTCGTCAAAAGAATCGCTGCACCCGGAAGGAAGTGTGGGATTGCAGTGCTATTGGGAAGGAAGATAAAGATCACCAGGAACAATAAATGATGATAAATTTAGACTGATATGGACAATATTTATTGAGCTACACATACAGAACTAGGGTCTCTCAGTATGGTGTTGAGAGGCCATATTTGCTAACCCAACATGCCAGACATCTCGCCATGGAGTTGTAGAGGTTCCTAATGGTGTCCTGTGATAATCCATCCCGTGCAGCTTGAATGTTCTCACACAGTTCCTGCAGATTTTGCGGTAGGGGTGGAGGTGGAGTGACACCAGGCCTTCCGGACATGTGATGCGTGACAACAAACCGTCGTGCAGCCGTCTGCCAATGGTGCTGGCACTAACAGGATGACTCATGGAGGGCATCACTGCTCACTGAATGTCTGCAATCGTGGCTGTTATCAGGTACAGCGATATGGCCCATCCTTGCATACAGCACATGTGCGTCCGAGCGTGAAACATGAATCATTCGCATGTCTCACAATGTTAAACTTACCCACCAAGTTTCATTCCTATAGGTTGATTCCTTCTGGGTGCATCTAATAGTGCTATTCTTTTAATGATGAGTGTATATACAGAGAATACAGCACATACACAGATGAATCCTTCGGTTTTGAATAGCATGCAAAGCCAAAGTACGAAGTACAATTAAAGATGGGGGCTGATCGCCTTGGATGACGTGCTGAATTTCTATAACCCTTTAAATGAACATGAATTAAATTTATTTTATGTCAATTTACTTTTGTTTATCAGCAGGGCATTGCTGTCCTAAGCAGCTTTATCACTAACTGAATTGTATTTTCCTTATTATCTTGTACTTTTTATTATTAATATGTTTATTCAAAAGCACACATAGGACAGGGAGTGTACCAGCCACCTGATATAAGACTGTACTGATCATAAAGACTCCTCGAATGAACATGCTCAGTGCACATGAACCATAACACCATCTCACTGATCACTAACCAACTCAAGAGTGTGAGTGAGTGAATGAGTGAGTGAGTGAGTGGGTGCTTGAGAAAATGAGGGAGACTGAGTGAATAAGATAAAAGAGTGAGTTAGTGGCTAAGGGAGTGAATCAGTGAATGAGTGGGTAGGTGAGAAAGTGAGTGGGAGTGGGAGAATGAGTGAGTGGGACAATAAGTGAGCAAGAGAATAAGTGAATGAGTGAGTGAGTGAGTTAGTAGGAGAATACGTTACTGACCGAGAGAATGAGTGAGTGAGTGAGTGAGTGAGGTTGAATGTGTGAGGGAGTGAAAAGGTGAGTGAGTGAGTGAGTGAACAAGAGTGAGTGAGTTAAAGAGA
>CM067478.1:35338747-35359173 GCA_034552555.1 Semaprochilodus insignis
TTTCAATGCCCATGATGTCATTTGTTTTTTCATACTGTACGTCTGAATTCACCCTCTGTCTGAAACGCTCTGGTAGAGCTCCTCTGCCTTTAAGCCCTGTCTCTGGATGAGCTCAGTGTGCTTTGACTAGTCAACTTGCCCACTCTGTTCTCGCTGGTCAACCAGTTTCACCCCTTCCCGGCCTTCCAGTAGTTGCTGTGCATTGTGTAAGAGCATGCCAAGCTTGGGCAATAAGGTTGGTATTAATAGATGACATCATCGTGTAACAAAGGAATAAGGCTGGAATTCCGGCAAGGCATTTGAGGCAACAGGGAAACGTGGTTTCTGTTGGAGAGAGTTTTTCCCTCTGTCGTGTACTTTGGGCTTTAGAACTTTGCAGACCGTTTACATGCACCAAAAAGCTACAACACACTAAAGGAAAGGGAAAAAAACAGAAAATCATATCAGGTTCCCTTTTAATCAATATGCTAGTAATGTGATGTACTTTTTGTTATGCAATGGCTGGGAGTGTGCAGAAGAAATCTGGAACCAAACGTTGTCCTTTAGTTTAGCTCACAAGATACCTACATTTTCCAAAACAGGACATTTTTGTAACTTTATTATAAAGATATAATTTTACCAGCAAAACAAACTAACTGTCAAGGTTAATGATTTTAAACCACATGCTTAGAACCTTTGAGACAGTATATGTATTGCACCCTCTAGTTAGGACTCTCCTATCACAAAGTACAACCAAGCTTGGGAGGGGTGAGGGGTGAGGGGTGAGAGGTGAGGACTAACACACAGTTTGAGACACCACACAGCATCTACAGTGTCAGTGTTTGCATTTGTTAGAATTGTGCTGAATGGTGTTTGAGGTGGAGGAATTTAGATGCCTGTAGTCTTGCTAGGGACTGAACTTGTGAAAGAGCCACTGCTTAAATGACTGCACCACAGAGGGGGCTCCAGAGGGGGTACAGCCTTTTCTGCTTGTATCAGTCTCAATACTGGGAGTCTGGCTGGTGGTCTCTGTAACATCTAAACCTAATACTATCAATATTTTGGTTGAGCACGGCCACTCATTTAGTTCACACCCTGCACATGGGATACTAGTAAGATAACCCGTATACTTGAACATCTCAGCTGTGTATTTTATCTATATTTATTTATCCATATATAATGTACATCTGTACTGTGAGCTGTTCAGCTGTTCACCTGAACACTGAGCTGCTATTCTCCTGCCTGCACTGTACACTTTATATATCTTATACTGCTTACAACCACATACTTAACTGCACACTTTGCTACCTCAACATACTGTACTCTCCTACATGTACACTTACACTAAGCTGTTTTTGCCGCCTGCATATCGTCGCTGTCCAATGAAAAACATGCATCTCCATTTTTGCCGATTTTTACCTTTAGCATCATTTGAACACAGCAGCTGGTGTTTACACTGTATGAAAATTTAATGACGAATAAACCAACAGAAATGCCTTAAACTTGCTTGGAAAAAAGTCTGGTTCCATTGACCATATTCAAATTAAATCAAGTTTTTGATTGCTCCTGTAAAGCTGCCATTTTGGAGATACTTGTTTTCCTTTGGACAGTGACGATATGTAAACCGCACATCAGTTCTAGTATTCATATTCACATACTGATACCGCTCTTACACACTTTGCACAGTCCTACTGCTCTGTTTACGCACAAATTGGTTTTGTCAATTTGTCTTTGCACTGTACACTATATATATATATATATATATATATATATATATATATATATAATTTTTTAAAAATATATATTATTATTATTGTAACTGCACTGGAGAATGAGCCTGACTGTGTTTCGTTATACTGCACAACCCTGTCTTGGTATAATGACAATAAACTTGAATTGAATTGAATTGAACATCCATTCTGAGCAATTAGTTTATCTTTGTTGCTATAGAGTGGAGTCAAGTGGTGAGAATCCGAGCACTGCTGAACGGGTAAAGCATGACTAACCCACATTTTGCATGAACAGATGGGCTACAATCTCTAACTGTACACCAGGAAAGTGCAGCTACAAAGGAGGGGTTTCTAACAAAGTGGTCTAGAAGTGCTAAAATAGGCCAGCAACACTGTTGAATCGTAGTAGCATCACTACTGAGCTGAGAATGGTCAACCTCCCAAACAATGGGTCTTTCAATGGTGGTCCCTTTTCAGTGACGGGCCGGGTAGAGGGGCTGATCAATTATTAACAGCAGCAGATGTTCTCCAGTCAGTAACTGTAAACCTACAAAGAGCATGTACACACAGTAGGTGTTTCTGATAAAATGGCTAATGGGTGTAGGTACATGGTAGGTCATTCTATCAACCAGCAGCTCTTTGTACATATTCATATGACAGTATTATAGATTATGGAGGCACTAGATGACTCATTCAGTCAAATGAGAAAGATTGAGAATATGTTGTTGCACTTTTAATGACAAAGAATAACTACTTGCAACATACAGACAGGAGCCACATTGAAGGGAAAAACATTCTACCACAGTCTATTGTATGTATGGGAATTCTGGACAGTGTGGTCCTCCATCATCATCAAACATCAATACATTTACATGCAAGGCATTTAGCTGACGCTCTTATCCAGAGTGACTTACAAGGTTAATCATACTACAAACAGGCCGATGTAGTCTTGACCAAGGACTCTTACTGGTGTAGCACAGAATAGTTACCCAGACCAGGAATCGAACGCCAGCCTCCCACATGTGGGGTGGTAGCTCCCTGGCAGGTAGAGGTATTATCCATTGCAGCACAAATACCATCTACACTACCAGTCAAAAGTTTAGAGACGGATACTTGTAGAAAGTTCTCCTTATGTTTATCTTATTGCTTTACTGTAGAATAAAAGGGAAGACATGAAACTATAAAATAGCATTCATGGAATTATGCAGTCCACCTTAAAAAACTCCAACATGGAACATTACAGGAGGATGAATCAGCTTTCTTAACCTGCAGTGGAGGCTGATATAGCAGCAGTTTTGGAGCAATTCTATTGGTCTGTCCATCAGGAATATTCACTAAACTGAAAGGAGAACTAGAGCTTTTACAGTTTTTACACTAGTAAATATATATTAGAGGTGGAGATATGAAGAAATATAGTGTGGTACATCAAGAGTATATGTGGTATATCAGGATATGTACTGTTCAGACATCTCATCAGTTGGAGCTGTTAAGAATAAGTGGAGTCTTTAAGATCACCATCTAAACTTTTGACAGGTAGTGTATGTTTTGAAGGAATGGTGTTCCACCCCTCCAGTACCGTTCTAGAGACCAACAGAATCTACTCTAAGATGAATTGAAGCTGTTCTGATTGAGAGTATTGGTCCACCACCTTACTAAAGTACCTTATGTTGTTTTTTCCCTTAATTTGTTCCCCCTTCTCTCACTCTACACAGCTCTCCTGGCTGGAGTCTTCCCAATGCCAGAACCTTTTTAAATTGTCAACACCACAATTCCACCAAACCATCCCAGAGTCTCCTTTAAGCATCAGGAGCTCAATGCAATGATGAAATAGTGACGGAAATCACGCTGTCCCGTTGTGCAATAATGCATCGGCTTGGTGAAAAAGGCGTTATGATATTCAGGTGTATAATGACGGTGTAAGGCGAGATGGCGGAGATATTAGAACCTGCCAGTCTCCGACACTTAATCTGACACTTAACCCTTTGTTAAATGGTTTATTGGACATGCATACCTTGAGCAGGCTAGGTTGACTGCTGTTACCAGGCGACAGGTGTCAGGAACTACAAGCAGCCAGTGTGTGTGTGATGTCAGGCATGGAGCAGATGACTTGCTAAAATAGCCACAGATAGAAACTGGATCCAGTCTCAGTGTCCAGGACTGATTCATTATTTAGAGAGCCAACCTGATCCGCGGTTCATTCCTCACCGAGAAAGAATTTCATCACTGGCTTTCTTCTAGAATGGACTTCAGAATTCCTCTACTGGTTTTCTTTAAACCTCTTGATTGTCTAAAACCTTTCATTTTCATAATGCCTGACGGACTGTCTGAGATCAAAGTCAAGTCACAGATTATTAATTACTAAAAAACGATATCTTGCTGTTCGTGTGTTTTGGAAAAGTTTTGGTGGCCTACCGGGTCTTGCAGGTGGTTGTTAGGAGTCCCATTTTCTCGGAATCTATTCATTAGTGATTGCACAATGAGCTGCAATGTTAATTACAGGCTATTTTATCAAAACTGTGTCTTATATGGGGAACGTTAACATAATATCAGAGCTTGTAAGCTGCCTGTAGATGAGTTAGACCAATCAGAGGCAGCCAAACAATTATATGCTGTGGCATCACAACCACAGCTCACTGAGGAAGGGGATGCTCTGCTCTTAGTGACCAAATAACAGGCCTGGACTTCAGGTCCCGGAAAATAACTGCAGTTTTAAATTGCAGTCGCAATACTGATCAGAAAAATCGCATTGACACTGTTGCAACTCCAGAATGCTCAGTCGGGTCAGGAATGGCATGCTTGTATACAGCTTTTTGATCCAACTTACGGCTTTCACAAAAACTTCCATTACATTCTGAATTCTTTCCCATTAAGAATGAATGCGGTGAAACACGGCACGCCCATCTACTGTACTTCTACTCGACCAACAGTCACCGTTTCACGTATACTATCTCAGAGCAGACGACCAAACACAAATTCAATGAGTCCCCCCTCACCCCGGCCATCTCTTGTTTCTCTCATAGACTCCTATTCATTTTCACCCCCATTAACCTACAGCCACCAAATTGCATGTACACACTTGGGCCAGATTCCAAACTCTAATCCACAGTCATGCTGACCTGCATTTTTCTATGTGTCGTTTATTCATCCCTCATTCGTCCCATAGACCCATTTATTTTTTTGCTTTTTCTTCAGGAAATGGACTTTTCTAGTTCTTTTTGAACTCCAGTTTTGGAAGCTCCTTTTATTTCTTCTTTTGACTTTCTCCGTCCTCACTCACGTAGCAAATTTCTAAATGCTGTAAACAAATCGGCGTCCTGAAATGACCCGCATGCCCACATTTGAATCAGTATCGTCACAAGATTGAATCATGTGTGTCATAAACAGCATACAAACTACCAAGCAAAATTAGCCTTCGCTTCAAAGACAGTTAGCTCTGATCAGCTCCTCATTATTACAGCCAGACGATGATGAAAACAGATCGGATGTCTTTTCCATTGTTTACTGGCTCTGACTTTAGGTTCGGCACAATGTTACCACATTGCATGTACATGCGTGTATAAATAAAACAACAACACATAAATTCCGTTCTCATAAAGGTTGCACAGTCATGAACTGGATTTGATCTAGGACCGGGTTGGAACAGATCAGAAAACACCAGATCTGTGTTAGGACAAAAATTGTGGCACTTCAGTCTGGAGATGTAAATATACCTCATTATTGTAGAACTGTAAGTTTTTGAATTATTAAATATTATTATTAAAGCTCACCAGACAGATAGTGAGTCACCTGTGACTGAAACATACCTAATAGTGTGTAATGTGTGACTGGATTTGGCATGTACTAGCATGTGGAAGTTTCTGGATGTAGGTCACTTCAATGGTCAGACACTCTTGCCTCTAAGAATTGGGCAGTCAGGCCAGATTTGGTGGACGCCTTCCCTGGACTTTTACTGGTTGTTCCAGGTAGTCCCACAGACTTTGAAGAGGATTCAAATCTGGGGATTTTGCGGTGCCAGTCCAGATGTGTGAAAGCTCCTGAATGTTCATCATGCCAGTCAGTCACATTTGCAGCCCTGTGAACATGGGAACTGTCATCTTGGGATACAGGGATAGGAATGTTACGTTCCTTGATACAATGATGAGCAAAAGGCAAAACGTGGTTGTTCCAGTAGCTCAGTGTAGGCACTGTGGGTTAAATGTACGGTCACCTCAACCAAAGAACCCATTTCCACATAAATAATGCCCCCCCAACACAGAGGGGACTCTCTTTTGTCCAGTAAGCTTATTAAACTATTTTTCTTTTTCATTTATACCTTTTTTCTTTTATTAAACAAATGAGTTCATGCATTTCCTGCCACACTGTCACACCTCCGGGTCTCCCTGACGCCGCCGATCTCCCGGACTCCATTTCCCAGAGTGCACTATCCGATGATGTCACACTCACATGTCCCCAGTCAACCAATCACTCACAGTCTCCTTCTCCTGAGTACTGATATGTTTCACCTGCCACTCATCACACAACCTGCTTATAAACCCCTCACACACAACCCTGTTTGCAATTCTGAGTGTTTCTCCCTTGCCTATCTCGTTGCCGTTTCTGGTTTCGACTTTCCTTTGTCTTCAACTCTCTCTCTCTCGATTCTCACTTGGTTCTGTCTGCCTGATTCTAATCCCCGCTGGTTTTCGACTCTCCTTCTATGTTCCTGACTGTTCTCTCGGATTTCTCCTCTGATTCTGTTTGCTGGCTTGTTTGATTTCCTGGTTTTCGACCTTAGCTTGTCTCTCGACCTATGACCTGGCATTACCCTGTTTCGATGCGTGCTTGTTCTTTGCTGTTGTGTTCAGCTACCAGTTTTCTCAATAAAACCCCTCTGACTTTAAGCTCTGCGTGCGTCGTGCCAAGTTCTTTGTCCCTGACACACACTATATTATTTACTGTAACACGGTGACGAACTTTGAGCTGCACTGTAATGTATGAAAGGCACTTACTACCATTATTATAGAACGTTCTTGTAGGAGTAACTGCGCAGCTTCTTGTTTTTGCTGTTTGTTTAGACACAAGAAGGATTTGAATATCTGCACTTTAAGAAAGACTGTGGTTTAACGTTATTACCAATTTGCAATGCCCGCGTCTGTAGCTGCACAAACTGAAGTTCAGATGAAGTAAGTGCAAATCAAAACGCAGGAAAAACACATGGAAATCCAAGCCCCCGCAGATTACATGGTAGAGAAAAAGCACTGCAAAATGTAATAACAGGCTGCCTAATACGCAGAGTTGGGTTTGCGTGGCAGTCCCCGGTGAGGGTCAGAGCTGCAATCTTGGCAGTGAATTGGATTCAGAGCAAAAACCGGGGCGAGTGAGGGCGAGAGACAGACAGACAGTGAGAGAGAGAGAGAGAAGGGGAGAGAAATGGTCACATTTGTTTTCATTTGGCCTGTTGTTGTTTCCTGGGTGTGGTAATGAATGGAGTGGCCGGCTCTGCTCCTGTAGCTGAAGACACACACCTTCCCCTTCGCCTCAACCTGCTGTTGCATCTCATTCTGCGCCCTGTCACCCAATCCCGCTCTGTGTGCTTCATGGGTCATGGCACAACGTTCCGACAAAACAGCATGAATTACAGCAAAAGAAATCCAGTCCCTCAAAATCATCCTTTATAGAGTTACATAATTATATATGTTGCCCCTGCAGGCCTCCTATTGGCATTAACTCAGATACAGGGTTAATTAGACAGAAAGTCAGGCAGAAATGAATTCTATTTGTTCTTTTTATGTTATTCATATAGTTACGTTCTGTTTCAGGATTGTATTCATGCATTTTTGCCTCTTTCTGTTTTCTTCAAAATCAAGAAATGAAGTGATAAAGGGTGTCGTTCTCTGCAATCAAGCCTGAATTCGGTCCATAATCTCATATTGCATTATGGATCCATATAAATGCAGTATGGATTGTTTCATCATTTGTAAACTTGTTGAGCTACAAGTGACAATTATTCATTCATTCATTCATTCATCTTCTAAGTCGCTTATCCTTCTCAGTCACGGGGGGGCTGGAACCTATACCAGACAGGAATCACCCCGGACAGGCCCCCAGTTCAGACATACACATGCCTTCCATGAGTCATCCTGTTAGTGCCAGCACCATTGGCAGACGGCTGCACATTGCAGGACTACACGCACGCAGACCGCTACGACAACTGACCTTAACACCACGTCAACATCGACAAAGACTGCAACGGTGTCATGCCAGACTGTCATGGAGTGACTCAGAATGGCAGCGGGTCATCTTCAGTGACGAGTCCCGCTTTTGTCCTGGTGGAGACAACCATCGAATCCATGTGTGGAGGCACCGTGGTCAGCACCAGAATGAACAATCTGTAGTCATGCATCACACGTCCAGAAGGCCACACAGTCTGCAGGAACTACGTGCCACAATATTCAAGATGCATGGGATGGATTATCACAGGACACCACTAGGAACCTCTACAACTCCATGCTGAGACGTCTGGCATGTTGGGTTAGCAAACATGGCTCCCCGACGCCATACTGAGAGACACTACTTACTTACTTGTATGTGTAGCTCAATAAATATTGTCCATATCAGTCTAAATGTATCATCATTTATTGTTCCTGGTAACCTTTATCTTCCTTCCCGATAGCACTGCAATCCCACACCTCCTTCTGGGTGCAAACCGTTCATCTGACGATGAGTGTATAATGCAATATGAAAAAATATTTTTTTTGACCAGATAGTTGAACAACATTATTTAAAAACATTATTCAGTGTAAAAGTATTGGGGGGTGAAAATAAGACTAATAATAAAAATCTCAGAAATTACTTTTAACACTCTTGTGAGGGTGAAGGATCTTTTCTGGAATGCTCTACAATCCGTTTCAGTGCACCTAACACAAACGCAGGTGAGCGTGGTGACTACTCCTCTCTGTGTACCCGAGAAGCCTTAAATCTGAGTCCAGGAACTGTGCAAATCCTTCTTTTGTATCAAGCAGCAAAAATGTTGTAGAATAACATGTTTCATCTGATTTGTCTTCCTTAACACAGAACGTCCTGCGATGAGAGTACTGCACATGTGCACATTGCAATGAGGAAGCTGAAACGATATATTGTGCAGCCCTAGAGGAAACCCATGCAGACATGGGGAGAACATCCAATTAGCAAATATCATATTACACCCTGCTTTTGTTATCACTGAAAATGCACCTTTATCTGAAGCCTATTCATTAGTTTTGCGTCCCAGCGTGTGTTATGTCTGCTCGAACAGATAACAGGCACCACAGGTGGTGTCTGTGAGCATGAAAAGTGGCGTAGGAAAGAACACAGCATCATTCAGACCCAGAAGAGAGTGGAGTGCCTGCGCTGCAAAAGGTAGGACAGTTGATGCTGTCTGGATGACAGATAGAATTAGTCTCAATCACAGAGAAGACTGATCCTGCTGCAGGTTCTGACAGACAAGCAGGACCCCGAAGCACAGCACTGCAAGTGGCATGCTTACGGTAGGTCCCTCTTTACTGATGTTGCTCATGGAACGAGGTTCATTTTGTGGACTGAATACCATGAGGGATGCTCAGATCCACAGTTCCTGATCCCATACAACGACAGGTAATTAACAGACTGTGTCCGCATCCAGTACTAATGACCACACCTAAAACAAGTATCTCATTACTGTCAGAACAAAATATGTGCATGGCAGCTGGTCTTTACATGTGCATGAAAACATCATGATAAATGCACCAAGAGAGATGTTCTAAAAAAGACTTTATACATATATAATAGAACATTATAATAACATTCCCATTGTGATGTTCGCCATTAGATCCTTAGAAACAAGTACAAGTACGCAGTTTCAGTGATGTGAAGCACCACTCTTACTCTTAAGCCATAAAAGCTATGCAAGTGCTTAGTGGCGCCCCATTGTGGAGAATCTACAGCCTGCTAAACTTGAGTGAGTGAGGCCATACAGTGCTTCACATGTAGTAAAGGTTTCTAACCCTGCTTTCACACTAGCAAGCGACAAGTCGCTAATGTCGCCCCAAGTTTCTCCTACGGTCATATGTACTATATATGTATTGCTGTTTGGCTTCAAACA
Source organism: Semaprochilodus insignis (assembly GCA_034552555.1). NCBI lineage: Eukaryota > Metazoa > Chordata > Actinopteri > Characiformes > Prochilodontidae > Semaprochilodus > Semaprochilodus insignis. The sequence goes on from CM067478.1 coordinate 35,348,555, forward strand.
TGGAGTGTTGTTATAGGCCCACAAGTTTTGAGTGATACTACTGGGAATAGGGACGATAGTGCCAACAGTGACGGTAGTGGCAGCAAGGTTCGGAGAGCAGTGACCTCGGACCTTCAAGTCTACGATCGGTGGGAGGATTCAATCACTTAAGACTGCTGGTTCACCACATCATACTTAGTTGAGAAAATTTAAACTCAACTCAACTTAAAGTGCCTGTGTCACTTATAACTAGCCACTAAACCGCAACTACGAATTATGTATGACTGGACGCCTATGTGGTATGTGGTTGTTGTCTTTTCTGTACAGCTCTAGGAAAGCTGTTTAATTGGTATAGACCACTAATCTCTTTGACAAAACTTCTTATCTACTTAAAGGTTCTTTTGGGAACCTATTAGTCCCCAAATTGTTGATAGTGAGTAGATGTAACAGTGGATGCAATAGCCAAAAATCTGTTATCAAGTTTATCTCATAATTAAGATCACTGATGGTTTGATTACATATTGTGGTATAGTGTATTAACGCATATTTCTTTTTCTAATAAAACTATTCTGGATACTTAAGCAATGCTAATTTGTAGATTAATCATAGTGTGTTATTCTGAGACGTGCCTTCACTTTTACTATATACCATATTTAACAGCTACATTCAATGTAAAATATTTTATTGGCTGAAATAAATATTACACGCCATTCATGCTATCGGTACTAGCTGGGAAGCCGTGAAGGGTCTGGGCTTGTAGTCCAAGACAGCAACGATGCCTGAAAAAGTGGTCTGAAGGCAAGGCTAATGGCTAACGGCTAACCCACAAGACACTAGCTTTAATTTTGACTCTCTGTTTCCCCCTTTAACTCATTAACCCAATACATTCTGATATCTGTTCATTCGACAACAAACTGGACTAACGTACTTTAGGCTCACTACACGGGTGCCTGTTTTGCACTGAATGCATGAGGCATTATCTGGGTTTATTTGTGCCATACCAGTGTAACGGTATTGGCAAAACGAATACCTTCCGAAGAGTTTCAACCAGCACACCAGATAAACCAGTATATGTCCCACTACTACACAGTCTGTATGCGTCAGAAAGCACAAATGATGTATATAATTATTCATCCAACTGAACAGACCCAATTACTGTATATGTCTCCTACATGTACATCAGTTCAAACGACGGCCTACAGTCTAGTGGCCTTTCTGACCACGTTTTAGCACACACGTTACACACACTCAGACACCCCCCTGCAAACACCTTGATAAACCTCCCCTCCCTGGTCCCTAAAGGACGTCTGTGCCAGGCCTGTCGCATGAGTGGACGTGATGGATTTGATGGTAGCTGGAGCAGACAGTGTGTTTGCCGCTGCGCTGAGGCTAAACTGAGACTTCAGCAACTCCGCTCGACGCTAACTCTCACCAAACACAAACAGCCTGCACAAATAACAGCCAGGACTGCAGTGCCTTTCAGATCAATGGCTGCAAACGCAGTTCTGCTCTAAGAAGGTTGTATATGGTACATTGTTACACAGCAATCGTTAGAGCCTGCTGAACCTTTATGATCAGAAAAAAAATCCTCCAGAGCTATAAATATGTGTAAATTGCTACACGGTCATTGGGGTGGTCCAGTCTAAGAGCAGCTTTAGTGCCAGAACACTTTTAAGCAGCTTATTTAGTGCAGGGATCTGCTAGCAGGGACAGTTTGAGCATTCTGTAATGGACATTTTTCCTAAACAGTGGTCGTTTAGTGCTGTGACCATGCTGTAATTGCTTGAGGTTCTCAGCCGAGCCGCATCATATCATTATGCATGCTGTTAATGAAGTATCAGAGGGGACATGCATTACCTGTTCCATTGTCCAGTATGCTTGTCAATGGACAACAGCCACTCCACAGTGAGGTCAATCGCAAATCAGTTCTTTTCACTTCAGCTATATCAACGGTAACGCTCAGATTTTAAAGACACAGTGAACGATTTCAATACCTTTTATACACTCAACCTCAAAACAATAGCACAATAAACACAAACAGCTGCACCCGGGAGGAATCAACCAACAGGAATGAAACTTGGTAGGTAGGTTTGACATCGGGAGACATGCACACGATGCAAGTTTTACGCACGGCCATGCATGTGACGTAAGCAAGGATGAGCCTTATCTCTGTACCTGACTGACCTAACGGCCATGACTGCAGACAATCAGAAAGCAGTGATGCCCTCCATGAGTCATCCTGTTAGTGCCAGTACCATTGGCAGATGGCTGCACGATGCAGGACTGCATGAACACAAACCAAGATGAACAGTTTGTTGTCACGCGTCACACGTCCAGAAGGCCTGGTGTCACTCCACCTCCACCCCTACCGCACCATCTGCAGGAACTGTGTGAGAATATTCAAGCTGCATGGGATGGATTATCACAGGACACCATTAGGAACCTATTGCTTTGGTATACATGGCGGCCCAACGCCATACAGAGAGACACTACTTCTGTATGTGTAGCTCGATAAATATTGGCCATATCAGTCTAAATTTATCATCATTTATTGATTCTGGTAACCTTTAACCTTCCGTCTGAGTGCAGCTGTTCTTTTGGCAATAAGTGTATAACTGCTGTACTTTTACTGGTAAAGCTAAGAAGGCAGTTTTCTTGATTTTTGTTTATATATGCATGTGTTTTATACCATAATGTTCAGAGCAGTCTCAACTCCCTCTGTAACGAGGCCCTATTTGCAACAACTTCAGCAGCTGTAAACTTTTTGTATGCCATGTTAACTGAAAGAAAGATAAAACGTTGGCCACATCCTTAGTGATGTCCTGAGTGTCCACTGGTCAGTTTCACACAGAATGTAAATCTACCAGTTACACACAGTGAGGGGAAGATGATGTGCACCTCGACTCCACTTCAGGGCCTCAGAACTCCAGATGTGAGTCATGTCCAATCTTGTGATAATATGGAATCGGGTAAAGTCCACAGATTCAAGAGATGTTTGAGATTCAGGAGATGTTTGATATTCAGGAGATGTTTGAGATTCAGGAGATGTTTGAGATTCAGGAGATGTTCTGGTCTATATTCTCTCAAAGATCTTAGAAGGGACATTGAGAAATACTGAATCTGACGCTTGGGCAAGGCTGTGATGGTATGGATTTTTCTCACTGTGGTGAAAAAGCTAGTTTTCCCTGCAGTTTGGCAGTTTACCGCCAACATCTCAACTTCGCATCGCACTGGGACGGCAGAAAGCCCCGGTCAATGATGTCACACTCAGCCTTCTGTGTGAACAGATCTCGGCTAATATTTACAGCCTAGTCTTCTTCAGCTCACTAACGGAGTGCTCTTAGTAAAGTACTAAACTGACGCCAAGCGTGATTATTGATGATGAATCAACTTTCACCAGAAAAAAAATGCAAGACGTTGCATTTGACGTTAATGAGCTCAACCCTGCAGTAGCCATTACATGGCCACAGTACTGCGGTAATGCAGCTATGGTCACAGCCCTATAAGTGGGCGTGCACAATTGACCCTATAGGGTTAAACTGGATGTCAAGGCCTCGGTATAAATGGCCAGCAGCTCCTGAATAACATGTACTACTGTCACTATTTTCACCTGTAAAAATAGGTAGCACTTTACTTGTAGGGTGTATATATAACACATAGATAACATCATACATAAACACTTCATAACGTATTCATGAATGTTTAAATGTACATGCATAAAGTATACATGTCTTATAGAATATTAATATGGAGTATTATATCATTTTACTGAGAGACTTTTTTTTTTTCAAAATAAAAGTCCTAATTTATTATTTTGACCATTTGTATTGCATTCAGTTGGATTGCCTATTCAGGATAGCTAAAATAAAAAACGACCTGGATTGACCTCTATGGAAACAAAGTGTTTAGACAATTATTTGAGTATTTTTAAGCACTTTCTGCTCTCTTTTTTACTTGTCTTATTTAAAGACATATTGTTCCAGAGGGTTAATTCAAAAGTCTATACTGCTGAAGAAAAAACTCTCAAAAGCCAAAAATATCTTAGGTTTTATAAAGTTATTAATCTTGCATACCTCCATAAGTGAGGAAGAACATCACTAAAAAGAAAAAGAAAAGAAAAAGGACGGGGCTTTAACCCAAAGAGGATTTTCAACTTAGGATGAATCATCTTTGCCTAGAAGAAGAAGCAGGAAACACAGAAGGCCATAATGAACCCCTGGACAGTGGCCGGCTGTGAGGACGTTGACTATAGCCCTCCGGGGACCAGTATACTTGTCGATGACATAATAGAATGACACAACATCTACTCTACAGCGATGTCAATCAAATCGATTCTGTTCACTTCAGTTATATCAACAGTAAAGCTCAGGTTTTAAAGACACGCATTCAATACCTTTTATACGCTCAACCTCAAAACAATAGCACAATAAGCACAAATAGCTGCACCCAGAAGGAATCAGCCGACAGGAATGAAACTTGGTGGGTAAGTTTAACATTGTGAGACATGCAAATGATTCAAGTTTCACGCTCAGCCGCACATGTGACGTAAGCAAGGATGGGCCTTAACGCTGTACCTGACTGACCCAACAGCCACGACATTCAGTGAGCAGCGATTCCCTCCTTTAGGAACCTCTACAACTCCATGCTGAGATGTCTGGCATGTTGCATTAGCAGACATGGTGACCCGACACCATACTGAGAAAAACTATTTCAATACATATTGCCCATATCAGTCTAAATTTATCATGATTTATTGTTCCTGGTAAACTTTATCCTCCTTCCCAATAGCATTACAATCCCACACCTCCTTCTGGGTGCAGCTATTCTATTGACGATGAGTGTAGCCTTACACAGAAAGCGCAATTCCCTTTGAAATATATTGAGTATTTTGAGACCCAAGTCTGAAATGGAAGCATCTGAGCTTAGGACCACTGGCCATCTGACAACTGACAATTAACCAGACGCCTCTTTCCCGGTCATTTCATCTGCTGTGCTTTCACACATCCAGCCCTGGATTTTTCATCATGCTTATTGCATTTTGTATGGGAGCCAGAAGCGTGTGTGATTTGGATCACTGGGGTAGTAAATGTGTTGGAGGGAGTCTAGCCCAGCTTCTATGCTTCTGTGCTCTCTCACTCTTATTAAGACATCAACACTGATAATTACTAAATTTGTTCCAAACTTGGCGGTGCTTTATTTTGATTTGCATCTTGTTCGCTGGAGCGCTAATCTGATTTTAATTGCTAATTGTTGAGGTTGTGCCGGATCTGCATTCTATTCTATATCCTGTGAGTGAGTGAATGTGTGGTGAATTATAATCTTGCACCTAACATGCAATCTGCTGTGTAAACAGAATAAGCACTCTTCAATGTCCACCTACGATTTGTGAGGGTTTATGTAGCTCAAATAGCCACAGTTCCCTTTTCACCTAACCTGTCTTTATCCCTTAGAAAACAGCAGGCTGTTTTTGTTACTGTGCCTTTAAGACTGACATATGTAAACTAGCTCTGTTCTGATTGGCTGTCCCGTACTATGGCTCATTCAAAAAGCCTGCAGGCTGAAACACTGCTTATAACTTCAACATGAAGGGGCGGGGTCAAATAGATGTACGGGGGCATATGTAAATGTGTTGGCTGTTGTGACATCACAAGAACAATGAATTTACTTACTTATTGATTTTTCTTATTGAAGACTGACATATGTAAACTAGCTCTGTTGTGATTGGCTATCCCGTACTATGGCTCATTCAAAAAGCCTGCAGGCTGAAACACTGCTTATAACTTCAACATGAATGGGCGGGGCCAAATAGATGTACCTGGACATATGTAAATACGCTGGATGTTGTGACATCACAAAAACACTGAATTTACTTGATTTTTCTTATTGCAGACTGACATATGTAAACTAGCTCTGTTCTGATTGGCTGGCCCATACTATGGCTCATTCAAAAAATAGCCTGGACATTTGTAATGTGTTGGATGTTGTAACATCACAAAAACAATGAATTTACTTCCTTATTGATTCTGATGTGGTTTAGTTTCCATATGTACCACAAGGACTAAAGGCAGATAAGCCTGAAGCCATTAGAATCCAAAACCCAAGAGAACAGTAGAACCTCTAGCTCTTTCCTTTGCCCTCGGGGGCTGACATGTGCCCCTCTCCCATACTGTCATGGTCTCTTTCTTCCTCTCCCTCCCTCACTACCTCTCTCTGTCAAAGCCACTATTCATCAGATCGCCATTGCTCCTCTATCTCCTTTCCTGTACTCCCTTTCACTCTCCCATCCTTGCCACTCTTCTGCACCCGTTCATCAGCCCTGTCTGTTCCTGGTCTTCTTCCTTCGTTCTCGGAGTAGATCTTCACTCTCTGCGAGAGGCAGTGACAGCCCAGGCGGAGCGCAGCCCAAAAATCAAAGCCACACTGGACATCAGTTAACCACAAAGACGTTTCCTGCTGGCCAGATCTGTGATCTGTCTGACAAAGCATGTTTAACTTTCAGCAGAGTTTCAGCTTTACGAAGCCTAACAAACACAACCGCAGGTAACCCAGGCTTAGATCCTCAAGCTCTGATATATATATATAAATAATATATACAGGATTTTTGCCACTGCTGGTACACCTGTATGACTGTATGATTCCATGCACCTGCAAATTCACACTATGGTCTTTGGCACACCCAAAGGTGATCACTCCTTTATGCCAATCATTAACATCTGCTTTGGAGCCATTTGCCACACATGGAACGAGACATTCACTGCACTGTACCATCTCTTCTCAATCTATGAATCCTGTCACTCGCACCCCGCAGGTATTTATAGCCCCACTTTCATGCAGCACCATCTGCAGGAGCCTGAAGTTACTACCACCTTAAACACACAATGATGACTAATATTTTGTAGAGTGAGCTTAGAAATATACATACATATAACATATACCACTGGTATCTAGTATGACTGTTTTCTCCAAAGCGATACATTTCACACCACTGGCTATGCACTGACAACATCACAGCGTTGTATCTACGTGCTCTCTGTGCCATTCCTTATGTACTGTCATGATTTTGTGACAAACTGATACACAAACATACACACATTAAACACACAGAAAATCTTTTCAAAACTGCCTGAACGCACACGCACAGTGTGAAGTTTTGTTGTTCCAGCTTAGCGAACACCATCAGATATTAATTTCTATATAGTACACACACAAAATGCCTGTGTTTTTTTGGACAGCAACCATATGTAGTATCACAACCCTCAAAACTAACTGGTAGCCTGGCTCACACACAGCGTTCAAGCTTCATTCAGGATGGTCTGGTCTTCAATCAGATATTGCCAGCCTTATGGTTAGTAGTAGCAGGTGGTTCCTGGTCACCTTAAGTGTTAAGTGGCAATAGGTACTAGACTCTCCCTAGAGTGTCTGTCAAAGTGAGACTAATAGATAGCTGGCTAAGCAGTAACACCTGCTCTGTGAGACAGGCCCCTGAAGTAACCTGAAGTAGGTTTACATGTGGCCTAAAACCAAGGCCAAGTACAACATGCACTCTGAAAAAGGTATTTAATAGAAAGTTGCTGTGCTGATCATAACCCTGCCCAAACTTCTACTCTCCCCAGTGTTGTTGTTTTTTTTTTTTTACAGTGGCTGACCTCAAAACAACACTGACCTCAAACAGCGCATTCCCTTCCATTTAGCCATTAGAAAACGAGACAACATCATCAGTAATCCTTTACACGGGCTGTTGAACTTTTCGTATCAACTTTATTCAGGCTATCAACATAGCTAAAAATGTCATAATTTTCAATTTAGAGTACCATAAAAGCTTAATACCCCCTCAAAGCCATCTGGTTGTGGTGATGCTAGCACTCAATCAATTAATTCTATAAACACCACCATCAGGTGATAAATACGGCTTACGGGTCCAAAAACAAGAGAGAAAGTTCTGAGCAGGTTTGGCGTGGGCTCTCTGTGCTTACTGGTGCGGAATAAGGTACGCTTTGGATGAAATGAAAAGTAATCTTTCTCTCTCTCCTTCTCTCTCTCTCTTTCTCCTGAAGTGGATCCCCCCCTAAAAACTCCTGCTTGATATTATCGATTGCAGTGGGATTGTCTTCGACGGGACTTAACCTCGGAGAGCACGTCTCAAACAGATACCCTCCTGAAAGATCCTCCCACTTTCGCTGGAATCGATGAGAGGTATATACAGTTGGAGACTTCAATGAAAGATCAATCACTTATTAACCCCGATCGCAAACGTGTGGTGGCGCTTTTCTCAGAATGAGGAGGGACGATGACTGAAAGATGACTGATGTGCTCTGAGTGTCCTTTCATCGTATTTCTGTTGTCTGTTCTCCATCAGGACTGCGGCCTTTACGGTCTTCTGTTATCGAAGCTCGGCTGTCATGAGTACTCAATTAAACAGATCGTCAGTGAGCATTTCCTCTCAGTGGCTCATCCACGATCATTTGGCAGCTTGCATTATGATACAAAGACAGATCTTGATCTACTGTAACCCCATAGTGTTAACTTGGGAACTGCGGAACAGTTCGAGATTTTGGCACCGGCACTTGAAAAGGTGAAAAGGGCTATCAATGTAATGAAAGCCTTTAGCCTTGATTTAGCCTTTAGCATAGCAGTCTGCTGGCAGGCCAAGTGTCTCCACGAGTAACGATGCACAATCCCACTGTTTCAGTTCTGGTACCGATGACACATAAACTTTGTGTATCAGTCGATACCTGACACCGATCCGATACCATTGTTGAATTAATAAACGTTCCACTTCACCATGTGAGAGGGACTTAGGGCATCAGGAATGACATAAACATTACTGAAGTCTGATAAACTAAATACCTCCTTAGAGCTGACTCTTTGGCTTGCTCCAAGTTGATGCTCCTGTTCATAAGCCAAGCCTACCGGTACTTTGCACATGCGCTGCTGACTACAGCGTTGCATGCAGCGCAAGCGTATTAAAGTGAATGGATCTGCTCCATGGATCAGCCTAATTATCAAAGATTATTATTTAACCAAGACACATATAGGATCGGGACACATATAATATCGGATCCCTTTTTGGGGATGAGCCTTTGTTGGTCAGCCTGTAAAACACACTGAAGGTTGCTGCTCGTGACAGGTCGAACAACGGTGATGTTTACTAAGAGGTGGCGCGAGTGAACGAGACACATATGGAACAAACAACATATATATCTCATATATACGAGAATAAAAGAATACCTGCACAAATAGTTGGACCCAGAAAAAAGCCACCGACAGGAATGAAACTTGGTGGGTTGATTTGACATTGTGAGACATGCGAATGATTCAGGAATGATGTGACATAAGCAAGGATGGGCCTTATCACTGTACCTGACTGAACCAACAACCAAGATTGCAGACATTCAGCGAGCAGTGATGCCCTCCATGAGTCATCCTGTTAGTGCCAGCACCATTGGTAGACGGCTGCACGACACAGGACTACATGCACATAGACCCTTACGACGACCACCCTTAACACCACGTCAACGTCACCAAAGACTGCAATGGTGTCGTGCCAGACTATCATGGTGTGACTCAGACAACAGGTCATTCCTTCTGGGTCCAACTATTCTTTTGATGATAAGTGTATTATCCACAGGTAAATGCCATTCAGTCAAGCTGAACATAAATTTGACCAAAATAAAGCTTTTTAAAAAAAAGTTATTATTATATAAATATCAGGACTTATATGTTAATTGGGAGAGGTAGAGTTTGTACTGGTATTGGTATCACTTCAGGTATCAGTTTCAGTCCTTATTTTGGTCTTTTTCAAAGTTCAGAACTCTGATCAAGGCTGACACAGTAGGTTCCCATTTCTGCTGTTTTATCTGCTCTGCTCTATTGCCACCTCAGTGATAGAGTTTTGATTTAGCGTGTGTGACAAAGTCGTGTTTTATCGTTACCCTGTTTAGACAAATCAATAATAAGCACTTACCCATTGGGCTCTGAATGGACTTGCGCACCTGCTTGTAAATAAATCACAGAGGCTGTTTAAACCTTGCATCAGTAATCGCTTTCAGATCACAATTGGATTACACTACACCACGTGAAAAGCGAATTATGTGAATGGATTACAACCCGAGCTCTCAAACCTCATTTCCATAGATCAGAGACCACAAACCACACACGTATAACCGGAGCGCATTTTCTATATTTGTATGAAATTAAGTGGAAATGCGTTTGCTGAGCACTGAATACCAGCTGAGAGGATAACCGACAGAGGATACAGACTCAGTTTGTACTTCACATCTAGCAAATCTATTCCTGTATATACAGACTGACATCACCAAATTACATATATGGAAACGTGTACATCTCTAAACATCATATAGCTTCTATTTCATAACTTTATAATACTGTTATATATATATATATATATATATATTTACACACCTGTATAAAAACCCCTCTCTCTCTCTCTCTCTCACACACACACACACACACACACGTTGCAAAGTTTTGACAAACACTGTTTGCAATTCTGAGCATTGTCCCTGTGACTTACCTATTGATTTTGCTGGTTCTGATTTCCCTTCATCTCTGACTTTCTCTCTCTCGATTCTCCCTTTGGCTCTGTCTGCTCTTTTCTCGCTGGCTCTGACTCTCCTTTT
>CM067478.1:35359320-35449673 GCA_034552555.1 Semaprochilodus insignis
GTATCTCCGTTTTTGTTGATTTTCACTTTTATGCATCATTTGAACACAGCAGCTGCTGTTTACACCGTGTGAAAAGTTCATGATGAAGGGACCAACAGAAATGGCCCAAAACTGCTTGGAAAGACGTCTGGTTCCATTGATTTACATTCAAATTAAATGAGGTTTTTGCCCTCTCCTGTAAAGTGGCTATTTTGGAGATACAGTTTAATCTTTGTACAGCGACGATATACATGTTTTAAATAAACTCACACTACTAATGTTGGTAATCCACATGCTCACCTCACAGGACTTGAGGAGCTTGTCTCTCTCCGCCAGCTGGTCCTCATAAGCCAGTAATAGTGGCGATAAATATTTCATATCCAGCTGCAGGCAATCGAGAGCACAACAAAAAGCACCTTAGGGAAAGATCAGAAAGCAGCAAAGCCCACACCAAAGCTCTACACTCTGCGACACACACTTGCATGCATCAAGCTTTAGCTAGTAGTCTTTATTATCTTCTACCAGCGTTAGTTATGAGGCCTATGGGGTGGTGAACATTTACCGTAATAGCTAAGAGGAAGTTTAAAGGGGATTCGCTCTCTCAACTCGGAGAGAATGAATCTTTCATCAGGCCTTTACGGCAAAGGGAGAGATAAGAGTGCGTGTGGCATTAGGAGACAAACGTTTACACTAAATAAGAGATACTGTCACCACGTGGGTAGTAAAGAAGGCCAAAAGGACGTGGAGATAAAGTTCATGATCGATTTATGATGGACATGTTAGAGCGCCACCAATATGACCAGTTTCAGTCTACTTTATCAGTATTGGCAAATTTACTGCAGATAATCCACCACTATTTATCAGACTTTGGCTTATAGCATTGCATAGATACACATTCACAGTTTTCCATGATCAGGAAGACAGTTGGGTTCTAAACTGGTATGGCGCAACGGATAACACTACTTCCTACCAGTGAGCTACCACCTCATGTGGGAGACTGGGGTTCGATTCCCGGTCTGGTGACTACTGGGGTTCGATTCCCGGTCTGGGTGACTACTGGGGTTTGATTCCCGGTCTGGGTGACTACTGGGGTTCAATTCCTGGTCTGGGTGACTACACCAGTAAGAGTTGTTGGGCAAGACTCCTCACACCACATTGGCCTGTTTGTAATATGATTAACCTTGTAGGTCGCTCTACACATACAAACCATGCACACACACAAATTTTGTTTTTATATATATTATATATATTATCCAACCCCAGTGCTGCAATATTTATACTGTGAGCTATCCGTCAGCAAAGCGCTGTTTAGCATTAAATTACAAAATTAAACATGAAATTAAAATATTTTGGTAAGCACAACATTAAAATATATACTGTATATAATTATTATACAGGCCAATATTATTGGTCATCAGAATTTTCAGAATGGCCTTATGCTGCAAAAACCACAACTCAATCTGTGTATTCCTCCATCCCTACTTTATAAACTTTACATCAACAGACTAAAAATTGCTGACTTGGTATTAGGGCGCAGTTTTAGCCTCAAGGCGTGCTTAATGTGAAGGACCCTCACTCACCAGCCAAGGGGGAGCCGGTCCCTTCACTGGGAGGCCACCACTCCGAGAACCCTGAGGAATGAAGAAGAAGGAGGACTTAGAGACTAACACTACAACAAATATTCAATAAATGCAAAACTTTTATGAAACCATGCACATCCGTTCACATCAGCCTCAAGCTAAATGCTAGTATGTGACCAGTAGCATGCAGTTGCTAGCTCTGTACACTACACTGTTTGGAAAAAGACAATAGGAGTACTTATTCTATTAATGATTAATGATCTTATTAACTCTCTACTAATCAGAATACTTTATTAATGGTACTTAAGGGAGTAATAAGCATTACTAAGCAGTTATGGGGGACTTAATCATTAAGTGATGATACAAATAAAGACCCTTTTATAATTATTCCTAAATGCTTAAGTAAAAAGACAGTAAGAATTAAAGTGCTAAAGAAAAGGTATCGAGGTCTATGATCTATATTTCATAAATGCACAAAGGTGAAATATGTCACAAAGGGTCACAAAGTATGTTAAACAGTTATTACTAATGCTTAGGTAATACACAGAAAACCAATTATTATAGCCCTAATATTTTTGGTGTGCACTTTAGTTATATGGTATTTACATTATATGACATTATAATTTTGCGTCTGAGGAAACAATCACACTTAAACACCTGAAGCAGCCCAAATAGGTTTCCTGCTGCTCTTAGCTGAATTTATTTAAGAGAATGCATGAGAATGTGTTGGCTAGTGTCACGCCTCTGGGTCTCCCTGACACCGCCGATCTCTCAGACTCCATTCCCCAGAGTGCACTACCTGATGACGTCACACCCACATGTCCCCAGTCATCCAACCAGTCACGGTCTAGGTCGCCCGAGTTTTGATTAGCGTCACCTGTCATCATTTACACACACCTGTNCACGGTCTAGGTCGCCCGAGTTTTGATTAGCTTCACCTGTCATCATTTACACACACCTGTATTTAAACCCCGCTCACACACACCCATGTTGCGAAGTTTTGCCAAACACTGTTTGCAATTCCGAGCGTTGTCCCTGTGACTTATCTATCTACTTTCCCGGTTCTGACTTCCCTACATCTCTGACTTTCTCTCTCTCGATTCTCCCTTTGGCTCTGTCTGCTCTTTTCTCGCTGGCTCTGACTCTCCTTTTGTGTTCTGACCATTCTCTTGGATTTCTCTTCGGATTCGGTTGCTGGCTTGTTTGATCTCCTGGCTTTGACCTCTGCTTGTCTCTTATTCTTGACCCGGCATTACCCTGTTGTGTGCAGGCTTTTAATTTGCTGTTGTGCTCAGCTTCCTGTTTGTTAAATAAAACCCCTCTGGCTTTTAGCTCTGCTCGCGTCGTGCCAAGTTCTTTGTGCCTGACATATATATACACATACATATACATATACATAAATACATACATACATACATACATACATGTGTGTGTGTGTGTGTGTGTGTCACGCTTCCGGGTTTTCCTTCGGACTCAACTTCCCAGAGGGCATCACTTGATGGCGTCACACCCACGCGTTCCCAGTCACCCAATCATTCCCGCTGTAGGTCTCCTGAATATTAGGTCCACCTGTTGTCCATTTCACTCCCTGTACATGAACTCCACTCAAACACTTCCACATTGCAAAATTTTGCCAAACCCCCCGTTTGCAATTCTGAGCGTTCTTTCTGCTGTTTGTTTACTCTGGCTTTGACCTCCTTTGTTCTTTGACCACCGATCTCTTTCCTGTCCCCTTTGGCTTTCGTTCTCTTGTATCCTCTGGCTGTTCGATCTCCACTCGTCCTCTGACTATTCTCCCTGTCTCTCCCCTTTACTCCGGTTGCGTTGCTGACTATCTACCCTGGTTCTGACCTTAGCCTGTATCCTGACTTTGATCTCGCCCTCTCCTTTCATGTTTGATCGTGTTTTGCTGCTGTGTTCAACTGCCCGATTGTTTAATAAAGCTTACTTGACTTTTAGCTCTGCATGCATCGGTCCTGTGTGTGTGTGTGTGTGTGTATATATATATATATATATATATATAGAGAGAGAGAGAGAGAGAGAGAGAGAGGGAGAGAGAGAGAAATAAGATCATCTGACCAAAAAAAACGGCTGTGACTAGATTTGGCATGGACTGGACAAGTTTCTGGGTGTAGCCCACATCAATATTCAGCCACACTTGCATCAAAGAATTGTGCAGTTGGACCAGATTTGGTGGATGCCTTCCCTGGCACAATTCCAAGGAGAATCCCTGTAGACTGGGATTTTAGCCACTGCTGGTAGACCCGTATGACCATACGCTTCCATACACCTGCAGATTCAGCTACTTCCTTCACACTATGGTCTTTGGCACGCCCAAATGCAGTCACTCCTTTTAGCCAATCATTAACATCTGCTTTGGAGCCATTTTTCACACATGGAACGAGACAATCACACAATCTATGGATCCCGTCACTCACACCCCGCAGGTATTTATAGCATGAAACACAAGAAGTATATACAGTATGTTTATAATTGTACGTATACACAATTATATAATTAAGGCAGCACAGGGTGTATCACAGAACATCACAGAAGCAGAGGAGATGAAGTCTATGCTTCCAACTAATAGTCAGCAGGATGAATAAACCTAGGAAAAACAAGCTGTTCAGACAAGTAAAGGAATATCCCATTCAAAATCTCTGAATTCCTTCAGTGCGACTGTCTCTCCCACCAGCCTTCACTGCACACTTTCATCCGAGGACGTGGGTTACACAGCACATGGGTTGTACACAGGACATGGGTAACCGAGGACGTGGGTTACACAGCATATGGGTTACACAGGGCATGGGTTACACAGGACATGGGTTACACAGCACATGGATGAATTTGAGTTGTCTTGGTTGGTTTACAAGCTCCATACTATTAATTTCCACATATTGTTGATAATTTAGGCTATAATAAAAAATAAGTATCACTATACTTGAAGGGTGTCTACATAACACATTCATAACATCTTACATAAACACTTCATACATTTAATTCAATATTCATAAAGTATGTTTTACATGATATTAATATGGTGTGCCATGTGCCTGTAGTGCCTGTAAGGATTGGGCCAAGGTATGATGTGTGCAGATGAGGCTAAAAGGTTTATTGCCAAATCACAATCCAAGGTCGAAGTCAAAAACAAGCGAAGGGCCGATTCAAAGGCAAACACACACAAAAATCACAGTCAGAAAGAAGGCCAAAAGCCAAAACAACAGAGACCACACAGAGAAGAGAAGGGCCTGGTATGTACTGAACAGACAGACATGATACCTTGGAAAGGGCTAGACAAAGCAAACAGACCACAAAGCAGGTGACACAAATCAGTAATCAGACAAGGTCGATCTGCGATAGAATAGATGTTATGTTAACGTGTTATGTAGACACCCTTCAAGTAAAGTGTTACCAAAAATTGTATCTCTTGCGATTTGAAAACTGCACCCTTATAAATTGCGGTTTTGATATAAAAGCATTAACCTTTGAGCTCTAGCTGCTCGCCACACTCTGACCAGACTCAGAAGAAGTGTGCATGTAAACAGAGATTTCTGTCAGATTATTGGGCTGAATACTAATCTGCTAATTGGATCAGACTGTTGTTGCATGTAAACAAAGCCAGTGATAGAAAACAGCACACACAAAGCTCCAATTAGCCATGCCAATCTATGCTACTACGGCCAGTGTGGACCTGTGCATGTCATTACTCCTCTCTTGGCAGGTAACAGTAAGGAATCTCACCAGGCATCTGTAGCGATACATTCGGCCTGACAGGGTTAATCGTCGAAGTAATGGGCTGAAATTACTGAATTACTATATAACTGATAGTGACGGCTGTGTGATGTAATTATTTGCCAACGTCAGGGCGAACTAGTCGGAAGAGGGGACCTCCAGTCACCACAACTGCAAGTAACGTTTTTAATACATATTCAGTCATAAATACAATGTACCAAAGTGTATCAGCCATAATACTAGTACCACCTCCTTGTATCTGCACTCACTGTTCATTCTATCAGCTCCATGTACCATATAGGAGCACTTTGTAGCTCTACAGTTCCAGACTGTAGTCCGTCTGTTTCTCTGTATACTTTACTACCCTGTTCTTCAGTGGTCTGGACCCCCACAGGACCACCACAGAGCAGGTATTATGTGAGTGGTGGATCATTCTCAGCACTGCGGTGACACTGACGTGGTGGTGGTGTGTTGTGTTGGTGTGTGTCACTGTCCACTCTATTAGACACTCCTACCTTGCTGGTCCACCTTGCAGATGTACAGTCAGAGACGATAGCTCATCTGCTGCTGCACAGTTTGTGTTGGTCATCCTCTAGTCCTTCATCAGTGGCAACAGGACGCTGCCCACAGGACGCTGCCCACAGGACGCTGCCCACAAGGCGCTGTTGACTGGTTTTTGACTAGTTTTGGTTGGTGGACGATTCTCAGTCCAGAAGTAACACTCTGGTGTCCAGCAGCACTGCTGTGTCTGATCCACTCACACCAGCACAACACACACGATCACACCACCACCACGTCAGTGTCACTGCAGTGCTGAGAATGATCCACCACCCACATAACACCACCGGCTTGGTGGCCAAGCAGCCAGTGCAGGTTTATATCTACACCAACACCAAATGTCTGTCCACATGTTCAGCCAAGAGCAGTATTCAGTACCAGCAGGTAAGCGTCCTCTCGTCTATTGGCTATGAAATTTGTGTTTTTCCTCACCAAATGCTTATTGACAGATTTGCAGACTTTGAGATTTAGTTACAACAGCCTAGAAGCAAATCCACCACAAACACTCCACGGTGGGTCCCTGTAAATCAACACTGGCAGCGATGACAGCTCCAGCACATGTGCTTGTGTGCTCTTGTGTGTGCTCGTGTATGTTGGTGTGCTTGAGAAGAATAAACTGAGTGTGACTCTTCTCTTTATACGCGCCTGTGTGAAAATTAGCTGCGTTTGTGCTTCAGTGCCCGCGTCTCGTATGTGTGTGCGCGCTTAAAGGTGCGATTGTTTGTTTGTGTGTGTGTGTGCGTGTGTGTGTGTGTGTGTCTGAGCGCGCAAATGTTTTGAAAACCTGCGGTGACGGCAATTATCGGGACAGGATGGAGTCTCAGCGAGGCGTCACTCTGCCATTTGCCCTGTCACCATCGCTCAAGCCCCAGCTATCTCTGTAGGAGCCGGCGCACTCTTTGTCTCTCTCCATTTCCTTCTTCTTTCCCTCATCCTCTCAACACGAACTGCAGGAATGAATGAATTCCAGTGCGTCTCCCACAGAGAAAGAGAGAGAGAGATAGATAGAGAGTGGAGTGGGGTTGTGTGTGCGGTGGCATAGTTAGGAGGCTACACTATGAAAAATAAACCTGCCAAAAAGGGTTTTCTGAACGACGCCCTGGAAAACAGGGTGCCAACTGGTGGACCCAGCAAAGTATTTCAATGGACCGAACCGAGTCTGTAGCAAAGACAATTAATGTAGGTAAAAAAGGTTATACACTCATCATCACAAGAATAGCTGCACCCAGAAGGAAGTGTGGGATTGCAGTGCTGTTGGGAAGGAAGATAAAGGTTACCAGGAACAATAAATGATGATCAATTTAGACTGATATGATCAATATTTATTGAGCTACACATACAGAAGTAGTGTCTCTCAGTATGGCGTCGGGCCGCCATATTTGCTAACATGACGTCTCAGCATGGAGTTGTAGAGGTTCCTAATGGTGTCCTGCCATAATCCATCCCATCCTTCTAGGTGTGACTATTTGGGATTGTCCCCAGTCAATCTGGTCCATCAGCTGCAAAACCATCTGTTTATCTGTTATCTGTCGAATCTGTTTAGATTTAATTGTTTTTGTGATATCTGAGATATCTTCCACACCTGATTGTTCTGGTCTAAAACCATACACCCAACCAAACAACCAACCAACCAACCGCATACTCTCTTAAAAACAGAAGCAGAACATGAAGGAACCACTTCTGGTTCCCTGAGAAACGTTTCAAGGTAGGGTCCTTAAAAGAACCGTTTTTTTTTTGTAGACATGTTTTATGGCCCTGAAGGACCTTCTGTAAGGTCCTCCACAAAACGCATAGGGTTTCTTTATACCAATCAAGTTTTGTCTTAGAACCGCACAGGCCGAGAACCATTTAGGAGCCTTTATTTTTAAGAATCTGTGTGCCTGTGTGAGGCGAAACAGAAGTGTGGATATGAATTGGAACTGAAGGCTGCTGCTGGCAGGCTCAATATAAGTGTCACTCTCTGCAGCATCTTCAGGGCAATACGCCGAGCCACATATCAGACCTGGGAGGATATGCCAAACGGAATTAGGATTCACTAATTACTTCACGGAGATACTGCTTTGTGTAGGACCAAAGCACACATCTGCTGGGGTTCTCCTTCTACTTCAGTTCTGTAAAGTAAATTAACCCGTTAGCGTTCCGTGTATTCTCGAGAGAGCTGAGTACCTTGCGAGCACATCATTGTTGAGTATCAGCATCTGATCCGTTTCCATAGTGTTGTAATTTCAGTTACACTGTAGGGGTGTCTACATAACACATCCGTAACATCATACATAAACACTTTATAAATCATTCATCAATGTTTAAACCAACATTTATAAAGTAGAAATGTTTTACATGATATTAATATGGAGTACTAAGTCATTTTAGTTAGAGACGTCTTTTTTTCAAAATAAAAGTCTTCATTAATTACTTTTTTTTTTTTTTGCTGTCCAGAAATTAGACATTTCATTAAAATTAATATAGTTTGCCAAATTATTAAATGTGGACTTTTATTATTATTAAGTCCCTCAGTAAAATGCCATATTTCTCCATATCAACAGCATGTAAAACATGCTGACTTTACGAATGTTAATTTAACCATTCATGAATATGTTATGAAGTGTTTATGTAAGATGTTATGAATGTGTTATGTAGACACCCTTCAAGTACAGTGTTACCTTAATTTCTTCTTTTGGTGTCAGTTGAGGAGAGAAGACCACTCTGGATATGATGTTAGTTTATAGAGCTCTGGTTCTACAACGCAGCCCGGAGTGCAGTCTAGAGCAGTCTAGACACGCAGTCCAGAGCAGTCCAGAGTGCAGTCTACAGATACAAACTTTGAAGGTTACCATTGTATGATCATTGTTGAGTAGGGAGGCACCTCCTCCCTAAGGTCAAAGGTCCTATTCCAGGGTGGCAACTCCTCACGAAGGTCAAAGGAAGATAAGAAATTGAATGCTCTGTTCCAGGGTGGCAACTCTTCCCAGAGGTTAACAAAGGTCAAAGGAAGAGGAAAAAAATGCAGAGAACTAATAGAGAAAAAGAAGATCAAACAAGTTTACAACAACAGATAACACACCCACACTATTAAGGCACGGTGTGGCATTAAGGCATTAAGTGCTAGTCTGCTTGTGAATACTGCAGTCAGTTCACTTGAGTTTGACGTGAAAAGTGGGCTAGCTCAAATACAGCTGAAATGCTGTCGGTGAGGATGCTGTGGATATGAAGTTTCAACACTGTCGACATCTAAACTGCTTTGAAAAAGCCTGTCTAGGCCTGGTCAATAAAGCTGGACCGGACTGGGAAATCCTTAGTATCCTTCTTCATGGAGACTCAAGCATGTCAAATATTCACTTTGCCAATTCAGAGGTGAAACTCTATATAGACTCACATATACACTCATCATCAAAAAATAGCTGCACCCAGAAGGACTCAACTGACAGGAACAGTGAGACCTACACGAACCACGGAGAGGGAGAACTGATGGATCGCCCGACATGCGCGGAATGATGCAACAGCCACAATTGTGGACATTCAGCGAGCAGTGGTGCCCTCCATGAGTCATCCTGTTAGAGCCAGTACCATTGGCCGACTACTACACTATGCAGGACTGCATGCACGCAGACCATTATGACAACTCCCCTTAACACTACGTCAACGTCACCAACTCAGAACAGCAGCAGGTCACCCTCAGTAACGAGTCCTGCTTTTGTCTTGGTGGAGATGACCAACAAATCCGTGTGTGGAGGCACCATGGTCAGCGCCAAGGTGAACGGTTTGTTGTCGCGTGTCACAGGTCCAGAAGGCCTGTATGTGCTGTCCAGAAGGCCCAACCTTCTGTATGTGTAGCTCAGTAAATATTACCCATCTAATGTTAGCCTTCTGAGAACCAGAAATATGGACCCCAGCTTCAGAAGCACCTTAGGCAGCCTTGCCGAGTTGGCCATCTGTGGTCCGGAAAGCCAGAGGAATTCAGAGTGCCGCGACTCTCCTAAAATAAGAGTAAGTTCACAGGATTATAGTCTTCAGGAAAGCAGAGATAACAATGTTCAATATCTGCTCTCTGAAGTGCTGTAGACCAGCGGAGCATTGCTAGAGCATTGCCAGCCTTCAGGATTCTGAAGCCACAGCCCCAGAAATCGTCAGTCCCCGGATCCGTCGTCTTTTCTTAGGCGTCCATGTTGTTAGTGTCATAATCACATGATCAGTGACTAGTCAGCATCAAGCTTCATCACTTAGCAGTAAAGTTGAATAGGCTGTGCAACCTCTTGTATCCAGAAGGGCTGAAGAACACAGCGAGGAACGTTCCCACTGGGAAGGAGGAAAATTGTTTGCTCAGGCTTTTTCATTTCAGAAGTAAAACAAAGTCAGAAAACTGCGTGGAGAAGAAACTTCTTCATTCTACTACTTGCATGTGTTCTGGGCTACCTTACAGAAAGCACAAAGAAGATCAAAGAACTGCAAAGATCTTAGAGAGAGAGTTGAGACAGACAGACAGAGAGAGAGAGAGAGAGAGAGAGAGAGACAAAGAGTGCTAACCCTTATACAAAAAGGTGCCTAAAGTGTTTACTGGAGTGATGCCTTAAAAGAGCCACTTTTGGCTCCCTAAACAGCCTTGCAAGAGAAGGTTCTTCAGGAAAAACCCGTATACGACACGTAGGAGTGTGAAGAACCTTTTCAACAATTAAAGAATTTCCATATAGCGTTTAGGTAATGTAGCACTTTCTTCTAGAACTTTAAGGAACCTTGGTTTTGAGAAACATACACCTCATTACATCTCCATGTTTCTGAAGGCTCATACACTTGTTTGCTCGATCTGTGCTGTTGCTGCTGCTGTTTTTTTTGGGGGGGGGGGGGTGCGGGGTGGTGTTTGTTTTTTAGGCTTTTGGAGGAATACAATTTAGAGGTGGACGAGTGATTCAGATGGTGTTGACTAAAAGGCATGGATCAATAAAGCTGTCAGATGAGAAGAGAGTTGGAAAAGAGTATTCTCTCTCTCATACCTCACCCCATAGAGACTAGTCTGCTGTGTTTGCTCTATCATTTCTCTGCAAAACAAACTGTCAGAATGTTGAGAAGAGAGAGAAAAGAGAAAGAAAGGAAGAGTGCGCTTCTTTGTCATGTGGAAAAGCTCCATGGATGCACTAAACCCATCAGTTCCACTGCGTTTGACGTAAAGCTTCTGCATTTTTGCTGAGGTCCATGTAGCAACGCCATCACAGGACGGAGCAGTTGACACACGGCACTCTTGATCTAGACATCCCATTACAAGCATTACAAGCAAACAAGAACACTAACCATCCAGCCCGTCCGCCCAAATCACCCTTCTACAGCCTGCAGCATCTTATTATTAATATTATATACACGCATCACCACAAGAATAGCTGCACCCAGAAGGAAGTGTGGGATTACAGTGCTATTAGGAAGGAAGATAAAGGTTACCAGGAACAATAAATGATGATACATTTAGACTGATATGATCAATATTTATTGAGCTACACAAACAGAAGTAGTGTCTCTCAGTATGGTGTCAGCTGCCATGTTTGCAAATGCAGCATGCCAGACGTCTCGGTATGCAGTTGTAGAGGTTCCTAATGGTGTCCTGTGATAATCCATCCCATGCAGCTTCAATATTCTCACACAGTTCCTGCAGATGGTGCGGTAGGGGTGGAGGTGGAGTGACACCAGGCCTTCTGTATGTATGATGCATGACAACAAATCGTTCATCTTGGTGCTGACCGCGGTGCCTCCACACACGGATTCATTGGTCGTCTCCATCAAGACAAATGCGGGACTCATCACTGAAGATGACCCGCTGCCATTCTGAGACACTCCATGACAGTCTGGCACAACACCATTGCAGTCTTTGCTGATGCTGACGTGGTGTTAAGGGCAGTCGTTGTAACGGTCTGCGTGCATGTAGTCCTGTGCTGTGCAGTCGTCTGCCAATGGTGTTGGCACTAACAGGATGACTCATGGAGGGCACCACTGCTCGCTGATTGTCTGCAATCGCTATTATTTTTATGATGAGTGTAGAAATGTTTCTTTTGAGACAATGAATATATTTTCTAAAATTAAAGGCAATCTAAGGCTACGATCATACAGCAGGGAGAAGTGGCCCATATCGATATCAGTCATCTGGGTACCAGTGTAAATGGCAAAAAACACACTGAATCGGGCCACTTTCATATGTGGTATTAAAATCTGACACATATCCGATACGAGGCAATGTGACTTAGTGCTGCAGTGACCTCATTAACATCTCCGTTGTTGATTCTGTACAAAAAATTTAAAGCACTTCACTTCAACCACTTTGTGTTAGATAAGCTCCCCGAAATCTGGCCCAACTGCACAATTCTTTGATGCAGGAGTGTCTGAACATTGATGTGGCCTACAGCCAGAAACTTGTCCAGTCCATGCCAAATCGAATCGCAGCTGTTATTGGTGCCTGTGGAGGTATTACACACTGTGAGGCACGTTTCAGCCACAGGTGAACCTTACATAGTGAAAATGTTCTTTAGGGAACCAAAAGTGGTTCTTCCGTGGCATCTCTCCGAGGAGACTTTTTGGCTCTGAGCTCTGTCAGAGCAGCCAGGTTTCCCCTTGTTGTCTGGATCAATAAGGAATCCCCGTAAAGGGTTCCCAAGTTATTGATCAAGTTCAACAAGCCAAGAAAGTGTGCTGAGACCTACTGAGACATAAAAAGGGGTTCTATGTTAGGCTACTGCTACTGTTATTTTCAGACGATGCCAAATCCTGGACCATCTTGACCATCATTAGTGTCGTACCGACATATTACCAACATTAATACCGGGCGATGTTTAGAACTCACAAATCCACCCCACAAAGTGATTATAGCAATCATGCACTCTTAAAACAGGTCCTAAACTGTCACTAGGGTGGTGCCCCTCATATTCCTGGGGTGGTACCTCTCATATCACTGGGGTGGTGCCCCTCATATTCCTGGGGTGGTACCTCTCATATCACTGGGGTGGTACCTCTCATATCACTGGGGTGGTGGCCCTCATATCACTGGGGTGGTGGCCCTCATATCACTGGGATGGTACCTCTCATATCACTGGGGTGGTACCTCTCATATTACTGGGGTGGTGGCCCTCATATCACTGGGGTGGTGGCCCTCATATCACTGGGGTGGTGGCCCTCATATCACTGGGGTGGTACCTCTCATATCACTGGGGTGGTGCCCCTCATATTCCTGGGGTGGTGCCCCTCATATTCCTGGGGTGGTACCTCTCATATCACTGGGGTGGTACCTTTCATATCACTGGGGTGGTGGCCCTCATATCACTGGGGTGGTGGCCCTCATATCACTGGGGTGGTACTTCTCATATCACTGGGGTGGTACCTCTCATATCACTGGGGTGGTACCTTAAAGCAGGGTTTCTCAACCTGTGGGCCACGGACCACCAGTGCCCCATGAAGCACCCTCTAGTGGTCCCTGGTCCAGTCCTCCAATGAAGGCAGTAGTTTCTAGTGGGTTGGAAAAGTCATATATAACCGTAAACGACAGCTGCTGTGTTTAAACGATGCATAAAGTAAAAATCAACAAAAGTGGAGATACATGTTTTTCTTTGGACGGCAATGATATTCATTACGTCAACTGACACTATCCTGTACATGATGTTTAGATGGTCACACTGTCTTTAGCTAAATATCTACTACATGCACCGGAACCCTACGATCTTAAAAGGGTTCTTTAGTAAATGGAAAGATTCAACTTAGAACGTAGAACTATGAGTTCTAATGATTTCATGCTTAAATGGCTCATGGCTTGGGGAAATAGTTGCTCTGATTGATAGAATTGTACACAACACATTTTCTATGTATAAGACCAAATGGGTTTTTTCAAGTGTTACAATATTGACATCGTAACAACAAAAGAATCCTGTTTTGGTGCGATATAGAAGCATTTTTTAGAACAGTTCCACACAGAACCAGCCATCAATCTAACGAAGCATTTTACAGTGCAAATAATAAATAGAATTCATGGTTCTAAACAGAACGATTCACTTTACAAAACAAACACTTTAAGAGTGATGCATACAGATATGCAAGTTTTATTAAAACCCTAAACCTAATCTACAGCGGGTCCTGCAAATGACAGTGTGACTGAATTTTTAGCTTCTTAAAAGCTTCTTAGAGTCATATCAGACCCTTCCTACAATACTCAACCATGGATGAACCACTTCTGGTCACCACTAAAGCAACTAACTCAAAGGGTTATTAAAAACCAGAAAGTAGACCTCGTAGCAGAGGGCTGTAGATTAACAGGGCTGTGCCCGCAGAGCACTGCCATTGTGCCTGAGAGAAAGGCGCTTACTCCACTGCTGCTCTGGAGGTGCAGCCTCCCTGTCACTGCTTCATTTTCCCAGGGTATGTCTGAAAATGAGAACATGTTCACAGTGCATTATGGCTGGTAAAACAAAGGTTTTCTAATTGTGCAGCTCTGGCCAAAGGGATTTTACTCGCAGAGTCACCCGTAGGATGGCAAGAAAGGCGTGCAAAAGAAGATAACGGCAGGTTTTCTTTTTTTAAGCCATACAGCAGCTTGTGCCATTAGCAGTGCTGGGCCATACAATACCACCGTATTTGATAATATTTAAGATTATTAATAAAGTTAATGAACCCTGAGTACTACTACTGGGTTCTAAAACGTCCTGACATACAACTTGGTTTGACTGGACCACATGTTTTTGCGTATTGTCAGTGGTTAAGATGTAAATGGAATGGCTCACTGTAGAGATGGGCCTTATTGCTGTACCTGACTGACCCAACAGCCATGATTGTGGACATTCAACGAGCAGTGATGCCCTCCATGAGTCATCCTGTTAGTGCCAGCACCATTGGCAGACGGGGGCACAACACCAGACTACATGCACGCAGACCATTACAACGACTGCCCTTAACACCACGTCAACGTCACTAAAGACTACAGTGGTGTCGAGCCAGACTGTCATGGAGTGACTCAGAAAGGCAGCGGGTCATCTTCAGTGACGAGTCCCGCTTTTGTCTTGGTGGAGACTCCCAACGAATCCGTGTGTGGAGGCACTGCGGTCAGTGCCAAGATGAAAAGTTTGTTGTCATGCATTACACGTCCAGAAGGCCCGGTGTCACTCCACCTCCACCCCTACCGCACAATCTGCAGGAACTGTGTGAGAATATTCAAGCTGCATGGGATGGATTATCACAGGACACCATTAGGAACCTCTACAACTCCATGCCGAGACGTCTGGCATGTTGCGTTAGCCGACGCCATACTGAGAGACACTACTTCTGTATGTGTAGCTCAATAAATATTGCCCATATCAGTCTAAATGTATCATCATTTATTGTTCCTGGTAATCTTTATCTTCCTTCCCAACAGCACTGCAATCCCACACCTCCTTCTGGGTGCAATTATTCTTATGATCATAAGTGTATAATGAGAGAGCAGTCCTGGAGTGCTGCGATTAGAAATGGATGAAGTAGGCCTGTGGATTCTAAATATTGCTGTATATTTAAAAATACTCTTTTGAATCATTCTCACGCATGCATTGTCTAAACCGGGCAGTCAGGCAACAGCCATAAAACCATAGACTGTATAGACATATAAACAGTAGCAGCAATGACGTAGACTCTCACGCATGTGTAGTCCAAATCGGGTTTCCGGTTCAAATTGGGTAATGACAGGGTGTGCATATGCGACAATGTGTGGGGTTTCATTCAGGGCAGATTGTGTAGTGTTGGGCAGGGGTGTGTGTGTGAGGGGGTGGGTGACTTTGATGACTAACAACGAGCAAGCACAGAAAAATCAGTGGAAAATGGCATTACGTGTGGGGTCTGTCATGTTTTCGACATCGGTTAGGATTTTTACAGTCCTGTAGTGCAGAGCGGGCCAGGCCAAAGCTATTATGCAGAATTCCTAAATCAGTCTGTTGAATTCCTTTATTCAGATTTGTTCTGCTACTTTTACAATTACATAGGCAGCATTTCTCACCATGTTCATTTTACAGACAGCAAAATGATCTATTCACTTTCATGTACTTTGAGCGTCTTTCAGATTTGAAGCTGAAGCACCCAGTGAACGACCTGCACTGCAGAGAGCCACGTTTTAAGAACGAGTTTAGCTCATTTAGTGATGCCAGAATTGGTATGCGGCTGCAGAAGCCCAGCTAGTAAACGGTAAAAAAGCAGATTATTACAAGCTGTTAAAAATGTACAAACAAATATTTCACAAACCAGACATCTACAATGTACCCTTCTCTCTCTCTCTCTCTCTCTCTCTCTCTCTCTCTCTCTCTCACACACAAACACTCACACACACACATGCACCCTCAGTGCGCCAGGGCTGCGCCCCGTACATAAATACCAACAACAAGGATTTGTCATACCGTAAAGCTAACAGTGATTGGGTATTATGGTCACCCTCTCTCTGATTATTTATGAGCTGGGCTGTAATTGAACGCAGTAAATCCTTCAGCTTTGAGTTATACTCTGAACAGGAGAGGGTGTTCATAAAGTACCTTTCACACAGAACTTCCTTTGTCATTCTCACTCTCTCTCTCTCTCTCTCTCTCTCTCTCTCTCTCTCTCTCTTAGTCCCCCTACAAAACTCTAAAACTCTCCTTCAACATTTCACAAGCCCAAATCATTTCCAAGAATACTGTAATAAACCATTCACCTGATGCTCAACAACTTCTGTTCTTACTTACGAGAAGATAATCGTTTAAAGGAGCACTCCAGCGATTTCCGGCTTTATCTCTACCTGCCCCCTCTGATCTGTTATCGCAGACAATACTGAAAACACGGTTTTCTGCACTTAGTGAAATAGATAAGAGTACCCGTTCACTTAAAGGGCCCATTTTGTAACTACATTTCCCTTGTACCCTTAATGAAAGATGTAGCATATGGGCCCTTTAAAAACATACTTATATCAGAAGTCCATTGGCATATGCTGAACAATTTGGAGCTAACGAGCAGATGCTGAAGGACCCTCCCTTTGGCTTCTGTTATAAGTGTGCTTCGTGATTTGTCATGTGTTTTGAATTTTTGCCGGCGGGAATCAATCAAATGTGACACACGTGAGATTAAGTATGCTGCAAACACTATTTGCTTAGTAAGAGCCATTTATTAAATGAGTGCTCCGTTAATAACAAACTTTTTAACAAGACAGCATACATTTAGGGGTGAATCTAAGAGATCTACAAGGAATATATACAGAATATATGAATTAAGATATTTCCATTTTCTGATGTGGAAGTTGGAACCGATAAAAAAAAAAAAAAAAAAAAAAATGAAACCAGCTTAAACCAGTTCGAACCAGCTAGAACCACAGCAAACTATATACTTAATATTATCAACAATCAAGTACAGTGATTTTATAGGGATGCACAGATTTGGAAATTGTGGGAATCCAATTTTTCCAACTGTATACTTGCCTCTTGTCTCGTGTCTGTATCTACCTGGATTAGCATTAACGTTTTTGTTGAGGGTTATAAATTCAGTACACTGAATGAAAACGGCTAATATTCTGCTCATCCACAACACAACGAATTAGAGATGGACCAGTCCGTGCTTTAGGGGATGGTACCAATTGCCAACCGCTGTCACTATCAGCCTATAGGGGATACCAATTAAGTGTGGGCTGTTCTGTTACGCTGTATTCACATGATAAAAAAAAAGAGGTCATCCCGCACGTCATAGCAGTCTGCAGCTGGTGGCGTAATGAAGGCCCTCAAACGTTTACATGGTAACAGGACTACAGTTATCAGAGGAGAGCTTTATCAGTAGTGCCGCAGCAAACAACTATTTTGATATTTGAATACTCTATTGTTTATTGAAATTAATAATAAATTATTCCAATTAAAAATTTCCCCATTACCAAATAACTACAACTAACAAATAGCTTTTTAATTTAGCTTGATGTTGTTTGGCTAACCAACAATGAAGACAATAAAGACAAATACCTCAATAACTTACTCTTTTAGTGAACTTTCCTGCTAATACAAAAGACTGATAACTCCTGTCAAACTTCAAAACCAGGAATGTGTAAAGGAGCAGCAATCAGTTTTCCCTCAGTCAATTCTTAATTTTCATTTTAAACTGTGCAGTAATCTGTGCTTTGTGTGCTCTGCTGTCTGTCTACACTCTGTTGCAACTAAATGATGACGATGACCCCCAACTAATCAACCAATAAAAGAGTTGCCAACTAATTAGGTATTCGATTTTGGTCGTTTAAGGCGATTAATCGTTGCACCCCTATTTTTCAGTGTAGATTTTTTGAAGGTGGAAAGTACTGGGTTTATCTGGAATTCAACACCGAGACATTTGGAATCCATGACTCGCAGCAAAATCACCATCCGTTTTATTCCACCTCTGCAGTCGACAGCAAATGTTGGAAATGTGGGAAAACTGAACTCCTGACAGAGTGTTCCGTTCTGCAGTCTCATGGTGGCACAATCTTCAGTGGCAGCTCCTTTAAGCAGTGGAATATCTGGTTTGCCGTCGCCCCTCATCTACCGCACACATGCAGACACAGTCATCTTTGCTAGCTCTGCCGTCTTCTGATACTCACTGTGCTGAGATGAGTGATGTACTCTCAAGTGTCGAACCAGGTTAGAGATGTTAGAAGTCTTAACTTTGCTTCCACCATGAGGAACGCCAGTTTTGCAGATTTTACAAGTAGCTGTGCTTTCAGATATTGTAAAGAAACACTGCCAGAGTACCATGTGTTTTCGATCAGCATATGCAGCGAAGTCCAGTTTGAAATGGGGGTTCTGCAGTGGTGTGTGAGGTCCGGAGTTTGGGTCCTGCAGTCAAAAATCAAAAGCTCTAAATTCCCATGTAGCGTTAGAACGCGCAACTGCAGGGTTCTATGACTGATACCTGTTTTCCACCACTAAGGTGCCAGAGCTAGGGCTGGTTCCAAGGATCTATTGAACCCATTACGATTGGGCCACCTTTTCCACTAGCTTGATAGCCAACCTGGATCTGGTCAGTCTGGATGGGAGCGGTCCTTAGTCCGGAAGCAGTAGTTGGCAGACAATGCATAAAAACAACATGGCTGAACATGTTCTTCCTTCAGCAGACCACTGATGGGTCTTTTGCTGCTGCCTCCATTGTTTTTACTCATTCTCCAAGATTTTGGCAACGGCACCAACACCATGCTAGTGGAGGGAAGCTATGAGGAGCCTCGCGCAGGGCTGCAGCCATCCTTAACTCATGAAATATGGCTCCTGTGTTTTATATCACCTGGCTCATCGCTGATCCTCTACATGGGCTGAGAATTAGCTGATACCGAATCCTTTCATCTCTACCATAATTACATCATCAAATACCCGCCTCCCCCAAAAGTTGGTCAGCAGCGGTAGCCAGCGGCAATGAGAGACTGTCTCCCAATGTCACCCATCAAAGTTTATCTTCAAACTAGCTTTGCATGATGCTTCTATACTGCTGTGATGATCCTATACTGCTCCAATGTCACCCATAAAAAAGCTTTATATCCAAACTAGCTGTTGATGATGTTCCTACAATGCTATAACATAAACATCTCCTGCGCGCACTGCATTGCTTTTCCTGAGCGGACACGCGGCTTGATGAGCTGAACGTGATGTCCGTTTCACAGCTGTGCTCAATTAGGAGCCCAATCACACATAATGAAGTGACTATAGAGCCTCTGGGACACGTTCTACAGACTTCTGTAAGGTCAAACATGTATAAAACCCTATTGACGTGGTGATTTACTGTGGTATACGGTTCTCTGATGCCGGCCGCCTGCTATGATGCTTTGCAGGGACAGAAGGATCGGCCTTAATGCGCTCGGCCGGCCAAAAGGGCCATCTCCTAAACCTCGCGCACACACCCGCTCACGCGGCACCCTCTGTCCTCTCATTCCCTCTGTTCTGCCTGAGTGAGCCCACTGATTTAATGACCTCGCACAGACGTGCCACGGGGATAGGGGGACGGAGTGATCGAGAGAGAGGGGGGGATGAAAGAGATGAATTAACCAAACAAGAGCGAAGTGTCAGGTACAGGGTTCTCCAGCAAGAACAATCATTGTATATGATTATTAGCTGATCCCCTGACCCCTTTATCTCTCTCATCACCTTCTCGCCTACTCCTTCGTTTGCTTCGTCTTAGGGGTAGGCAGTGACTCGGGCCCCGCAGATGCTCAGTTGGGTTCAAGTCTGGGGAATTAGAGGGCCAGGGTAGTACTTGGAAGTCTTGGTCGAGCTCTTCCAACCAATGTTGGACATTACTAGCCATGTGACATGTCGCATTGTCTTACTGGAAGATCCCATCCGCCCCAGGGAAGAGAGTCAGCATGTACGTGATCTGCAAGGATGGATTCACACCCAGATCAGTTGAGGGTGCCTTCCACATGGATGAGTGGGCCCAGAGAATGACACGAAAACGTGACTTCCTTCATGAGCTACGCACTGCTGGCGTCAAAAGTAGGAAGGGGTCATAATAATGTGACTCGACTGTGTATTTTACTCACAGCTCCTCTGTCTCTGCTCCCCACTGTTCAGGCAGTGTGTTAGCATGTATATCTCTTCACCTTTCACCTCATGTCTCCCCAACTAGTCTAGTCCTCTGATTAGCTGTTATTTGAACTCACTCACTGGGTACATCTCTGGGGACATGACCTGCTCACCGTGCAGGACCTGTGAATGGTTTGAGTATTACACATCAAACGTGTTCACTAAACGAACAGACGACTGAGGTTTAGCCGGGAGCTGGGATGTGGAAAATTACTCTGCATTCTATCATTGAAACCTTCACTGTAACTTGCAGTTGAGGAGGAGGAGGGAAGATGCACATGCACAATAAGGCTTGGAATCAGCCTAGCTTAAACTTCCTCTCCAACCCAGACAGCAAAGAGCTTTGGTGAAGGGAAATGAGGAGACGAGACACTAGGCATAGGGAGAAGATGCTAACCAGTGACTCGAACACAAGTGGATGATATTCCAGTTAGTTCGTTAATTAGCCACTTGACAATATGCAGCCAGGTATCACAGTTTCACATGTCCATGGAGTAAAAGCAGCCCAAAGACTCGTACCAGCGGTAAAGGAAAAGTCCGGTGGTCCATTGGACAGTACACCTTTCACTGGCCGTAACAGCACCTGCATTTTGTATATCAGTAATAAGCAAACATACACGGTATGGTAACGTTTTCATAACACAGGATACCATGACACCGGTACACTGCTGCAACCCTACTTCCAGAACCTCAACTGCATTCTGGTTTTGGCTCTTCCCACACGTTATATTAGAAACTGAAAAGAAGCCATCATAAAAGTCCTGTTCAAAAGCCAGTACCAAGTCAAATTAGCCCTATTCACACTGAGTATGATTTTTTTGGACGAAAGAAATGGATGCGATTTTTACCGCACTGGTCCCTCCACAGCAAACCCGAGCACTTTTTGCCTGAACGCTCTGAAAGCTGTTTAGCTGCAGTGCTTTTCTCTTAAGAGCTGCAACTAAACGGAACACAAACTGGAAACATCCCATTCTACAAACGAGTCAACAACACGGCAAGGTTACAGAGAGTCACTTTCAGCTGCTCCACCATGTGTTCATTGACCTCCACATGTTTACAGTCAGTGTGTGGCTTGTTGTAGGAGCTTTGGTTCTTGCTGTAAGCGAGATAAACAGTTCTCCTGCCCTCCTGATGCACGTTTGTTTGTGCAGCAGCCAGGACAACAGAGCTCTGATCGGACAGCCTGATTTTAACGCATCCATAAAAGAAATCAGAACAGAATCCAATTGAAAATCTTACTCAGCGTCACAGTCCATCAGTTTCGGGCTCAGTGTGAGGGATACGCATGCTTGAAAGTCACTCTCAGATCTTCACACTGTTTCGAGAGTCCACTGTAGATGCTTTGGAGGTGCTCATGTTGCCTTCAACTAAACTAACATTCAACTGTGTACCTATTAAATGAATGTTAAGCTGAATAAAAATATCGTCACTGTCCAAAGTAAAACATGTATCTCCATTTTTGTTGATTTATACTTTTATGCATCATTTGAACACAGCAGCTGCTGTTTACACTGACTGAACATTTCATGAGGAATGGACCAACAGAAATGGCCCAAAAAAATCTGGTTCCACTGACTTACATTAAAGTTAAATAAGGTTTCTGGCCTCTCCTGTAAACTTCCAAATCTAATCCCATCAGTCTCAAACAGATGAAGCTGAATGGACATTGAAGCACCAGGAGCGCCACATTTGAAACAACCATCAAAGCTGAAAGTACCATGCTTATTAAAACCAGTGTCTCACTGTGAACCACAACCAGTCCTGGTACTACACGATATCCACAACAAGCTTATCCTAATTTACTGTGATACTGATGTCATATCACCGTATCTCCCCACCCTATTCCAGCTGTTATTCTAGCCCCTCTCCCTCTCCCTCTCCCCCTGTTGTTCTTTAAGGACTGCGCTTTTTTGGCAGTGCTACTGTATCTGCAATTCAGACCGCTTTCCCTCGATATAGAGTTTCATTTGTGCCTGCCACTCAAAATACCTGCCAGATATCCAGCATTCATTTCAAATGATCGCTCCTTTTTCTCCCTCTCACTCTCCCTCCCTCTCTCTCTCTCTCTCTCTCTCTCTCCCTTCGCTACCCTGTACTTGTTTTCAGAGTGGATTTGGAGAGAGTGACAGACTCATGAAGTGAGATACTGAGGCAGAGCGGGCTTGACTTTCAACATCACAGAAAAACACACACACACACACACACATGCACGTACACACTCACACACACATGCACGTACACACTCACACACACACACGCACGCACACGCACACACTCACACACACACACACATACATACACACACACAAACACACACACATATGTATATATATATATATATATATATATAATTTATATATTATATATATATATATATATATACACACACACACACACACATACAGACATACATCATATATCATGACATCAGTATACAGCATGTCAGTATATAGTATATTAACTGCAAATAAACTTCATTATTGTCGCCGTCCAATGAAAAACATGTATTTCTATTTTTTGTCGATTTCTGCTTTTATGCTTCATTTGCTGCTCTTTACACTGTGTGGAGGTTTTGTTTTTTTTTTACAAATCGTAAAGAAATAAACACATTATTTAGTAGAATACATTTATTTTTACAGGCTGTTTTGACAGATTTGGGTTGAACCAGAAATGGTGGGTTTATACACCATTTCTGGTCCATCACCATCCGACACTTTTCCAGAATTTCCCAGACCTGAGAAGCTCCTCCCTTTCTGTTTCCTGTTGCACTGTGACACAACAGTGTCCATCATTACCCCCAAATCAACTGGCTTTAAGTCAGCATTGTGGGTTTTTGAGTAAACTCAACTTTGACATTCGTTACTGTACTATATACTACATACTCAAACACTAGCTAGGATTAACGATAAGTGCACCCTCAATATTTTTCTCATACTGCAAATCTGTATTCACCTGCCTTCAGATGAGTCCAGTGCACTCTAATTGGTCAGCTTGGTTACTCTGTCTTCCCAGGAGAAAAAAAGTACACTGAAATATACTTAATTTAAGTGTAATTAGTATACTTTCATGAACGTATAAGTAATGTACTGAAACTGTGCTATTTTCATATACTAACTATGTACTTAGTATGGTAAATGTAATCATTAGTGCTACTGAAATATACTTAAATAGAACTAATTCTACTTAACTGCACTATTTTGAGACTACTGAGGTCAAATGTACTTATAATTATTACATTTGTAATTTGTACATTTTGTAATACAAAACAATAATGTGTTTGAAATGTACTGCTGGTATTAAAGTACATTTCTAATACATTAACATATACTTAATTTTCACCTTGTTCAGCTTGGCATTAAGCTACAAGTTCTGTCCCCACACGGCTGCAGCTATTCTACAATAAGTTTACTATGCAGAATACAGCAAAAACAACGCAGAAAGGAAAATCCACACAAGCGCTCTGACGGCATCTGTAGCCTCCATTTCTGAAACGACTGAAATACAAACTATCACAAATGATTCAAAAAAGCACAATAGAACTAAAATGAATAAAAACAAACACAGCAGTCTTTGTGTTGTAGCTAGGAGCTCTTAATTGAGCCAAGCGATTTTTATCTACTAGCAGGTGAGAAAACAGAAAAAAGCAATGACCACTACTATGACCACTATGCATACCACTACGATTCAGTGCATGGCTTTCTTTGAGTGTACCAATTCTGGAATCTGTGAGAAGATCTGAATCGGAGAAAAAGAACAGTTTCTGACACACAAACTCTGTGATATGCTTTATCCTTAGCCCATTCGGCGTGTTCGGCCGCGCTCTGCCTCTGTGTAAGTCAGTGTGTAGCTGGGAAAGAAAATCAACCCAAGTGTCCCAACAGAACAAAAACACATCCAGACAAA
This sequence comes from Semaprochilodus insignis, assembly GCA_034552555.1. Taxonomy (NCBI): domain Eukaryota; kingdom Metazoa; phylum Chordata; class Actinopteri; order Characiformes; family Prochilodontidae; genus Semaprochilodus; species Semaprochilodus insignis. Next base: position 35,383,598 of record CM067478.1, read on the forward strand.
ATGACTAGCATCAACTCTTTTCCATATGTGGGTCAAGAAATGTGTTCCGTTCTGTACCGCTCAGCTACAAACAAAGAGCTGGGACAAGAAAGTGCGTAGCAGGGCATCGATGGCTGTTTTCCACTGACATGGCGCCGGTGCCAAAATCTCGAACCGTTCTGCACTTTTCCACCGCAAAAAAAAACCTGGTTCACGACAAAATCAGTACGGTTCTAGGTCCTTGAACGCGGTGGTCTGGAACCGTGGAAACCATGGATGCAAGTGGAAAGCGGTGGCGGTGTCATCAACACGTAAAGTTTTTGATGCTGCCATTTTCCAAAAAAACAGAAAAATGAATGAAAACAGTGAAAACAATGAAAGCAGCAACAAAATGACCCATCAGTGGTCTGCTGAAGAAAGAACTTGTTCCGTGCGTTGTCCACGGACGGGTCCGTTTTTTAACTGGTTCGATAGATCCTGGTAATCAGCCCCAGCTCTGGCACTTTGTTGGTGGAAAAGAGATATGAAAGAGCTGGTCATTTTGCATTTCCCCCCTTTTTTCAGTGCTTGTAACTGCTTACTGTGTTTATGCACTGACTAAGTATCATTTACATTTATGGCATTTAGCAGACGCCGTTATCCAGAGCCACTTACAACCATGCTTAGTGTTCCGTTGGATAATGTTTCCTAGCTAGTACAAGAACATGTGGCACATGTGGCTGCCTGATGGGGACACAAGGTGACTCTAAGAAACACTTCCGAGTTATGCTCATAGTTTTGGAAGATGATAACATGGATACAGCAAATACAGAATCCCTAAACAGACCTCAAGCCAAAGTCTCCTTTACATGCTCTACACAACTCCCAATAAGACCAAACGCATGTTCTGAAAGATACTACTTTTCACTTTTTTAGTGATATATTTGATAGATAATGAGCATAATATGCATATAAGGCCTGTGTTACTGAAGTGTCCCAGCTGCCTGAGAAGTTTGTTTTTAGATTTCATGCAATTTTCTCATGAAATCCAGGAATGTGTCATTAACCTGGTGCAAAAGTCTGTTTGAAAGATCATTTATAATCCATAAAAATTAAATAAATAGCATCTTTCCATTCTGGAAGCATGGTTAACATTTACTGTTCTATGTAAGACTCTCTTCAGTGTATTTTGAGAGAAGCAGTTTTCCGTGCTGATATGACACGTTATCCACAAATACTGACTGATAAAGAGTATAAATATACAGTCAGAGCAAAACATGCTCTCTCAGGTCTATAGGACATCCTTTTAGTACTAAGTACTCATGCATAGGATTGTATGTGCTCATTAACCCTTTAACATCCTCACCAAGATAAAAGAAATACATTTTTTGTTTGTTTGGGGGCAATAAAAACAAATCAAGTAGTACATTTTAATTACATTAGCTTAGCATACACACCTTTAGCATAAAGAATCAGTTAGACCGTATGGTTGGGCATGTTTTTCAAAAATTATTTTACACTTATTAGGCTCCTTTTTTTATTGTATAAAGTTGTATAAACTGGCAGTGTACATTAAAACTTACAAGTTATGATAAACAGCAAAAACTAGGGATGTGCCGATACCACTTTTTCCCTGCTGTTATGACACCTTATCCACAAATATAGGCTGATATCAATACCAATACCAATACCTACACCATGATCACAATTCATTAAGCTGTCCACAATCACTTCCAACATTAAATTTCACAGCAATATTAAGCCACAACGAAGTACATGTGAATTGGGTGTATTGATCTGCAGTGAATAAATAAAGCAACATCAGTAAGTTAATTCCCTGATACATCACAAGGCTTATGAAAACAAAATAGATCAAAGCCCTGACATGCTTCTTGTGGTTAGTTTAACATCCTAGGTGTTCATTCAAACAGGTAAGAATTCATTCAGATTAGGAGCTTATTGAGCTCTGCTTGCGTTACTTCATCGCTGGGATTAGCTGTTTATTTGGGTATTCTTAGATGAATGAAAACCGCACTAATGCCTAAACGAGCGGGTTCTCAGGAGATAGGATGATGTGGACGTTGGGGTTGAACTCTTTAAAGCTATCTCACCTGGTACATGGGGTCTGTAGATGGTCATGTGTGTGCTCGCGCTCAGCTGGTTCAGATGACACATGAATAAATAAATAAATAGGGCGTGCGGTGTTACGGGAGAGGCAGAACTACACCCGACACCCAACGCAGCGTCAGCACAGCACAGCAACAGCAGTAACCCAACAGCACTTACCCAACACAGCAATAACCCAACACAACACAGCACTATCCCAACAAACCACAGCACCGACCCAACACAGCACTATACTCACACAACACGGGACTATCCCAACACAGCATTACCCATCAACAAAGCACTATCCCAACACAGCATTAACCCAGCAACACAGCACTATTTCATCACAGCGTTAACCCAACACAGAAATAACCTAACACAGGAATAACACAACACGGGTATATTTCAGCACAGCACTATCCCAACAGAACAGCACTATTCCAAAAAAACAGCACCATCCCAACAAACGAACAGCACCATCCTAACATACCATAGCATTATCCCAACAAAACACAGCACCATCCTAACAAACCATAGCATTATTAACCCAACAGTACAGTACCGTCCCAACAATACACGGCATTGACCCAACACAGCACTATCCCAACATCACAGCACTATTCCAACCACACAAGATTAACCCAACCCAACACAGCACTATCCAAACATCACAGCACTATCCCAACAACACAGCACTGTCCCAACAAACTATATATATATATATATATATATATATATATAACATCAAACCACTTTTACTCTGACCCGTGTAAACATCTGAATACAATAAAACCAATAATAAAACAAAATAAATACGTACAAATAAATAAATAAATAATTAAGTACCAATAAACTTGGTTTCTAAAACTAACTAAAATATCGAAAATGTTCATTATTCTCTCCTTTTTCACTTTTATTAATCTTAATAACATTTAACACACACATGTGCGGTCTGCGCTACTAACTCAGCTCAGAAGTCATAAGTCTGGACATCAGTGACATTAATTCTGTCTCTCAGAGGAATGTTCTGCAGTCCAAACCCCGCAGCCCTGAGCCTGAACTCTTCCCCAGGAGGATAGAAACTCCGGCCCTCTTACCTGCTGCCTCGTCCTGCGCCGGTGAGGCTGGGAGAACCGACCACTTTCCCCGCCGCTCTTGCTAAAGCGATGAAGCTGCTGCTGGTGGTGGTGCTATACTCCTCCGGTCGCTTCAGCCTCCCTCCCGCCCTCCTCACTACGCGCTGTTTTGTTTTCCCACCTGTTTTCGGACACGCCCTCTCCGATTGGCTAACGGTGCGCCGCACCCTGCGCTCGGATTGGCGGTTTCCGCAGACTATGACCGATTTAGCTAATCCTACTGAGGGTTTCTGTGCAATCCGCCAATCCGAGCGCCGGGTACGGCGCATTGCTAGCCAATCAACGCCAGGGAGGCGGGACTTGTCTGAAAACAGGCGGGAAACAGAGCAACGCGCGTGCAGTCGCGCTGGCCGAGCTCACGGAGCTGTGACCGTTTGTTTGCGAAAACAACTTGTTCGGCATAAAAACACAAACCTTAAGCTAATATTACGATTTAGGAACTATTAAATAGTAAAATCCTCTGCAAAAAACTTTGCTTAGTCTGCATTAAACTTATTTAAGAGGCAGGCTGCTGGATATTAGCCTGTAGGCTGTTGGAGTTGAGCACTGAGACGGTTTGGTTGTGTTTTACATTAGTAGGCTAATTAATTAGCATATAAACACCATCCGGGGACTCCGGATGCTGCTTCGCTACTGAGATGAGAGATGCAGCCTGCCAGGCAGCAGCGCACTGATCCGGGGGAATACGTTAAGCCTACAGCCACTTTATCAGCCTAGTGCTTCGGTGATCCAATGCTGCCATCTCCCGAAAGGTGAGTGAAGCTTCACAAGTGACAGATCAATACAGAAATCCCTTACGGGGCAGCTCCGCCAATGTTTCGGAATAACTCAGTCCTTGGGATGTAAACAGAGGCGTTGCGGAGTGTTTTGCGGTGAAGTGGTTCATTTGTAGAGAACCCTGTAGTGCCTTGGGTTCTTTACAGTGGTGGTGATGGGAACCAGGGATCTCTGCAACGTCTGCAACACAAATATAGAGGTCCATACGACCACACGTGAGCCTGCATGTGTCTGCTGAGTTTTTATATGTGACGTTGAGTTATAAATCTGATAATACACTGGGGACTGTTTTGCCTCACAGCAGCCTGCATGTACGCTTCCACCGTGAATGGGTTAAAATACGTTATAAGGCAAAACTTTATCACAAAACTATCATAAACAGTGTCTCAGACATCATGCAGCTTATTCATAACCAGTTTATGTAATAACCTTCTGTGAGGAAGATTTCAGAAGCATTAAACTCTTCATATGTCTGGTTCCCATCACCACCACTGTGGACAATTCAGACTGACTTTGTTTGCATCTCAACAATTTAATTATGTAGATTTCTTTGTAAAACAATAATGTAAATTAATTTTAGGATGACATGGGGGGCATTTTTAATAAGCTGTGGATAGGCTATTTTGAGGCCACAAGATATGAGAAACTTATAACTCTTGTACAAATAATCACCATGTAGTCAGTTGTGGCCTCAGTATTGTAATTTGTGGTCTCATTATACTAATTTGTGGCATTAGTATAGTAATTTGTGGCCTTATTATAGCAATTTGTGGCATCAGTATAGTAATTTGTGACCTCAGTATAGTAATTTGTGACCTTATTATAGTAATATGTGGCCTTATTATAGTGATTTGTGGTCTTATTATAGTAATTTGTGGCCTTATTATAGTAATATCTGGCCTCAGTATAGGCCTAGTAATTTGTGGCCTCGGTATATTAATTTGTGGCCTTCTTATAGCAATTTGTGGCCTTCTTATAGCAATTTGTGGCATCAGTATGGTCATTTGTGGCCTTACTATAGTAAATTGTGGCCTCAGTATAGTAATTTGTGACCTCAGTATAGTAATTTGTGGCCTTATTATAGTAATTTGTGGCCTCAGTATAGTGATTTGTGGTCTTATTATAGTAATTTGTGGCCTTGTTATAGTAATATCTGGCCTCAGTATAGGCCTAGTAATTTGTGGCCTTATTATAGTAAAATGTGGCCTTATTATAGTAATTTGTGGCCTCAGTATAGTGATTTGTGGTCTTATTATAGTAATTTGTGGCCTTATTATAGTAATATCTGGCCTCAGTATAGGCCTAGTAATTTGTGGCCTTATTATAGTAATTCGTGGCATCAGTACAGTAACTGCCAGGCTTGCACTAAGAGAAACTATTTTGACTATAAGTAGTTGTCCTTTGGCAGGTTTCTCTCCTTCAGCAGTGTTCAGTTAAGATCAGTCAGTTAACATGCTATATTTCCCACATCTGCTTCTATGCAATAAGTAGTAACTCTTTCAAAATGTGTTAGTTGTGCCACGTTTCAAAACTACCAAAAGCTTTGAATACAATGATCATTATCCAACATTTCACAAACTATTCTGTCCAAAGCTGTGAACCAGTGGAACCTGCGTTCCCTGCAGAGATGAAGCATCATCCAGTATCTTTGGGATGAGTTGGAGTGCTGTTTGTAATCCTGAAGTAACCATCCAGCATCATTTTCTGACATGACAAATGCTTTTGTGGCTGAATGCAATCGTATCCTCACATCCAGTGTAAAGCATTCCCAGAAGAGCAGAGAGAGAATCTGCCTTCAGAATTGTCGTCTTACTGCAGAACCCAATTGTACTTGCACTTCAGAGCATGGATTGAAGACTGGATCTTCTCCTTCAGGATTGTCTGGGAGAGGGCAGAATTCATGGTTCCGTCAATTATGGCAGGTCCCCCAGGCTCAGAGCAGCAAAGTATCCTCACACCATCACGCTACCACCACCATGTAGGAGGCTGGATGAATTTTGTTAGGCCGGCCACTTCTGGGAAGATTCATCAGTGTTCCAAGTTTTTTCCATTCGGAGGTAATGGCTCTCACTGTGGTACACTGGATTCCCGGTGCCTTAGAAGTGGCTTTATAACCCATTCAATAATAGACACTTCAGCAATTGTCTTTTGATCTGTCACAGCATAGCATGCACAGGTTGAGACCGTTTAGCTTGCTTCGCATTTCTGGAAAGGTTGAAGTGATGTTTAAGATTAGATTCAGCAGGGCTGGTGGTATCAAGTCTGGGTGCATCTAGTTTAATTGGACCCAGTTATTAAGTAAATCTGGTTAATTGGTTGACTGAGTAATGAAGGCGGCAATTATTTTTTTACACAGGGTCAATTGCTGTTGAATAACATTTCTCCCCTAATAAATGAAATGGTCATTTATAAGCTACATATTGTGTAATTTGTGTTATTTATACTCAACCTATTTTTGTACCAATTGTAAAAATACTGGAACCGTTTCTGCTGATATACAGCGCCATTTCAAAACAAAAGCCTCCACAATTCCAGATAAAATATTCAGTCATTCATAGAGTCATGTATTGAGGTGGCTATATGAGTTGTGACGGTTCTATGCACCATCTATGTATCTTTATCTTTAAGGTGTTCAGATAGACAGGAGTCAGAGGTGTTCAGATAAACTTGACCAGCAGTTAAGCCTAATACAATACCTTTCTGAACATCTTTCACTGAGCCTTTTAATGCCTGTCAGTTACATCACCTTTTACTTCATATGTGTTATCAGAAATGTTTTATTATCACAGACATTTTTTTGTGTTTCTATTAAGAAATGCAGCTCCAGTAAGTTTAAGGGTGGTGGCCTACTGTTTTAATCGGAGCGGGTTGTGGTAAAACATGTGATCGTGCAGCTTAACTAAAGGTGTGCAGCTAGTGCTTTGGCCTTGCCCACACACTCACACATCACTGTGTATAGGTTTAGTAGAGAATTCAGGCTGGAGTTTTGCCAATTGAGTTTGCACACAGAGGAATTTGTCTACTGCATTTAACCCATCCGTGAAGTGAAACACACACACACACAGACACACACACACTAGGGGGCAGTGAGCACACTTGCCTGGAGTGGTGGGCAGCCCTATCCATGGCACCGGGGAACAGTTGGGGGTTAGGTGTCTTATTGCTTAAGGGCACTTCAGTCATTGCCATCGGTCCGGGCAATCGAACCAGTGACCCTCCGGTCACATGGCTGGTTCCCTAACCTCCTGCCACGACTGCCCACCTGCCTGTTGTCTGCAATATAAATGAAAAACAAGCCATTCTTCTTTTTACCATTTTTGATTCCTTGGATGAATAAAGCAAAATCTAGATTTAGAACACATCCCAGATCAAAAAAACATTTAATGATTTAATGGCTTTGATAATAGGGAAGGCTTTAGCCATTACATACATGAACCTGTAATGCATGTTTGTCTTGGAGATGTGCCACCAACTTTAGACATTAAGCAGTATATAGATTCTTTTTATTTTATTGAAACAAATGATGGTGGAGAAAACAGCAGAAAGGACAACAGAAAAGACAATCAGTTGTCTCAATGAGTGATACAAAAAAAAATCAATTTTGTGGGATCTTAATGCTGTCAAAACCTGTACACTGTACACACAACGTTAGAACTGTGCAGGCAAATATAAACCTATTCTAATTGTGCCTGTTGCATATGGCGCATTACAGTTAGGATAAAGCCTTTTAAACAGAGACAGAGGAAATGAGACCAATCATTTGCCATAGGCCAGCTTGGCCCTACAGGATCCAGGACTGCCAAAGCTTGGGAAAACTCATTTTAAAAAAGCCTGGATATTACGGTTTTATTTTGGTTTACTTTTCCCACACCATGCAAGCATGTCTTCAGTTTGTAATGAAGGTATACTGCATGCCCAAGGTACCCTGAAAAGTGACCCCTCTATTGTAACACCTGCACTCTGCTTCAGAAGACCAGCAGCCCCTGAAACACTCTCGACCACAGGGTAGTGTTATACAACAGCGGCATCTAGCGGTCACAACAGATTTCCGATCCGCCTGTTGTATTTATATAAAAGAAAGAGAAACTAACTCGCACAGGCGGCGCACTGTATGCGTGATACAGTGGAGCACTTGGTGGAGTGCTGGCTCTGAAAGAGGGGCCATAAATGAAAGTATAAATGCATGTTTTGTTGTTTTTTTTTAATTATTTTTTTTATTTTTTTTATTTTTAGAATTTTCTATTCTCCCCTAAAAGAGAACTTTTATTTTGAAATACATTTGGTGGAGTGTGTCTGTGTCTCCCTTCACTTCTCTTGTCCTCTTCTCTTCTACCGCTTCACAGCAGTAAATGAGCTGGTAATTTCAGTAAAGGCCGAAATCTTAGCTGGAAATAATGAACGATCGTGAACTTGACCTGACGGACGCTCAAAAGGCGATAAAGGCCAAATATCCTGCTATCAACAAGAAGTATGAGTGTAAGTGGGAACGTTTTTTATGGTCACTAACGACTGATCGGTTCACTTCGTGGTGCTGGGACTGTCAGACTAGATAGTCTAACTCATTAGGAGGGGTGGAATATCATGGAATCATTTGAACACAGACTTTGTTCGCTGTTGTTACACCTGTATTCACACTTTGTGGTCCTGTCTCTGAGTTCTCGGGTCTGAATAGAGACACACCTGGTTGTTCAAATGAGGTAACTTTACCAGGAAGTCCTGAGAGTCTCAGCCAGTCAGTCTTTATTCCAACTCGGAGAACACCGAGAGACACCCACATGTACAGTGTAGCCGAGACAGTACAGAAGTGGGGGAGTTAAAAATTGTTAAATAAATAAAATTAAAAATAGAAACCAAGCAACAAATGCGATGATAAAATCATACTACAATTTCATCCATAAAACTGAAATAAATAAATAAAAATCAATTAAATTCAAAGAAACTGATTGTGAATGTATGGAAACAATAGTAAGAAGAAAATAAATTACAAAAAAAAGTGTTTAGATGAAAAAAAACAGTAAATAATTAAAACAATTAATAAAATAAACAGCGATAGGGAATTGAAATCTGACTCTACAGTAGCTACAGTAAGATGTACAGATAATCCGATAAATGAAAAGAGTGGTAAATGTGAAACACTAATTAAATGCTAAAGTAATATTAAACTAGAATTATATTACACAGAAAACAGTTGCAGGCTAAGTGGAGGTGGTTACTAGAAGAATACATTCACCGAGTGCAGAATTAGTAACTTGTGGAACGAGTCTGATAAATGGCTTTATTTATATTGAGCACATGAAGCCACTGTTTCACCTCCCTAGTAGTGAACTATATGCCTATCAGGGTCACACCTTGTTCACTGTCGCTATGGTAGTTAAACTTTCAGCAGATAACAATGGCCGTTTTTCAATACGTGTACTTGTCTGTACTTGCGTCCTCGTGTTCTTCCCTGATGTTGACTTTCACTGCCCAGGTCGCATTCCGGTACTCGAGGGCTCTGTCTGAAACTGAAGGCAGCTGTCTCAATGCCTTGATGCCTCTGTTGTCTCTCAAGTCAGTACTTTAGAGGGCAGTGTTCTACACTGATGGGAGCATCGACTGATGAGAAATGTAAGGCAGTGAAGAAGACCTACACAATGCTTTCAAAAACCAGCCGAATGGAGGAACCTCAGCAGGCAGCGTTTTGTACAGACGTTAGAGTCGCACATGACTGCGTGCCTCGTTGCCTCAGAGTAGGCAGCATTTATAACGTTTCGGATACAGCCAAGAATACAAGTACCAAGGCCTCATCCAGAAACTTCTGCTATGTTCCCGTCCTCCCCCTTCCCTCCGTCTGATCCCTTCCTATCCTGGAGCTTTGCTCCATTTACAAAGCACACAGTACAGATAATTATATAAACCCAAATACAGCAGAATTTAAAGCAGCCTGTAGCTGGATTGCTTTGCGTATGTTTGTCCTCTTTGGGCGTGTCTGCAGTGATGTCCTTTTAGAATCTATAAATGACTTCCTGTATAGCGTACAAAGGGGGATTCTATGATTGAAGTCACTTCTGTCAAGTCTTCTGGTGTTTAGACAATCAGTAAGATGGATTCACAAAATCGGGTCATGGAGGAGAGGAGGACGATCGGTAGGAATAGGCAGTGACTTTCAGGGTTTCCCGGATGCAGGCCAAGAACGGTTAAAGTGCCTGGATTTGTTCTAGCTCCATCCCAGAAAACACAAGGATGCATCAGTTGGTGTCTTGCTAATGAGAAGAAACAGAAATCACCAGCACTTGCTGCAGCTGTGTATACCCACTGTAGACTACTCTAGAAACAAAAGAGGCAAAAAATAGACATAAACGTTGTCAATTGTTCGCTTATTTGGTACCAGTAATACCTAATATGAAAGTTTAGATTAAGAGTGTAGGTGGTCTGTTCTTTATCTCTCTCTTTAACCTGGCGCAGCGCCTTTTTCCCCTCTCTGTTTCTCTGGCGTTACTCAGATTGCCCCATATACTCCAAATATATTAATTTACTAATCCATTTACCAACACTTAAACCTGTTGTTGGCTTGTGACAATTTAAACAAAGGTGATCATAAGCTGGTCATAAGACCTTTAGCTTTATTTTAGCAGGGAAAAACACCAGCAGTCATATCAGATTCTACTTTGGGATTTCCTGTTTAAACAACTACAATATTGTATCTGTATGCTGGTGAAACCAGAATGTGTACTTGCTATTTGAACATGATTTCCAACAGGCAGTACACAGAACGTTCTTCTTCAGAACCCAGAAGTTAATTTTTCCTGCTCCTGATGTTGAGAAACACTCACTGTTTATAAAGAGGAGAATCGTCACTCAGACGCTAGAGGGCTCTCCCAAGTGAGTCCAAGGTGAATGGGTTCATAAGCAGCAAATGCCTGAACACTTTTTAATACTGAAGAATGGATTCATTTCCTGAAGTTGGAACAGGCCTAGACATTTCCACACCGCTGGTATATTGGTATAAAAGAGTCCCTTTGAATTCCAGATTTAGCTCATATATTCTGATGACATCAGTGAATGTGAACAAGCTGACAGCTTGCTAACCAATGTGCATTCAGTAGCACTAATGCCAGTCAGTGCTTAGTAGTAGTAATCCCAACCAATGATCACTCTGTAATAGTAATGCCAACCAATCAGCACTTAGTAACAGTAATGCCAACCAATCAGTGCTCAGAAGCAGTAATGCTAACCAGTGCTAACTAATAGCAGGAAAAATAACGTACGGTATCTCACAAAAGTGAGTGCACCCCTCACATTTTTGTAAACATTTTATTATATATTTTCATGGGACCACACTGAAGATATGACACTTTGATGCAATGTAAAGTAGTCAGAGTACTTGTAGAACAGTGTGAATTTGCTGTGTCCTCAAACTAACTCAACACACAGCCGTTAATGTCTAAAACACTGGCAACGAAAGTGAGTACAATGGTCAAATTGTGCCCAAAGTGTCAATATTTTGTGCGGCCACCATTATTTTCCAGAACTGCCTTAACTCTCTTGGACAAGGAGTTCACTAGAGCTTCACAGGTTGCTACTGGAACCCTCTTCCACTCCTCCATGACGACATCACAGAGCTGGTGGATGTTAGAGACCTTGCGCTCCTCCAACTTCCGTTTGAGGATGCCCCACAGATGCTCAATAGGGTTTAGGTCTGGAGACATGCTTGGCCAGTCCAGCACCTTTACTCTCAGTTTCTTCATCATTTTGGAGGTGCAAGGTTTTGTTCTGATAGCAGTGATATGGTCATATGACATGCCCATCATCAGTCGGGTCGTTAGGCCTCAGGAAAACCATAAAAGAGTGTAATTAATAAGGTTGTACAGCCAGTAAGTGAAATGGTGAAACCAGGGAAACAGGCAGTTAAAAGCTTTGATAACACCAAATACATTTAAGAAATAAAATCCTTTTAAAAGCAAGTGCAAATATATTTGGAGATACAGTGCTGTGAAAAAGTATTTGGCCCTTCCCAATTTCTTCTATTTTTATATTGGTCACATGTTAATGTTTCAGATCCTCAAACTGCTTTTAATGTTAAACATATAAACCCAAGAAAAAAACAAAAACAAATGTCGTTTGTAAATGATGATTTTATTTATTGAAGGAAAAAATGCTGTTCAACTTATGTGGAGAAAGTAATTGCCTTTTTAGCTATCACGTCAAGTAAGCAACTCAGAAGCAGCACATGTTGCAGCGTTCTAAAGAGATGCAAATGCAGATAATGAAATGTACCGTCTGGAAAGGGTTCCAGAGCCATTACTAAGCTTCTGGCACTCCTGCTAACTACAGTGAGAGCCATTATCCACAACTGGAGAAAACTTAGTGAAACCCTCCCAAACGTGGTCAGGCAACCAACCAAACAAAACAAAAGTCCTGGCTTCAGTCCCATTGAAATGCTGAGGCAAGAGATGCAGCTCATGAACCAACATCCTCCACTGTGGCCAAATTATAACAAGCTTCAGTAAAATTAAATGAGCATTTAAAGCTGCATTTTGTTTACTCAAGTTGTTTTTATCTTCTGTTAAAATTAGTTGGAGGATCTGAACATTTCAGTATGACAGATTAGCAGAAATAGATGAAATCAGGTAAACGGGCCAAATAGAGTCATTTGTAGCAAGATATATTTTTTTCATTGATATATATAATTTATTGGGTTGGGTAATACATTTTATTAGGCATATACAGAATATTTGGCAAGCGAAGGTATTTGGCCAGAAATGGCAAAAAACAAAAAAACAACAAGTATAGAACAGAACAGAGCCGTGGGGTTTAACGCAAACCCCAGTTTTACAACCATGTGATAAGATTGCAGCCTGTGTGGAGTGAGGCGCTCTTTGTGAATGCAGCAAACATGTCGACTGGAATGTTTTTTATTCCTAATTTATTTAAATCATATTGTGCTTTGTTGGTATGTCTATTGTACTGTTGTACTGGGATGTTAAAAAATATTAAGTGTTTAAAAAATATTTTTAAACTGCAGTTTAGTCCTTTTAAACTTTCTCATATCTTTCTCATATCAAACAGAGACAAAAATACATTCATCCTATCTAATTAATGCAGTGGTGAAAAATAGTGGCAAAATGAATGAACACCTTGGACCAAATGTTTCATTTTGTTCGGGTTCGGTTTTGGCCAGACATTTTAATTTCAGTGCATCCCTACTTTATATCAGTAGCATATGCAAGGGGTAGATCTGGATTTTACACTAGGTTAGGAAACAGTGGAGGCAAACGAGGAAAGTGGCATATGCGTGTCCTCCAAATTCCTGACCTATAAATGAACACCTTAGGATTAGCTGCTGCAATGTAAAACCAGCCAAAGCTATTAAGAAGAAAAAGCCACAAAAACAAACCTGTGTTGTGGACGGCAAAAAAAACTAGGTAACATCGACATTCAAACTCCTTTTAGAGGGAAAAATCACTTTCTGAGCGACTGAAATGGTTAACGTGTATCTGTTCTGTGTCTGTCTGTTACAAACATGCGTTTTCCTGTTTCAGATCTGGACCACACAGCGGATGTCCAGTGAGTAGACTTCCAAATAATCCTTTCCTTAGAACGTGGGAACAGGCCTTTTATAAGTTTCTTGTGTTAATCGTTTAAACGTCTGTTGTAGAATCCTTGAATTCTGTAACACGATTCTGGAGATGGGAAGTCTAAACAACATAAACATTCACTTGAGCCTTCTGAAAAACACTGGTTAAAAATTCTGGCATGGAATAAATCACTTCAAACGCACACTTTCCATTTTGGTTGCTGTTTATTAATCTAGCATTTGAAAGATTAGCCAAGCTTAGGTTTCCCTTTTTCATGGTACAATTCCATCTTTGTTTCCAGGTTACACTCTTGGGGGGACTCACTGGAGGAGGCGTTTGAGCAGTGCGCAATGGCCATGTTTGGCTACATGACAGATACGGAAACTGTTGAACCCCTTGACACTATTGAAGTTGAATCAGAAGGTAAGATGGACTTGATTTTCCATATCTGTCGGATTGAAAGTGAGGTCACTGTACGTGATGAGAGAAAAATAAATTGCTTCCACACCGCATTACCCAGTGATCATGATTATCTGCAAACAGGGCTGCATGAAGGAAAATACTGTGGAAGTATTTAGTGCACTAAGTTAGAGGAACACCATGAACTGCATGACGGGCAGACTGGAAGCATTAACCAGAATGTGTCATATGTAATAAATAAAGCATTGTACTTGTTTTTGTTGCACTACACAATAACGTCTGTGTCTCCTTCTGCTTAGGGGAGGATCTGGAGTCATTGCTGTTCCATTTCTTGGATGACTGGCTTTTCAAGTTCAGTGCTGATCTGTTCTTCGTCCCTAGGGTATCACACCATTGTCACTATCAATTAGACCATACAGTACAATAATCTCAGTTCATTCTCTTTTCTAGGTTATGTGTACAGGCAAATTTCAGGAGGCGTAAACCTCCGGGGTCACATGCACCAGCTATACATGTCTGACATTAAATAGAACATAAGCTAAAGGGGATGGCAACAAATTCTGCATAATTAAATCAGTGAGCTTTAAATTGCTCTGATGAATTCTGAGTTGTATGATGTCCAATGTGCAGTTTTCTAGAGTCCAAAAGGTTCACAGCAGTAGTCGTTGGAACCAGACTTCTGGAGTGTGTAATATGTTTACATTGACCAAAAGACCATAGAATAGCAGTATGTAAATTGATCACGAAGTATTGTTACCTCAGGGAAGGGCCTGGGAAGCTCACACCTATATAGGTTGTGAGATGGTATCTTGTGAGTGAGGTTGAACACTGGCCAGCATGGCCAATTTAACCTGAGAACAAGAGAAACAGATGTATCAGGAAACAGGTAGACCGGTTCGTTTTATTGGATATTAGTTTCTTTCTTTTTCAGGTTGACTTAGTTTTGTGATCTTTAGTTGTTTTGTTTGGCATTTGCTCATTAACAAAGCCACACCTTCCCACCAGCTGTAATAAGCAAGGTCAGCTTGCTTCTTGAGAAAGTGATATCTGGTGTTTGGTCTGACAGCAGTTTGGCGAGAGAGCCCACTCTCATTGGCTGTTACTACCTGACCCCAGATCGGGTCGTAGCCGAATTGTTTTGGTGGGTGAGTGTTTGTGTTGCAGAAATGGGTCCTCAAGTGAGTCCTGCTTGCAGACGCAGAAGCAGAGGGTCCTGTTAAGACCCGGTATAGGGTCAAGCCCTAACAGCTGATAAGAAGTGGGCTCTCTTCCCAAAGATGCTGCCAGACCAAACACTGTGCACCATTTTTAAAAGAAGTCTGCTGTTAATGGATGAAGGGAAAATGTGTCCTCGGGGATGAAAGGAATAACCAAAACCAAAGCCAAAGGTTACAGAAACTAAACTTGACAACAAAAAGAAAAAAAATAATGGCTAACCGATCTCGCTGCTTAAAACCGAGAAAAAAGGTAACCAAAAAAAATGGTACCTGTCCTCTTCACTCTACTCTGCATTGTGCCAGGCTGAACTGGACAGGTATTTTTCCAGGTCAGGTAAGAGGGAGGAGAGCCCTTAACATCTCCCACGTTGTTGGCTTAATGACCTTTCATACAGGAAGTCTTCCTCACGAGGTCAATCACCCCCCCTGGACACGATTGCAACAAAGTGGGAGAACACACAGGTGCACAGAAAGCTATTTCACATCAGCCATCTCTAATGAGTTAACCCTGATGTGACATGCAGGGATGTTGTCTTAGCCAGCTGCCTGCCATTGCTCTGTTTTTTCAAAGTCTTACGCACATCCGTCCAGGACACAGTGAACAATATGTTCTCTGTGCTAATATAGCCTTTAACCCCGAAACATAATCCTCTGAATCAACAGTAGAGTCCCCTTTCAAGGCAACCTGTGTAAATACATCCCGGTTTGTACTGAAAACAGTCCTGAAGCACCAGAGCAGTTTCTTTATTCCATACTTCATTCAGTTTTACTTACTAGGGGAGCTGGCTTGAGTAGCTGTCTGTATGATGGAGAGAGGATGTGGCCGGACTGCTGAAGTGTGGCTGTGGCACAGCCTTGTAGGCTCTCTTATGTTGCTGTAGACTTGGGCCCGATCCCATTTCACCCCTTGCCGCTAACACTTAGCCCTACCCCTCCGTTTTGCGCATTCACTTCTAGGGGTGGGGTTGTCCCGATTGTTGTTGAGATGGAGGGGTACGGAGTGCTGGGGCTACATGGTGGGGCTACATGGCCCTTTAAACCAAGATTTTCAGAGGCACACTCCAAACTGAGTGTTAAGAGAAAATTCCCCAGCATGCCCTGCGAATCATCGACAAGCGACCAAAGAGACCCATAAATGTATTTTCTCAGTTAAAACGCCACTGTATTATAAGATAACCACTGTAATAGCATTTTATGCCTCATTTTCTTCATAACCTGTGTAAAAATCGCTAGCAATACGCTGAAGTCTCAGTCACTACCTAGTGAAATTTCCCGTTCCACCTTAAATGGTGCAGCAGGTACGTTCTGGTACCTGAGGTTGCTGCACCATTTAAGGTGGAACAGGGAGATTCGATCATGAAGCTGGCGATTTAAAAAGCCAGGTTCAGTTTCATATCACCTAAGAATTCTTGGTGGTGATAATAAATAATGGTCATCCTCCTCTTTGAAGGCATATGACGCCCTAAATGTATTATTTAAGCAATGAGGACCTGAACCTCCTCTGCTATCACTGCAGAGTGGCAGAGTTGCCTTCAGAGCACCGCTAGTAGCCTGTTAATGAAGTAATGTAGTTTTTTTTGTTTGTGCTCTTTTTTATTCGGTGACTCGTTTGATTGATTGATGCGTAAAACTGAAGTTGTGAATGAATCGCGAACGCCCGTGCTTTTCGGCTGTGTGCATAAAACCGCTGACGACAGCTGATGAAGTATCCGGTTCTTGAAGGGTTGTCCCATTTCATAGGGGGAAAATTTCAGCCACTACCCCTTGTAACTCAATTTCAAGGGGAGGGTTACACTCGAGTACAAGGGGTAGGGGTAAAAATAAGAAATGGGATTGGGCCTTGGTCAAGGATGTTATCAGCCTTGTCGGAAAGCTCACGTGCTGTTGGTACTTGGGGGAAAACGGTCTGTATGTTGCAGTGATTGACTTGTCGAATTGAAATTGTACTATGGCGATGTGTAGTGCGTTCCGTCTCTCGTTTTCTGATGATGTTAGTGGTGAACTTCAGCGATATCCCACAGTGTCTACTCATTTACTTTACTGTTGCATATGCACATTTGAGATGAATACTAAGGCTAAAGTAAATAATAGGATACTCTGGCTTCAGGAGAACTATGCAAAGACGGCTGCCCAGGTGGGCGTCATCTTAAAACATGTTTAAATACTAGAGATATGTGTAAATAGAGATATGTGTAAAAAAAAATAATAAAAAAAATATATATATAATTTTATAGCATTAATTGGATATTTTGACAAAGTATTAACAAAGTATTTATTATGAATTATCACATGCAATGCAATTATTAGTGGTTTTCATTTGTGTACCAATACAGGTAATAATGAGTAATGCTTAATGCACTAATGGTCTATTTAGAAATTGTTATTCTGGGAGTTACTGAACAAATAACAAGACCTTAATTAATCATAATAAACTCCTACTGTGTCTTCCTAAAATGAAGCGATACCACACTGTAACATGTAGGTTGAGACAGGTTACACGTGTGGAGTGGTTTTATTGAGGGTTTCCCAGGAATCATAATCAGAACAGGCAGGGGTTAAAACACAGGCAGGCATCATTAGAGACAAATCCATAATCCCAAAAACCAAGATACCAAAGCAGGGCTCAGAACCAGGAAACATGAACACAAGAACATAGAAACACAGCTAAGAACTCTGGAAAGCAACACAGAAGTTGTATTCGAAATGACATACTACATACTACTCACATACTAAATCTGCCTAAACGTAGTATGTAGTATGCAGTATGTGAGCAAACTGAAGATCTGTAGTACATTGAAGCTACCCGGATGGTGTTCTACTCCAGTCAGACGTTCTAGTATACAGGGGGAGCTATCTTCATGGTGTACTGCATCCCATCATGCACCGTGGCCAGCTGTCAGTCTGCTTAAGCCAAAGAAAATGGCGGCGGGTAACACTGGGGAGCAAAACGCAGCCAACTCTGAGTATAAATGTGGGTGTAGTGATTGTAGTGGGGTGTGTTCTCATCAGAATGAGCCTCAGAAAGTTCAAATATACAGGTCTGAAGATGAATTAAAGATAAACTTGCTTTAGAGGATCAGTTTTAGATTGAAATAGCCGAGGGTAGCTATTGGAATGCTATGCCATTTGGAATACAGCCAGAGACTTTGCAAACAGTGGGGTGTACGTGGGAGTCCCAATGAGTCCTAGATCAGCTGCCGGTGCGTGAAAGAGGGTGGAGCAGGAAAAGAAGCCATATGCAGCACCGCACAGGCACCAGCAGGGGCGGTATGTGACATAAATTTGACCATATGTTAGAAAATGGTCATAATTAACATTAACATTAGTAGCCATTCCTGTCCAAACGTGAACATGAACATATACTCGCATGTCAGAATCAGAATCAGAATCAAGCTTTATTTGCCAAGTATGTTCACACATACAAGGAATTTGACTTTGGTTACAGTAGCTTCAGCGCACAGAGAGTAACAACATTACACGCAGTACGCACACACACACACACTACCTTACATACCTGTAAACCTTACACTATGTGTAGCTGTATATGTATATTAAAGTGCAGAGTGCAGCATGTGATTAGTCCTGCAGCAGCACAAACACTGCATCCAACAGTTAACAGTTGGGAAGCCATCTTATTTATTGTGATGCTACATAGTGTACCTAATACCTATGGGCTGAAAATGTATGTTGAACTATTCATTTAAAATGCAACTAATGTGTCCTGTGATTTTGGAGTCAGTCGTGAACAGACTATTAGGAAATCACATGTGTAGTCACATTGTGCAGTGCAGTATTCTTGACACATAATTTCCATAATAACTTCCAGAATATATGGAGAGAGTAAGCGTTACTATGTAAAGTTCATTCATTCCTTCATTCCTAAATATAAATGTTCACATAGTTCCTCCAAATGTTTTTTTTTCCTCATACTTATGACCCATAATGTTTTGGTCTCATGGGAAAAACTTGTTTGTAAATATGAGGAATGTGGAAATTCACTTTCCCTTTTCACTTTCCGTTTTTTCAAAGTTCAGCTGCGGGCACGAAAGGCATCCTCGGGTGCCGAAGTTAATTCTAAGGCCATATCCACACATAGCCACACAAGGGTGAGATTTCTAGTCAGTTGAGTCACTCAGAATTATGATGATCCTCATCTGTTTTGTGTGAAATTGGTTCATTCCTATGAAAATCTAATTATTTTTGTTAATCTCTTGGGTGCTCTGCGTTCTGCATTGCCTGAGACAAAAGCGGAGATGCCTGAGACCAAAGCCAAGACGTCTGAGACAAAAGCAGAGATGTGGCCAGACTTCTGAAATGTGGCTGTGGCACAGCCTTGTAGTCTCTCTTATGTAGCTGTAGACTTGGTCAGGGATGCTTTCACCCTTGTCAGAGAGCTCACGTGCTGGTACTTGGGGAAGACAGTCCGTATGTTGCAGTGGTTGAAATTGTCGATTACCATAAATGCGGTGTCTGGGTGTGTAGTCTCTTGTTTGCTGATCATGTCATGCAGGAAGTCAGAGTCAGAAAGGCTAAGGGTAAGTTAGTGGTGAACTTCAGCGATATCAAGGAGTGTCTGTCTCTCCCTACTGTACTTCACTGTTGCATGTGCGCATTTAAGATGAGTACTAAGGCTAAAGTAAATGGGAGGCGTTGCCTCACCGGAACAAAGCCCTGAGATATGTCCCGATCTTCCTTTGACCTTCTGTTAACCTCTGGGAGGAGTTGCCTCACTCTAAATAGAACATGACATTGAGATATACAATGTTACAACTCAGTGGTGGTATAAAGACCCTTGTCCATACCACTAGTACTCTGGACCACTCTGGACTGCACTCGGTACTGCAATTTGGACCATCATATCCAGAGTGGTCTCCTCTCTTCAGTTGACACCAAAAGAAGAAATTACAACATGGTGAAGTGGCATCCTTAATGGCAAAATAAAACATGTTGATTGTAGTGGTGGGTAATATGATGAACAACTTTGTAGCTGTCTGCTCATCTGGAAGGCTTTTCATTAAGATTTTGGAATGTGTGTGTACCCTGTTAGTCAGAAAAGCATTTTTGAGGTTAGCCACTGAGGTTGGATGAGAAGGCCTGGCTTACGGTACCAGTTCATCTCAGCACGATTCATCACTCCAGCGAACATGTTTCACTGCTTCATAGTTCATTGGTGACGTGCTTTACGTCACACAACTCTCTGGAGTGTAGGTGTTCAGCCATGGAAACCCATTTCGTCAGTGTTGATTCCAAAGAGCTCTGTAGTGGAATTCTGTAGTGAGTTATGCAACAGAGGACAAGCAATTTCTATACGCTATGTGCTTCAGGACTTTGCAGAACAACTGAGCTGTTGTTGCTCCTAGACACTTAGATTTCATAATAATGGCACTTGCGGTTCAATCGAGAAAATTCAAGAACTGACTTTAAATGATCACAGTGTTGTGTTCAGTTATACAGCTGTTATCGGGGGTGGGGTTCTGGAGTGGCGGAAGGATTAGCAGATATACTCACTGTAATAATAATCTTTAATAATTATGTCAACACTGTTTACAACAGCTGGTCTGTTTTGTCTTCTTTACAAATCTAATGAAATCAAAGATTGTCACATGCATTGTCATATACCGTACAGCTACCAGTGAAATGCTTTGACAACTGCCGGCTCACATGAAACAAAGATAATATAAAGGTAGAATATCTGAAATAAAGAACAATTAAAGAGCAATATCAAATAAGATAAAAATAAGGTAAACAATATTTGCTGTTCCTGAAATTGTTCAAAATGTGTCCCTGTAGTTGATGCTGTTTGAATGTCATGAAAACCTCTTTCCTTTAGGAGGTGAAAGTTCTACACCTGGATCGGATGCGCTTCAGGATTCGCTCGATAGGGTACGTTCCTCAAGCACACAGCTCTTAAACTTTGTGTGGTGCGATGGACGAACAGGCACCTTTCTTAGAACCTCCTTCTTTGTTCAGTAAGACACGAGTCCACAGTTCATTTACTGAGATAATCCTCATACTTACTGACTTGAAGCAAGGTAATTCTGTTTTCGGTTTCTCTGTCTGTTGTTACTGTTCAGACTATGTTTATTCTAAATTAAATATTTTTCTGAGATGAGATCATCTAATCAGATTTGTAAGATTAACATTCCTCCCTGCTGTCTTGTCACTAGTCCAGTCATTCTGCACTGGAATTTCTCATTTCCAACTTTGTTACAACACCGTTTCTGGTAACCAGGGGTGTGTGGGTAGGGTGTGCAGGTCAGTATAAGCCAGTGTCATACTTAAAAACAAAAAATAAAAAAATAAAAAAGATTGCTTTAGGAGAATAAAGCTTAGATTAGAGCCTAAGAAGTAGCTGATAGCCCAACAACAGGACCCCCCAGTTTTGTAGTGGGAACACCTCTGCCTATGGGGCAAGCACCCCATACTATATCAAATAGTCCTTGCACAAAACTCCTAACACTACCTTTACCAACCTGTGCAAAATGTAATGTTTAATAATTTAAATTTCCTTTCTAATAATTTGCCTACTTTTACCATCTTTAGCATAATGCTACACTCATCATCAAAAGAAAACTGCACCCAGAAGGAGGTGTGGGATTGCAGTGCTATTGGGAAGGAAGATAAAGGTTACCAGGAACAACAAATGATGATCAATTTACACTGATATGGGAAGATTTTATTGAGCTACACATACAGAAGTAGTGTCTCTCAGTATGGCGTCGGGCCACCATGTTTGCTAACGCAACATGCCAGACGTCTCAGTATGGAGTTGTAGAGGTTCCTAATGGTGTCCTGTGATAATCCATCCCATGCAGCTTGAATATCCTCACACAGTTCCTGCAGATGTTCTGGTAGGGGTGGAGGTGGAGTGACACCAGGCCTTCTGGGCATGTAACATGATAACAAACCGTTCATCTTGGTGCTGACCACGGTGCCTCCACACACGGATTCGTTGGTTGTTTCCACCAAGACAAAAGCGAGACTGAAGATAAGCCGCTGCCATTCTGAGTCACTCCATGACCGTCTGGCACGACACCATTGCAGTCTTTGGTAAAGTTAACGTGGTGTTAAGGGCGCTCATCGTAACAGTCTGCATGCATGTAGTCTGCAGTCGTGCAGCAACAGGATGACTAATGGAGGGCATCGCGGCTCGCTGAATGTCTGCAGTCGTGGCTGTTGGGTCACTCCGTGCATGTTGCACAATTTGTCGGTTCTCTCTCTCTGTGGTTTGTGTGGGTCTCCCAGATTCTTCATGCGGCTGGTCCAGATCTCCTCCTGTCCAGTGCTGCCAGGATGCTACCAAAACAACAGCACGAGTGGAAGAATGGAAAACACATGCAACAGGACGACCTTGTATAGTCAGTCAGGTTCAGAGATAAGGTGCATTCTTGCTTATGTCACCTGCACAGCTGAGCGTGAAACTTGAATCATTGGCATGTCTCATGATGTCAAACCTCCCCACCAAGTTTCATTCCTGTCGGCTGATTCCGTCTGGGTGTTTTTTGGATTTTCTTTTTTTTTTTGATGATGATGAGTGTAATTCCAGGTAGTGTATGTGTGGGTGTTCATGGGTCATGTTGGCTCCAATTTAGGAAGAATAAGCAATGAAGAAAATAACCTGCAGTTTAAACGTTTGATGTTCGTAACAGATGTTCTAGTTGTATTTATTTTGAACGTAAGATATCAGGAGATTTCTTCAGAAACTTCAGTACCAGGAACTTTCCATAAATTAGTATCAGATTATTACACTTTTTAGTTGTTTTTGGCATCGAAGCACCATAGTACATTCTCTGCTGTCAAACTGAAAGGCTAAATGGTGTGATAACGTTATTCCACAGAAACAGATTCAAGATGAACTCACATGAAATCAGTCTTAAGCAGTGAAGGTTGTTGATGTGGATGAAATGGTCACAACCGAAAGCAGCAACAGTATCTCTAATTGCATGTTACATATCAACCTTATAATTAGGGACATGCGTAGGTACGTTTGTTTTTGTGTTATAAATGTTTTTCGACTAGTTGGCTGGAACAAACCCTTGTTTTGGGGAA
This sequence comes from Semaprochilodus insignis, assembly GCA_034552555.1. Classification (NCBI taxonomy): domain Eukaryota; kingdom Metazoa; phylum Chordata; class Actinopteri; order Characiformes; family Prochilodontidae; genus Semaprochilodus; species Semaprochilodus insignis. Next base: position 35,406,821 of record CM067478.1, read on the forward strand.
TTTTAACAGCTCAGAGTAAGAGCTAGACAGGCCAAGCTATAAGCTACTACTTCCACATGGCAGAGTTAGTTGTTACAGCGTTCTATCTAAGCCTCACCAGATAAACAATTTAAGTGCATACCTCTCCATAGAAACTAAAACACAATTAATTCATTAAATGTTGTTCATTAGAGTAAAACACTTGAGCACATTTTACACAGATCACATTTTGATATCTTTGAACTTTTATATAGACTGTGAGAGCTTAGCCACAATCTACAGAGTGCATTGCAAGTGGCAATCATCGGGGACCTAGCACCATGTTTTTAGAAAGGCCTCTTATAGCAGATATGTTTGTGAGACTGTACACAAAATAGAAAATACGTTCTTACACACCCTTATAGACCCATGACATAACAAAAATAACTAAATTAAATTAATTTGATTTATCAGGTCAGCACATTATATGAATTTTAACACTGTACCCATTCTCTGACTGTTTCTTCTTGTGATGATCAAGGTTTAGCCTGTACTTAAAACAAATAACCACTGGCTTTAGAGTGGTCTAAAAAAACATCTAGAAATTCTGTTCCCATCTTTCAAACTAAACTACGAATGCTGTTTTCAGTATCGGCCGCTCACAGGAATCTTTTATCCTGTATTAGTCACTGGGCTAGAACTTTGGAAAGCAAAAAATGTCCAGTGTGAGGAGATGTAAGGTCCAGTAAGCTGCGTTTGCTTTGGCAGCATACAAAATGAATTACATTCAAGCCTTTAAGTCAGAGGTGACCAGATGATTTCAGTTTCGCTTTGACTCTTGTGGCTGTCACCATTTCGCCAGAGGAAATGACCATGGTGGGCGTTTCATTATATCTCCAGACAAAATCCTCTCCTGAAAAACCTGGCCAGTAATCTGCTGGCAATTCCAAATACACTTAGAAAAAACCATAAAATACATACTTACAGTAGGAGTCAGTGTGCAGATGTTGAATTTAGCTTTTACAAACATTTATATGAAACCTTTTTAGAATATTTATATTGGTTCAGCATTCAAGTATATTAGCTGTAAAACTATGTAATTTGTTCTTACAGAGTTTAGTCTGCTTTTCCAGATGGAAAGTTTTTATGATTGCCAGTAGTGTTGCACGGTATACCGATACTACAAAAGTAAGGTGAAACCTTGCCTTTAAAAACAGCACAGTACCACATTTTGTTAGTACCGGTACTTTAAGAATGACAGTGTTTTAAATTAGAGCCGTATTTCTTGTGTGCTCGTTGTGGCAATGTGCCACAGGGGGACTCTGCACCAGACCAGCAAACTCTGTGTGTCAAATGACAAAAAGGCTGCTAATACATGTGCTCTTCACAACAGTGGCTGCCCATTGATATTCTAGATTATGTAAATGAATTATAAAAACAGATATTTCATTGCTATTCCACTGCAAAAAAAAAGCAGCACTATCATGTCTGTCTTGCTCCTGAGTTCTCACGTTAGCCTGGGCCGCTGCACTGAATGATGCACAGCATGATGGACGTAACGACACTTTCATTATTTAAAATGACCTGTAGAGAGAAAATTCTGCACTATGTGTGATCTAAAAAAAAGCCCCTTAAAGGTCATTAGACAGCAAAACTGTGGAACCTCGAGATAAAGGTGCATGGAAGCTGTGTAAGCTAGGGCACATCTGGACTTCAGTTTCTCCACATATTCATGTTCCTCCTGATAAAACCTGGTCACGGGTGTGTGCGCAAATCTGGAACATTAGAAAACCAAAGCACAGAGCAGAGATATACACATTTACTACTTTGGATCGTCGCAGGGTTGTTTGGTGCTGGTTTCTTGCTGCTCCTGAATACTTTATTTGTGAAGGGCCACATGAATTGGAGGGGGACTTTCAAATGGTTCGACCTTCTGTATTTCCGAAAGAATAATGGACTCCATTTTGTTGGTAGTTTGACATCCCAACTGTCGACCATCCACATCATGTGGAAAAGGCAGACACATAGTAAGTAAAAGCGAAGTAACATTATTATTTCTTATACAGAGCCAACAGTCAGGGCAACACAGTCGCGACAAGCCCTACCAACACAGTCACGACAAGCCCTACCTTCAAACCATGTTTAAAACCTACTTAGACCGAGTACCTCGCCAACAGATTTATGACTTGCAGAAAGACTTGTACACTTGTGACATCATACTCATGTCCTCAAATATCAAAACAATTTATTTTGTGACAAGCAATCTTTTTCACAGTCAGAGTTTGACGAGGCAGTTAAGGGAAATGGTCCCTGTTTTACTGACTTTATCTTTTAAGCTAACTTGCTAACGTGTGTGTGATATATGTGCACACTGATAATCTTTATTAAACTTCCAAGCTGCTAAAAACCAGGCATTTATAAGTACACAGATCAACATCACCACTTATAAATGATCAGTTTATACTTAGCAAATATTATTAGCTAATGCTAATCATGGCATGTTCATTTTGGTCTATAATTATCTATTACTAGAAAACGCGTTCAGTGGAGCTCAGACTTCCATGGATGTGTATTGAGTGTATTAAACGCTGTTTATTCAGTGAGATCTGGTTGCAAATATATTTAACTATCAAAGAAATCACATAAACTGAAGGATATAGGACATGAGATTGCCGCATGTAAAAGCTTTAATGAAACTGTGATATTGATCTAAGTATTCGTAGTAATCCAATTTTTAAAGTATTAGATGTTATAAATGACAATAATCCTAAATGAAATACCCAACAACACATAAACTGAAAATTTTATCAAGCATGAAAATGATAAACATAAATGACATGAACTGCAAGTGTGGCACATCCGGCCTTGCATTGGCTGTTTTTTTGTTGTTGTTTTTTTTATGCTTTTAATTAATAAAAAAAAGGAATAATTTAAATTCTAATAATCGATAAATATTGTTACTTTTCCTGGTTTTTCAGGCTGTTTCTCTGGTTGTTCATTGTCTGTATCAGTAACATGTATTAAGGCAGATATTGTATAGAAATCATAATCTTTGCGCTTTACAAATAACATTTACAGCCTACCACTATTAAAACTACGTCCCCACCTGAACATCCCATTCTTGCTGATAGATGTGTTGACTACCTGACGTAACCCTTCATTCTGTCTTATGTGTAGTCATTAGCGTTATTGTAGATAAGCAAACTGAAGTTGTTTTATATTGAATAACTCAAATAAATACAGAATAAAGCTCTACTCTTCCATAGCACACCTCTGGTCTACAACCTGGCTGGTGGTCCGCAACCTAATTCAACTTGTGCATGAGATATTCCAGGTCTTATTTTTTGCCATGTAATTGTAAACGCCTTTCATTCAGTTTATGATATAGCAATACTTGATGTAGAATAAAGAATTTGTTTATCTAATTATTATTGCTACAGTGATGCTAATTTACGCTAGCGCCTCTGTAGGTTCAACAATGTGTCCTTGAGTAAGTATTTAAAAACCAGTTCTGAATATTATTGGAGAAGCCTGTTAGTCTCTTGGCTATATGATAAGCTGATGTGGTAAGCAAAAGCTTTTTTGGCAACAAGCCTTCATCGGTAAGTGGACAAAATGGCCATTTTTTAGTGGTATTCCACCAATAGGAATCTTCTATTTGAAACATGACTTTGAAACATGAGCTTATAATAACTACTGCACATGCGGTAATATTGGTCCACACTATTGTCAAAGCTGAATTCATGCGAATCTGGAATTCACCTTGCCCCAGTTGTACATACCCAGCTCAAACCTGTAAAAGTGCTGTTAGGAAGTGAAGGTGGTTTGCGGTTTTGGAAATGTGTAGTCAACATTGAATGTTTCAATGGTAATCCAGCAGATATGAGGTAATGTGGGCAATGTTAGCTGAGTTTTCGCCAACGGTATGTTGTAGTTACCAGGTTTCATTGGCACAATATACTGCATCAGCTTTTAAGTTGGCAGCTATTATAGTGGGTGCAGTTCCTTGTTTGTGAATGTTCATTTGTGAACCATAATAAAGAATCATTGTTACATAATGCCAACATTTAGAGCGATCAATGTCTTATGTCAAACTTGCACTGTAAGCAATGACTGAACGTTGTTTATTTACAAGCCTTATTTTTTTTTACTGTCAGTCAGTTTTGAATTAAAAAAAGTCCCAGAAAAGTGATATTTATAATTTTTTATATTTTTATATAGCTTAAAGCTCACACCCCCAGTCCCATTTCATTGATAGCTCTCCAGGTTTGCTAGGGGTTCATATACTTTTTATATCAACACTGATAATGTTAGAATAATATATCCGTTATGGAGAAAAACTAAGTGTTATTTTCATTAAGTTGAAAACCAGACCAAAATGTAGGACAGCTTTCTACATAAATGCTGGTAATGGGTTCACATGCTTATGTTGTAGTCATCCTGTGAAGCAGGAACTTGTTTAGACTGAAACCAATCTAGCTCCACCGTAGCACGTTTGAAACATCTGAGGTCACCGTCTGTTTTCTGTGAAGCTTTATTTTAAAATCGCAAGGATCTCTCTTGAGCGCCATCACTCAAAAAGGCTGTCAAACAAGGAGGCTGTCTAGACGAAAACATCATGGCTTATCTGATATTTCACATTTTTAAAAAGTTATGCCATTTCATATGCAAACATACACAATAAAAGCCCTAGTCTTGCTCATAGAAAACCTGCAACTGAGCCGGAGAGTAGTCTCTCGTCCCGACCAGAAGGCAACCTCACATTTTGTGATCAATTTTATGATTCTGGTGTTGACACACAGTGGTGGTGTGGTGACAACACAGTATGTCATATTTGTCTACACCGCTATACCCCAGACATTTGTAGCCAGTTTGGAATCTTGTTCGCAAACAAACAAGAAAATAACATGCTCCCCTCACTTTCTGTTTTGGGTTTGTTTGCGTTTACTTCGCCAGCAATAAAACATAATTCTTTTTATTTAGCACCACTATAAATGTTCTGAGCACCTTGCACTCGGTTAATATATGTTTGCACTGCCCGTATGATTTTTGGACTCATTTTTGTCTTGTCTTTGTCAATCTCCTTCTGTTGCAGCTGGGGAGAGGAGTTCAACCTGTCAAAACATCCTCAGGTCAGTAACACCAGAGCTTGCTTATACTGTATGCCAATACAAATAACGGTTCCTGAAAGTAGTGGGTGGTATGTGTTTGATCTCATTGAAATTCTCTTGTAAGCATGAGTTAGTGACGATAACTAGCGATAAAGTCCTCACCCAAGCCAAAGTTCATTAAACGAATGGACGAAACCCCAATTTTTTTGTTTTCTTTATTCGTATAATGAGGGCAAAAGGGGCAGGATCCCCCCCCACAGTGACCATCTGTGCCTGGGGGTACAGCTAGAGACTGTAGCTCATGGTATCCATGCATATTAGTGTCAGTTAGGAGCGGCCCGATGAAGCATCGTTTTATTGCTATCACAATATGCATATATTGCATGTGATTAGGTAGGAACAGGGGTGCGCCGATACACTTTCAAGAATCTGTATCTGTGCAATACTGGCAAAAATCACTGAGCAAAACAAAAGGATAATCTGATGTGATCCATTAGCCTGTCTTGCAAATGCTAAACTAAACGTTTGCACCAAGTTGCACTTTGAATTAGATTTAGACTTTTTGATGGTGCTGACTATTCCGACAGGCTGCTAAAGTTCTGTGAGTGAATAGTGTTTTTAAAAAAAGAGCAGCGGGGTGGCAGAACTGAGTCATGCGGGCTCTGTATCTCTCCCTTTAGGGGAGTAGAATATTTATTATAGTTATAAATAATAGTTATTTAGATGAGTGTTTCTCAACCCTGGTCCTGGAAGCCCCTGCCCTGCATGTGTTTGTGTCTTTCCTGCTACTATAACTCAGAAATGGGCTGTTAGTGAGCCGAATAGTTGGATCAGGTGTGCGCTAAAAAGTGCAGGGCAATGGGCCTCCACCACCAGGGTTGAGAAGCACTGAGCGTGTATATGTGGGCATAATCCAGTCATATTCAGATTTTTGTAGTGACCTGATTTTTCAGGTGGTCATGTAAATGGCATAATTAGGTTTGTTATATCGGATTAAGGTCTAGATGTCTGATAAAGAGAGCTGGATTTTAACTTGGTCCATTTGCACTTATGCTTCTAGATAATGTATGTTCATATTTCCCACTAAAGTTTTGAAAAACAAATGCAGCATGAAGTTTGAGAGTTATGGCACATTTACCTCACGCCTTATTCTGTGAGTTGATAGGTCGGTGGCAAAGCAGAAATCCGATTACGGCCTAACTCGTGTAGACCAGGAGTTTCCCCATTTTCTGGTTAATCAAAGTGCATGTAAACGTGACATGAATTTTGGCAGTTATCGGAACACAGGATGTGCCTGTGAACCCACTCACTGATTTAGAAAGCAAAGTGCATCCAGACAAAGGTATTATTAACAGCTTAGCTGTTTGAGAGAGGGAAATTTCTGGACATGAAGAAGTGGTATGGAGAAAATGGCCCCTAGGAATATACCCAGTAAGAGCTTCCCTGCACTGGGCTCTTCCATATGGAGGGAGAGTAACTTAACCATTTGACTAAACGTCTGATTACTAATTACCATTTTTACATTGTTCTTTTTATCAAGTGTCCGATTTTATGTCCGTATCATTCAGCCATTGTGTTGTGGTGGTTACATTATGACGAGCGGACCAACGTTGTCTGGTTAATGGGCAAAATGCACCTTAGCAGTGACACTGATGTGTGTTAATCAGCACCACTATGCCAAATGCACACACGTTCTACCGTGTCACTTCAGTGCTGGGAATGGTCCAAAACACCAAAATGGTCCATTTCCACTGACGGACAGTGTAGAGAGCAGCGGATAAACTGGGCATTAACGGTTGGGCTACAGTCTGTTACCCTAAGTGCACGAATAAAACCAGTCTGTTCTCTTTCTCAGGGCACCGAGGTGAAAGCTATCACCTATTCAGCCATGCAGATCCGGGATGACGACACAAAGCCAGAGATCTTGGTGATCATTGACATCTGAGCAAAAGGAGTGCATATCAGAGACGTACCAGCTCACTTGCTGATTATGATGCCCTGACTGTAATGACTGTAATCATGCGTGATTTAAAGGATGAGCCCTGATTAAGGTGGAGTTTCAAAGATTTTAAGGTATTTTTTTTTAAACCCTCAAAACCTCCAGCTGGATTTAACTAAGCACTGACTTGATTATAAAGGCGGACATTCCTGACGGGGGCTTTTTAGAGGGTAGCTCAGGAACTGAACTCCTCCTGTGTAACTGGGATTTCACTGAAAAACAACAGATGGTGGAAAAAGTCTTTTGAGCTCACGTACATTATTTGTTATTACGACTTCCATATACAAATAAAGACTTTTATTTAACACACAGCATGGAACAGTGTACACTGATGTGCCTTGATTGGACAAATGCTTTAAACAATTGAAATAGGATGTGGTTGTTGATATTTCGTACCTGATAGCGTATTCTTTTTTGGGGAGCCATCTGAACAGAATGTTCTTGGTTTATTACTTGCTTGAGGGACCTGTTTCTCTCACTACAACACCTTCAAAATCGCCCGGCTTTTGTTGTTAACATGTTCCCATGCTTTAAATAATTGCATTGATTGTAAGTTGCTGAGTACAGAATGGAAAACATTCTGCTGTAGAACTTCCTGATACAACTTGGAATTTATACTTCTCTTTAATAATTGCGATCCATGGCAAATACAGCACAGCTGACCCCCTCCCACCCCGTGCCCACTGCCTTCTTTTTTATTTTTTAAATTTTTTTACACTGTGCCTCCACTGTGAACATTCCTCCAGTTTGCTGTTAAACACTCTAAGCCCTTTTCCAGCAACAAGGTGCCTGTGCCAAAATCTCGAACCTTCCTGCCCTTTTCCACCGCAAAAAGAGACTGGTTCGTGGCCGAAAAAATCAGTGACGTTCCAGCACCATTAACTCTCTGGTCTGGAACCGTGGAACCCGTGACGCAAGCAGGAAAGGGGCATGGCGCTGCACAGTGAACTGCACTGAGCTGAACTCATGTACAATCGTATCCCACCGGTGAGGTGCTTCTGGATGAGCGCCTTCAACAGGAGGCATCCGTCTTCTAATCAGCCACAGGGCTATCTAACATGTGAACGGTTCAGAATGTTGGCGTTTAATAAGTGCAAGAGATCTGTAATGTGAGAAACGTTACAGATAGCTAAGAAACGTGTGCTGCTTTATAATAGTTCACCTTCATAACGGACAAAGGAAACAAAACCACGAGTCGTCTTGCACGTGATCAGTGTCTATGACAATCCCTCTGCACTGCACACAAATGCTGAAAAAGTAGATTCTGGATGGTAAGATATTTGCCCTCAAAGCAAAAAGTAAAGTTTGCACTTGAAGAACATGTTCAGCTATGTTGATTATATGCGTTGTCTGCCGACTTCTGCTTACGGACTAAGGATCACCCACCTCCGGATGCGTAATCGCTCGTCTCTCAAACCAGTGGAACAGTGGGCCCGTTCTTAACTGGTTCAGTAGAGCCTTCAGTAGAACTTCACCAAACGTCTGACGGGAAACCGCATGGTTTCCTGTTTTCCTTAAATATCTTTTAAACTGCAAAGGGGAAAAAAAAGACTAAATGAATGCCTGCACTGTTCAGGCGGTCCCAGGTGTGCACAGCACTGTGAGTTTCCACTGTGATGTTCTCATAACAGGCTATTGGACGCAGATGTGAAGAAGAACTAGGCACCAGCCGATGGAACACAGTCATACTGGGGTTCATTCAGGGGTTGCATGTTTGAGGCCTGTGTTTCACCCTTCCCGCAGACTGTAACTGCAGAGGCTGGTGATGCCGCTGCTTGGCTTTGTCCCATAGCGTTGGCACCTCAGACCTGTGAAAGTCCTGGATGCTCCTTCAGTCGTTTGTTTTGCTTTCTTTCCCCCTGTACTAAATATAGCCGATGTGCTTTCAGTGCAGTCAGAGGCTGTGTTTTCATTGCGACTGTAGATGGTTGGCCCAACAGCATACCGGTGCGGTGTTCAAGACTTACAAGCCAGCATTTTCTACTATGTAAGTGCTCTTGCCTTTTTATCCAAATCAGGACCACCACGGAACATTACAGGTTATGTAAGACAGTGAAGGACACATCTACACTGGCTTTATAAAACAGCCAAACGGAGGAACCTCGGTACTGGCTGCCTTCCTGCCTCAGAACGCTGTATGTAAGTAGGCAGTATTGATATGATATTTCAGACCCAACCCTCATAATGAAAATTCTCCCATCCGCAGTCGCAACATCAGCCCACTGTGGTGGTCAGTGGAATGTTCCATCAGTTTTCCTGTTAATGATGGTGGTGGTGGTGGAAAAACATAGATTTCATTTTTATTTTATTTATTTATTTATCTGTATTTTTTGAGAGACATGATGAACTTGGAAGATCTTAATGTGGAAGTCTAGATGCTTCCATAACAGATAAGGAGTACAGAGTTCCTCCCTTTTTTAACTGCATGCCACGGACCCCCATGTGAGGAAATTATGTGTTAAGCTGCAATCAGTAACTCACAAAGAGCTAGATTAGTTGGCTTAACAAAGCCAATGACATGGTTCTTCTTCATCATCTAATTGTTCTGCCCTGTACCGTACTGCACTGTCATCTGTACCATTTTCTTTGGGTGCAGTTTTTGAGCTACCACCATGAAAGTTTACAGGATCACAGGGCTCATACAAAAATAGTTTTTGTGCTTTTGAGACTGACTGTATTCACTGTTTCCAGGCAGTATTTATCTGTTTGTTTTGTTTATTCCCCATAGGATCTGAACAGTGGAAAGTTTAGTCTAATAGTACGTTTTTCCCACAAACCAGCTATTCCATTGGACCCCCGAAAGAATATTCCTGTTGATATTTTGTTGGGGGGTGCCATGGATACTTGGATATCTGGTTGTTGATTTTCAGTGTTATAAACAAATTTTACAATTGTTATATAAACAATAGGTACAGAGTGAACTCCTGCCTTTTCCACCCTAAAAGGAATCTCCACCAATTTTTACCATCTACATAATTAAAAAAAAAAATTGAAATAGAATGTGGGTGCTGACATTTGCCTGAGAGCGCTTTTTTTTTTAGGGAGCCATCTGAACGAAATGTTCTTTGTTTATTTTAGGGATTACTTGCTTGAGCGACCTGCTTTTAGATCTCGCTACAGCACCCTGAAAATCGTCCGGCTTATGTTGTTAATATGTTCCCATGCTTTAAATAATTCCACTGATTTTAAGTTGCTGAGTACAGATGGAAATCTTAACATTCTGCTGTAGAACTTCCTGATACAACATGGAATTTGCACTTCTCTTCAATAATTGCGGTGGCGGACACAGCAAAGCGGACCCCCTCCCACCCCGTGCCCACTGCCTTCTTTTTTTTAGCTTTTTTATCGCTTCTTTTTCAGTGTGTCTCCGCTGTGAACGTTCCTCCAGTTGTCCTGTTAAACAGTTGGATATCTTTACCATACTTGTGACGGAAAACCACATGGTTTCCTGGTTTCCGTACTAAAGGAAATGAATGCCTGCCATGTTCCAGGTAGGTACTGTGAGTGTCGCTGTTGATGAACCCAGTGTTACATAACCAAATAGAAAGTACAGAGCGAACTCCAGCCTTTTCCACCCTAAAAGGAAGCCATCACATGACGTGGGTTAGATATAAGCTGCCTGATGTTCGACAGATTGTTTGACGATGGTTCTGTGAGGACGTTTTGGTATAAAACATATTTTAGTTTTAGATTTTTGAATCCGTTCATGGCTGTTCCGTTCAAGGGAAACATGGTGGGTGTTCTAAGGCAAAATAGGCCCTCGACGTGTTTTTGGTTTGTTTGTTTTCCCCAGATTGACCGTTGTTTTACAATCATCTGTATTACGTATACAGTCTCACAAAACACATGTAGGTTTGGCGGTGGTTTAGGACAGTAAATAAAACCTCTGTATTTGTGTTGTAGACATGGAGACCCCTGGTTCCCATCACCACCACTGTAAATCAGAGTCTTTAGGTTTTCCTATAATGAACCACTTCACACCAAACCCCTCCGCATGAGTCTGTCAATTGGGTTCTGAAATTTTGGTGGAATTCCCCTTTAAATAAACATTGCACTCTGATAATTATCCGTTTTCTGTTTCCGTGGCTTCACGCCAACACCAACCGCGTATCACTGTGATGAGCAAACAGCTTAGCAACTACATATCAACGTTCTGGAATACTGTAGCAACAGCCTGGCAATTCCTTATCAATTGCCTGGAATACTGTAGCAATGGACTAACCACACCTCATCAACCGCCTAGAATACCATAGCGACACCCTAGCAACACCTTCACAAGTACCTGGGATATCATAGTAACTACCTGACAGCAGCTGCCTGGGATATCAAAGCAGTGGCCTTGCCACACCTTAGCAACTAACTGGAAGACCATAGCATTGGCCTAGCAGCTCCTTAGCAACTGCCTGGGATATCAAAGCAATGGAATGCCACACCTTAGCATCTACCTGGAATACCATAGCAAATGCATTGTCAAGCCAAGTTAAAGGTCATTGATGAATGTTCACACCAGTTCTGAGTCCAGGTCGTCTTATTAGTCACCGCTGCAGTGATCCTCCTTTATGGGGCTGAAGAAAGTGTGGTTTAGCGACCAGCCCAGCAGTAAACGTTTAACAACTCGTGCCTGCACATGTATTGTTGTTGTAGATCAGTCTCACGAGACACAGCACAGCCCAGCACAGACATCCGGCATGTCGGCCAAAAATGACCACATGAGAGAACCCTATTTACAGTGTCCAACCGCAAAGGCCTTGTAGCAGCCTGAGGTCACTCTCTTATTGGCTTCTCATGCAGGAATGCATGAGACTGTGCAGGCGCAATTAGTGGTGCGCATTTCCAGCCATGCAGTTAGTCATACTGCAATATGATGCATCATATTGCAACCTCTGGAGAGATGGTGGAAAGAGTGAGTTGTTGTAGATGAGTAAGATCTTTTGAAGAGCGAATTACCGGACTGGAAAGAATCGTTTCCAGAAGATGAATTGGAACACCAAACATTTACTTGCCATTGCAGTTAGCGTCACCACTGCTATGACACCTGTATCAGCCAGTGCTGGAGTACACAGCTAAAGGGGACCCCTCCAAATTCCAAGGGGGATTTTGCATTGTCTAAACCGCTTTAGTTTCCCTTCAAGAAAATGTATTTATTTGACCAGGACTGGGAATGGAGATACTTGGCATAGCGCTAAAGCTTGAACTCACTTCACCCTGCTTCCAGACATTCCACACATGATAAAGCCAAAAATGACGAGAGTAGGTTGAGCTTGCTTGCTGAGCAACTCCTTAGCTGCCTGGGATATCAAAACAGCGGCCTTGCCACACCTTAGCAACTAACTGGAAGGCCATAGCATTGGCTAAGCAACTCCTTAGCAATGACCTGGAATACCGTAGCAACTGCCTTCAGACATTAATTGAAGCCCAAAATGACTAGAGTAGGTTGAGCTTGCTTGATAGTTCTGCACCTTGGAGTTTGTTCTGAGAGAAATCTTACCTCTTGACATAGAACATTGGAGAACGTTGGACAGCCTGTAGGTTCGAATGTTTGTGTTGCTTTTCTGAGAAACACAATTCCTAATAAACTGATCCTCCAGTGGATTCCAGGGATTTGGGAATTAAGAGTAGACTCCAAAGCTTTGCCTTTATTACCACACAGAAACCGACCACAGAGTAAAATGCATAGTTTGCAACAAGTGGCTAACAGTCCACTTTGAAAGTGCCGAAACATCGACCCACCTGCAGTAGAACGTTATATTGGCAGGACCCTGGCGATACGATATGTATCATAATACAGGGGTTACGATTCAGTGATATATTGCGATGAGCATGGAAAAACATTAAATTCATTTTTTAATCTCCTTTTAGCTAGTATTAGCATAGTATTAACTAGTCAGCTAGGTTTGCTAATGCTAACATTAGCGGTGCACCCCTATGCTACTCATTGACATTGAAGGGGAAGAGTCTAATGGCTGAAGGTGGATTATAACACCGCTGACCAGCGGCCTGCAGTTCAAACCCAACACAAAATGAACCACAATCTTTACAGTATCGCTGCAGTCTCAAAAAGCATAATATTGAGATACTCCAGTGTAGCGATAGTTTCCTACACCCCTAGCTGGCAGAGAGGAATTAGGTTCAGCCCTTCTCTTCAGTTCTGCCAGTCCTCTTGGTCAGTAATAATTCATATAGTGTCATAGATTATTGCCAGATGTGCTTATCCATGCCTGGGTTCTGGAAAGTTACATGAAATCAACACTTGGAATCGAACCGCCCTGGATTACAGCACTGATGACAGTAGAGTTAGAGTCTCTAGGACCAGGGTTGCCCTTGAAATGTTCTTATTCGTAGCCAAGAACGTCTTGTGATATCCTGTCCTCCCCAGTCATCTAAGATGTTCACTCTTCATGGTTTCTTGGTTACGTCGTTTTTGAGCAACTGGCACAAACCATCTGCGTTTTGAGAGCTTGTAGATGGCACTTCCCAGAGCCATGTAGAGAGTCGTGTCAGCTCCGTTCTTCCCAAAGGACCTTTTTTTTTTTTTTTTTTTACAGTGATGGCGGATCATAGAACCTCTCTTTAGATCCCGGAAGTTAGCAGCAAATAAAAGCAGCACAGTGAAGGTGCAGCAGAATACGTTTGTTCATTAGCACATCTAAATCAAGTTAACATGTGCATTAAAGCATGATAGGGGATTATCCCTCACTGAATTGGTTGGTGTGGCACAATGGATAACAGCACTACCTGCCAGTGAGCTACCACCCCATGTGGGGTTTGATTCCCGGACTGGGTGACTATGCTGAGTCCCTGAGCAAAGCTAACACTACATTGGCTTACCTGTAATATGATTAACCTTGTGAATCTAATCTCCTTTTCTTAATGTCATTTTCGCCGATAACTTCCTGAAATGATCTGAAGTCTACAGAAGTCATGTGACCATGGAGCATTTTTAAATTCCATTGACACAACGACATGACTCTGGCGCTCCCTATGTAGAAAATCACTTCCTGCCCTCCATCTGCTGTCCATGCCTCAGCAAAGCAGCGACATGAGGTCATTTGCACACAACCTATGAAGCTGTGATCTTGAGATAACCGTCCAGAAAAGCCGCTGCCTCATGGCCTGTCATTTTCAAACCATCCCTTATAGTCAGCATCGATATGCGGGGCTAAACTGCTGTAGACCGAATAAGGGGATATACACTGTTTTGTGCTGCTCTGTCCCCCTCAGCTCAGCCTCCGGCCTCCGCCCTTCAGCCGTGTCTCCCTCCTGCGGCTACCTTACTGCTTATGACTAATTTACATCCTCACCTGCAGCAGTCGGTGGGATATGGACAGAGTTTGACTCTCAAGTCTTTGAGAGTCCCAGCAGCATTGTGCAGCTGGCACTGATGTCTTAATTCAAAGGCACTGGTACCCAGAATGGAAAGCCAAATTCCTTGGGATCAAGACCTATTACTACCTTCCACTCTCTGAGCAAGCTTGCCAAGAAAGACCTGGGAGTCATTGCGTCTGCCCATCCAGAATGGATTCTCTCGAAGGCAGGGCAGATAATAAGCCAGAGACTTAAAAATACGTCATTCTTCCCCAATAAAAACCTCCTACTCAGTAGCTCTCCACAGATGAACGGGGCCCAAAAGGGGCCCTCGGGGAATGTTTTAATGGACACAACAGGGCTTTTGGGGTAAAAAGCCAAAGGTTGGAATGAGAGCCAGTAGTATTTTGTTTATAAACGGCAGAGAAGTGTAATGTATGGGAGAATGTTTATTGTGTTAATATATTATTATTGTTTCTGAACAAAAACTCAAACTGAAGAAGAATAATATGAGTTTAAACATTTGTTCCCAGTAATCATTTTTTTTAAGCCAGAGAAGAAGTGCAGTGAAATGAAATACCTTATTTTTTGTTAATATAGAATTGTTTCAGACTGAAGGAAAGAAGGACGCAAGTTTTAAAACACTCTTCATTCTCCGGCAGTAAGTTTGTACAGAAGTCATGTTTGCAAATTCAGTTTATTATAGTAATAAAATCCAGCATTTTTTATTTGCCCTATAGACTTTGCTAAACACTTGATTAATAGTGGACAGCACAAGCCTAATAATAATATTTTACAAATAATTTATGTGTATAATAACAGAATATCTATACTAGTTACCAAAATCTAATGAATTACAATGCTTTTGAAAGGGCGCTTCATTCAGGGCACGCCCTGGTCTGTCCACCATTACCTCATCCGTCTGACACCACTGGCCACGAATAGACTTATACCAGTGCGTGAACACCTGATGACACATGTCTGCCATCTGTTCATTTACTGTTCTATAACTCCTTTGTTTTTAACCACAAATGGCTAAAATTAAACCACCAAAAGCAAAGCAGGCGTAATTATATTGCATAAACCAGTAAAACCAGTACAGACTGTATTTACAGTGCACTTTTATACATGTAGCAGCTCAAAGCGCTTTACAAACAGGTGATGTAATTCAGTAACAATAATAAAATAAAATAATTAAATAGATAGTAAGATTGTTACAGCACAGTAACAACACAGATCAGATACATTTAAAGAGAGAAATAGATATATATATATATATATACAGTGGTGTGAAAAAGTGTTTGCCCCCTTCATGATTTCTTATTTTTTTGCATGTCACTCTTAAATGTTTCAGATCATCAAACAAATTTAAATATTAGTCAAAGACAACACAAGTAAACACAAAACACAGTTTTTAAATGAAGATTTTTATTATTAAGGGAGAAAAAAAATCATAACTGATTATGATTTAAAACATAACTGTGGTTTATCACACCTGAGTTCAATTTCTCTAGCCACAGCCAGGCCATGATTACTGCCACACCTGTTCTCAATTAAGAAATCACTTAAATAGGACCTGCCTGACAAAGCGAAGTAGACCAAAAGATACTCAAAAGCTAGACATCATGCCAAGATCCAAAGAAATTCAGGAACAAATGAGAAAGAAAGTAATTGAGATCTATCAGTCTGGAAAAGGTTATAAAGCCATTTCTAAAGTTTTGGGACTCCAGCGAACCACCGTGAGAGCCATTATCCACAAATGGCGAAAACGTGGAACAGTGGTGAACCTTCCCAGGAGTGGCCGGCCGACCAAAATTACCCCAAGAGCGCAGCGACGACTCATCCAAGAGGTCACAAAAGACCCCACAACAACATCCAAAGAACTGCAGGCCTCACTTGCCTCAGTTAAGGTCAGCGTTCATGACTCCACCATAAGAAAGAGACTGGGCAAAAATGGCCTGCATGGCAGAGTGCCAAGACGAAAACCACTGCTGAGCAAAAAGAACATTAAGGCTCGTCTCAATTTTGCCAGAAAACATCTTGATGATCCCCAAGACTTTTGGGAAAATACTCTGTGGACTGCCGAGACAAAAGTTGAACTTTTTGGAAGGTGTGTGTCCCATTACATCTGGCGTAAAAGTAACACCGCTTTTCAGAAAAAGAACATCATACCTACAGTGAAATATGGTGGTGGTAGTGTGATGGTCTGGGGCTGTTTTGCTGCTTCAGGACCTGGAAGACTTGCTGTGATAAATGGAACCATGAATTCCTCTGTCTACCAAAAGATCCTGAAGGAGAATGTCCAGCCATCTGTTTGTGACCTTAAGCTGAAACGAACTTGGGTTCTGCAGCAGGACAATGATCCAAAACACACCAGCAAGTCCACCTCTGAATGGCTGAAGAAAAACAAAGTGAAGACTTTGGAGTGACCTAGTCAAAGTCCTGACCTGAATCCTATTGAGATGCTGTGGTATGACCTTAAAAGGCGGTTCATGCTCGAAAACCCTCCAATGTGGCTGAATTACAACAATTCTGAGATTCAAAGATGAATGGGCCAAAATTCCTCCACAGCGCTGTGAAAGACTCATTGCAAGTTACCGCAAACGCTTGATTGCGGTTGTTGCTGCTAAGGGTGGCCCAACCAGTTATTAGGTTTAGGGGGCAAACACTTTTTCACACAGGGCCATTTTTCTCCCTTAATAATAAAAACCTGCATTTTGTGTTTACTTGTGTTGTCTTCGACTAATATTTAAATTTGTTTGATGATCGGAAACATTTATGAGTGACAAACATGCAAAAAAGTAAGAAATCATGAAGGGGGCAAACACTTTTTCACACCACTGTATATGTACAATACATATACAACTCTGGAAAAATGTAAGAGACTAATGATGCCTCCAGAAGCCTGTTTTTTGAAGCATGCTCGCTGTGCATTTCACCCCAGCCACCGCTCGCCAGTCTTTCTGTAGGTCACTTGAGGTCATCTTACGGTGGTTAAGTGACATTGGAATGAGGCGGCGCTCATCACGGTCAGCAGAGGGGGGTTTTGGCCCTCTGCCGGTCTGTAGCTGTGTTGTCCTGTGTGTTTGCTGCTTGACCTTGTTCTTATGAACCTGACGCTCACTGTATCTGCCAGTAAAGCTAGAACCCAACCTTCTGTTCCTCACTAAGAACCTGCTGTACACGTGGAGATGCTGATTTAAGAAGAAACTGGAGTGGGCTCTTATTTATTCCCAGAGCTGTAGCTGTGGAGACTTGGGCTGAGTTTCATGGAAGGTCTGCGCTGTGCTAAAAGGGGAATTCTGAATCTTGTGTCCATATTCAAAGCCACCTCAATTCAGCCCTTACGTAATTCAGAGTGTTTTGCTCTGATGTGAACTGGGCTGGTTTCCCCAAAAGCTTCTCTCAAGTGGTTGAGCGAGCGTCACACGGAACACTCTCTCTTTCCTTCTCCCACTTAATTAAAAATAAGATGCTTTTGGAAAACTGGGCCTTGTTCTGTTGAAACCTACTGTGCTGTTGTGGGCAGAATTCCTCACAGTGCTGCTAACAGATTGCAGACGCCTGAACTATGTAACACTGCTAAAAAAAAGTTCCCTTGCAGAAAGCTGTCACACAAAATGGCTATGAACACACCTGAATATGCCTGAAACACTGTCGGTCCTTGGGGAGGTGTGTGCAGAGAGTCAAAAAATAGCACTCAAACATTCATTCATTCATTCACCTTCTAAGCTGCTTATCCTCCATCACACACACACACATTGATGGCGCTACACGAGGATGATGGGGCTATAAATACCTGTGGGGTGTGAGTAACAGGACTCGTATATTGGGAAGAGGTGCTACAGTGCAGTGAACGTCTTGTTTGTGGGAAGCGGCTCCAAAGCAGATGTTAATGATTGACTTAAAGGAGTGACTGCATTTGGGCGTGTCAAAGGCCATAGTGTGAAGAAAGTATCTGAATCTGCAGGTGTATGGAAGCGTATGGTCATACGGGTCTACCAGCAGTGGCTAAGTGTGTGCAATGGGAGTGCGAAACTGTCCAAAATCTCTTGGTCCACTGGAGCATTAAGAGTTCCTTTCATTGGAACTAAGTGGCCGAGCCCAACTCCTGAAGACAAACACAGACTCATCCATCCGATTGCCAGATGGAGAAGCTTGATTCATCACTCCAGAGAACACATCTGCACTGCTCTAGAGTCCAGTGGCGGAGTGCTTTACACCACTGCATTCAACACTTTGCATTGTGCTGGGTGATTTAAGGCTTGGATGCAGCTGCTCGGCAATGGAAACTGTTCTTGAGCTGATCTGAAGGCCACATGAAGTTTGGAGGTCTGTAGTGATTGACTCTGCAGAATGTTGGTGACCTCAGTGCACTATGGGCCTCAGCATCCACTGACCCCGCTCTGTCACTTTACATGGTCTACCATTTCATGGCTGAGTTGCTGTCGTTCACAATCACTTCCACTTTGTTATAATACCACTGACAGTTGACTGTGGAATATTTAGTAGTGAGGAAAGTGGATCTGCACAGGTGGCATTCTATCACGGTACCACGCTGGACTTCACCTAGCTCCTGAGAGCGACGCATTCTTTCACTAATGTCTGTAGAAGCAGTCTGCATGCCTAGGTGCTTGGTTTTATACACCTGTGGGCATGGAAGAGATTGGAACACCTGAATTCAATGATTTGAATGGGTGAGTGAATACTTTTGGCAANGTCATACTTCAATTGCAAATGATGCTATCAACACAACAGCACAGAATGGAACACACCAAACACATAACCACAGACTGATCGTGGTAGTTGCCTGAGAAAGACTAAGCTGTTGAGAACCAACAATTATACACTCAATGTAACTAACATTCAGTGGGACCAAAATAGAGCTTATTGTCAACTAACACCAGAAGTGGTTACGGCACAGACACAAACACATCCATGTGGAGGAGTATTTCATCCATGTGTAGAGATAAGCTGTGATGTATATATTTATTTTTCCTCGGATTCATGTGTACCATGACTGTTGGCACCCCTAGAAATTCTTTTTCAGTGGGGTATAAATACACTCATCATCAAAAGAATAGCTGCACCCAGAAGGAGGTGTGGGATTGCAGTGCTGTTGGGAAGCAAGATAAAGGCTACCAGGAACAATAAATGAAAGCTTTAGCGAAAGTTCTGCCGGGAAGACTCCAATGCTACGTCACTCGTTCAGTCTTTACTTTGGCCAATCACAGTGCGCCACCTGTCTTTAAAAGGATTCAGCTTCCGCTCACGTTTTGCCGCTTTCAGGTGCCGACGTTTCTACGTTCTCCTCCGTCCTCCCCTCCAACACCAGCCCCGAGTAGGACCCGCCCCTGCCCTGGGTCCGAATGCTTCAAGACCAGGGCCCTGGACGAAGCCTACGTCAAAGACTATTTAGTTGTTTGAAAATTGTCATCCTTCAAATTGTTCACCTTATAGAAGATTAAATATCGTTTCCATCACTTTTGTTTTTGGATCTTTCTGGCAGAAATGATGATGCATTAAGAGCTGTGATGTTGTGATGCCCTGGACAGGGCATTTTGGATGCATGCTATCACAGACTCCATCACATACCAGTTGAAACTTGACTGCCTCAGCCAGGAAGCTAAACTGGCTCATGTTTGGATCTTCCAGCAGGATAATGAGACAAAGCAAACCACAAAATCAACACAGAAATAGTTCACTGACCACATGATCAAGGTTTAGCCATGGTCATCCTCGTATCTAAAGCCCAGAGAAACACTGTGGGATGAGCTTACACTTAACAGATCCAACTGATGAGAGTCTGAAACAGTACATGTCCTGATATACCACATATACTCTTGATGGACCAAGTATTATATTTCTCCATATCTCCACCTCTAATATATATTTAGTTGTGTAACAACTTTGATCTCTTTTTCTGCACAGTGTAAAAGCTTTAGTTCTCCTTTCAGTTTAGTGAATATACATGATGGACAGACCAATAGAATTGCTCCAAAACTTCTGCCATATCAGCCTCCACTGCAGGTTAAGAAAGCTGATTCATCCTCCTGTAAAGTTCCATTTTGGAGGTGTTTAAGGTGGACTGCATAATTCCATTAGTGCTGTTTTATAGTTTGGTGTCTTTACTCTAAAGTAAAAAATAAAGCTAAAACGAAAAAAGAGAACCTTCTATGAGTAGCCGTGTCTAAACTTTGGACTGGTACTGTAAATTAAAGGGCCAGTCTGATGAGCTTTTTCTTTAAAGGAACAACGTGTAAGGTTTAGGGGGATCTGTCTTTTGACCGGTACTGTGTGTTAGACAGAAATATGTATTTCATGAAAAACTATTTTCAATTTTTCCTTTCAATCGCTGTACTAGTTGTTTTTATGTGGCTTCATTTTTTGTTAATATTTCAAATGAAGAATAAGCAATAACGAATGTTTTTACAGCCTGTTTTGCACATATTTACCAGGGCTGCCAAAATATGTGCCTGAGTACTGGGTCAAAATCGTACGTACAAAATCGTAAAATCGTAAGTATTGGGGTCAAAACTATCCATGTGTAAACATACTCAGGTGTGTATATAAAAAGTAAATGCTTTACCTGATAAAACATGTAAAATCTCGTTTTAAATGAATAAAAATAACAATTCAATTGTGATGTCCGGTAAAAGAGATTTAAAAAATTCTCATGGCTTTGTTAGAATTGTAATCCATGCTAAATAAGGTCTAAATAAAAATGTTAAGAGTCAAAAGTGCATTATTGTTATGGGAATGCCATTTATGAGAAGTACAACAGCTTCGATAATAATTCAGTAAATGTACAAATCTTAATCTTGTAAAAATCTTTAATATTAAAGGTGCCACAGAATAGAACATCTTTATTATGTGTAAAAAATTGGCATAGTTGCAAAAGGAGAGTTCATTACATAGAACTGACATACCATGAACCTCCAACACTGTTACTCCTTCTTCAAACACAAATCCTGTACTTACAGCAGAGGACAGCAAAACGGGCTGATCCCAAACATCCGCTCCAACAACAATGAAAATGGTGGACTAAGTAAGACTGCAGCTGGCTTCCTATTCGGCAGCTTCTTTACCAGTTGTTACGTTCCACCTTAAATGCTACAGCTTGTACAGCACCAGAATGTAACTGCGACACTATTTAAGGTGGAATGGAAAATCTGTTAAACATCCTGTCGAATAGGAACTTCAGCTCCCACATCCAAATCCTGGTGAACTGGAATTAGTTTGTAGTCAGTTTGCTCTACACATATTAGTCCGGACAGTTAATCCTTGGACGATATTAAGCAGCTTTGTTCAGCGTTTAGCACAGAAGAGACTGAAGAGAGAAGCAGTTCCACCTTTATTAGCATCACATCCCCAACAGCAGCCTGTAAGTAGGAGCCATGCTGTATGATTGTATCCGTGTTTGCTGTTTTAAGCAGATCATCTTGAACTGAGAGCTTCATAGTGAGGAACAACTTTCATCTGCTGTGTGTTGATTATGGTGTAAGATCACTGTCAAAACTAGGGGGCGCAAAAACAGGGTGAAAAACATATACCTGCAAGTTTTAACATTTCGTGTGTGTAAACGTCCCACTCGGGAACGCAAACGTGAAACCTGTGAGCACGAAAATAAGATTTGCATGCCCATATTTCACAATATTGTGCTGTCTGTTTTGTCATTTTTGAATGTGTTTTTCCATCTCGACCTGCCCAAAAAGTACGATACCTTTGGTTGCTCTCTGTGCTCAAGACGTTCCTCTTCGTCCGCCATCTTTATTGTTCTGGAGAAGGCTTTTGGTAGTGGGTGGTCAGCCGCGATACCAGGTGCCATCAGCCAATAGCATTTGCTGACATAACCAGCCCATGTGCCCGCCCCCAAGGTGTCAAAACCACCCCCTTCAAGACTTGAGCACAAAAAATCCTTTCGAGCGCAGAGAGCAGCCGACGGTAACCCACTTCGCACGCGAGGACAACTAAGAGGTTGAGAAGGAAAAACAATTCGAAAATGAAAAAAAAACCCCGCGAAATTATGAAATATGTGCATACAGATCTTCATTTTGTGCTCGCAGGTTTCACATTTGCGCTCACAAGCAGGACAGCAGGATTACACATGCGAAATGTTAAAACTTGATAGTGTATGCTTTGCACCCTGTACCAGTATATCCCAATATATTACTCACTACAGTAATAGGATATGAACATAGCGATGCACTGAGGTAGACAGTTAGGAGTTAGTTTAGGTACCGAAAGCAGAAAATCGTTAAAGGTAAAAGCCACCTTGCTTCAGCAATACTGAGGACAGGGGTCAACTGATCTCAGATCAAGAACATTTAAGGACAGCCGTAAGAAATTTTGGGCTAAAAGTTGGTGGAAACATACTGAGATTTCTAAACCAAGTCGGTGCTAATGAAGGCAGAGCTCTGCTGGCCATGGTGTGCTGTTCAATGTTATCAAATGGCCAAAACTCTGCTCTGACCCACGGGTGTAGCATGAGTTAGGATGGTGAAAGCAGTCGGCTAGGCTTTGTAAACTGAGCAAGCCAAGACCTCTCCATCTTTAAACAATCTGGGGTGGGGATTTATGCTGCTGTCAGACTGCAGTCCAGCACTGACTGACCAGTTGTCCTGAAATGTGGATTCTTGCTGTGAGATCATGTCTAGCCCTGTGAGGTACAACTAGTGAATATGTAAGAAGGACAAAACCTATTTCAAAACCGCCAACAGGAACATTGGCTCTCTCTGTTAAAGATTCAGCAGCACACAATATTCGCAAAGCTGGTATTATTTGTCCTGCAAATATTTAGAGGGTATTAATATATAACATACTGCAAAAGGGTGGGCAATGTCGCAATACGCATATCATGGATATCGTCAGAGCCTTGACTATGTCTCATTAGAAAATGTGCATAATTTAGCACAATACAAGTTGCAGTACGCTCAATGAGAATTACTGTAGTTTATGTATTTATTTATTTATTTGTTATTTATTATTATTATGATTATTATTGCATTTTCTATGGCCATATCGCCCACCCTTAATGCTACATACTGACTGTTTACATATGTTGTTTATTAATTCTTGTTAGAATTTCTCATAGCTATAAACATTGATAGATAGAGAGATAGATATACAGTGCATTAGGACACGCTTCAGACCCTTTCACTTGTCATTTCTGAAGATGTTCAGAATGCACTGTAAATATATATATATATATATATATATATATATATATATATATATATATATATGTATATATATATATGTATATATAGCATATAGTTGATATGTAGCTACATACACACAGTTTGGAACTGCTGTTCAAAAGTTTGAAATCAATGTTCTTAGAAAGACCAAATCAATGAAGTTACAGACAAGTACACAGAACGATACTAACGTGCATGGCAGCCAGTGTAAAGCAAGAGCAGTCATGTAAACCATTTACACATTAAACCAGGCATATCTTCATTGACACAGCAGGGTTTCATGTCAGGCGAGGGGTGGTTTCGAGCAGAGCGCTTCTCTAAATGAGCCGTTGCTAAAGCTAACTCTAGCTAACTCTAGAGCTATTCGGTGCAAGGCTAATGCAGTTTTATTTTTTGAAGGAGAAACTTCTATGATGACATGACCTGTCACAGTCAAACTCCACACAATAAGGGCGGCAACAAAAGTGAAAACCTATTGCACATAAAATAACTAAACTGTTGATCCAGCAAGCGATTCCAAACTTTTGAAGAGCAGTTTATACATTCATACTTGTGTAGTCATATGCAAAGGTTTGAGTGCCCCTACACAAAGGTGGTTTGTTTGCTGTATTCAATTCCATACAGATGGAAGAAAAATAAAAAATAAATTGTGGCTTGTGAAAAAGTTACAGCACATTTTATGGTTTATTTGTTTCCAATATGTCTCCAAAATTTGCACATCTAAATCTGTAGAAAATGCCATATTATAACGTGTCTTGTAATTAGTAATTTCACATCATTTAACCCGAGGTGTTCAAACTTTTGCATAAGAGTGTTGCCAAAGTGCGTTCCAGGTTATGTAACGGTAGTGTTTTTATCTGGCTTAATATACTCACACCTATACCTTCAGTTAGCTTACCGACTAGCCTCAATTCCAGTGTTTGTAGGTATGTCTGTGATTCAGGCTGAGGGAGGAGGCGGTTTATTGTGGAAGAGGTGATCTTAGGTAATGGGATTTCCAAATGCTTTAAAAGACCAGAAGTGCTTGTGACCCCTGTTTTAGGCCTCCTCAGTTCTTCTGCGCCTAATATTGACATACCAGACTGTGCTTATCTAACAAATATAATCTTGTTTTGTCAGTCTTTGTGTACTAACTGTGGGAGTCTGTCTCTTCATCTCTTCTTGTGCCAATACAACCAGGCCAGAACGAGGACAGTGATGAAGAGCAGAACACATATGATTGTGAGCGCGATGACCATACCATTACTGGAATTCCCTAGAACAAGAAAGAAAAAGATAGGAAATGAATTCATACGCACTGAAATGTCACCGTTTCTAGTTCACCTTTTCAGGTGTTGCAAGTAAGTAATACCACAGATGATGGTTTTACTTTAATTCCTGCAGATTTACAGAATCCATGACATCAGAAGTGCCATGACATCATTTCATGCTACATTGTCCTCAGAAACAATGAGTAACTGGAACATACAGCATGTAATACCTCCACAATAATCAGTAACAGCTGTGGTTGGATTTGGCATGTACTGGACAAGTTTCTGGATGTAGGTCACATCAGTGTTCAGACATGCTTGCATCAAAGAATTGTGCAGTTTGTCCAGATTTGGTGGATGCCTTCCCTGGTGTTTTAGTGTTTTTTGTTGTTACAGGTATTGTTGTTCCAGATTTTCAGAATCAGCATCAGATTTAAGCTTTATTTGCCAAGTTCACACATACAAGGAATTTTGTCTTTGGTTACATTAGCTCACAGTGTACAAAAACACACATTCCTAACACACACACACACACACACACACACACGCACACACAAAAAAAACACTATACAAACCTGTAAACCTTACAGTGAGTGCAGTTGTATATGTACATTACAGTGCTGAGTGCAGCAGTCCGGATATAGAGGCAGAGTAAGGCTTATAAAATGCAGTACAGAGGATGGAGCACCGGTCTGAAACAGTCAGTACAGAGGATGGAGCACCGATCTGAGACAGTCAGTACAGAGGATGGAGCATGGAGCACCAGTCTGAGACAGTCAGTACAGAGGATGGAGCACCGGTCTGAGACAGTCAGTACAGAGGATGGAGCATCGGTCTGAGACAGTCAGTACAGAGGATGGAGCACCGGTCTGAGACAGTCAGTACAGAGGATGGAGCATGGAGCACCAGTCTGAGACAGTCAGTACAGAGGATGCAGCATCGGTCTGAGATAGTCAGTACAGAGGATGGAGCACCGGTCTGAGACAGTCAGTACAGAGGATGGAGCCTCGGTCTGAGATAGTCAGTACAGAGGATGGAGCACCGGTCTGAGACAGTCAGTACAGAGGATGGAGCACCAGTCTGAGACAGTCAGTACAGAGGATGGAGCCCCGGTCTGAGACAGTCAGTACAGAGGATGGAGCATGGAGCACCAGTCTGAGACAGTCAGTACAGAGGATGCAGCATCGGTCTGAGATAGTCAGTACAGAGGATGGAGCCCCGGTCTGAGACAGTCAATACAGAGGATGGAGCATGGAGCACCAGTCTGAGACAGTCAGTACAGAGGATGGGGTGTTGTGTGATACTGTTAATAAAACAGATAAATAAGATAAATTAAAAGTGCAGTACAGCAGAACAGGAAGCGTCCCGAATGTGGACTGTAATGTGCATTGTAATGTTCAGCCGTTCATGAGTGTGATGGCATGTGGGAAGAAGGTTCTCAGCTTATCAGCTCCTGGGAATAGTTAGAACTCCCTCAGCTGACGCAGGATGCACATCCTCTGTTGCGCATCATTTTCAAGATCATTTAAATCTGGAGCCCTGTGAATTCGGGAATTGTCATCTTGGAATACAGGGATAGGAACATTATGTTCCTCTGTAAGTTCCTCAGAGTTACACAAAGTTAAAACAGTCCCAGAACATCACAGAGTGGACTCGTTTTGTGTCCAGGGAGCTTATGTTTGTTCTGTCCAGCTTTGTCTTTAAGGTATATCTGTCAGGTAATTCACCAGTGATCCATGAGCAGCATCTGCAATGCACAGACTACATAATACAGCATTAAAATAGAATTTATAGTCATTTATAGTAAATTAATTTGGTTGCACTTTACAGATCGGTAATAAGTATGTAATGATATGGTAATTTTATGGTAACAAATTGTATTTAATCAATAATTAAATAGCAATTTCCTAGTTGTTACTAAATAATAAATCAGAAATTGTAGTGAGTGTTAACAAGGCCGTTATGAAATGGTAAAATAATGGTAACAAGTTGTACTTACCTAAAAATGACCTGCTTACTTTATAGTTCCTCTTGTATAATAAGTGAGCAGTTGTAGTGGTAAGAACGCAGTAATGTAACAGAAACGCAATGGTAATAAGTTTTACTTTCCCAAATATTACATGCACATCTTCCAGTTATTAATAAACAAAAAAATAGTCATTGTATCAGTATTTAGTAATAAAATGATAAAAAAAACTTAGTTTTATATACCTAAAATTACCTGCTTACTTTATGATTCCAAATAAACAATAATAGAGAATAATAATTGAGTACATGTACAAGTATTTACACAGTCAGACACAGTGTGATGTTACAGGTAGTAATTACAGTGAAACTAAATATTAGAGTATTAGAGACATAAAATACAAACTTACATATTTACATATTTTACTTACTAAACCTCCCAACAGGTCATAACATCAGTTTAAAATGGACGTGTGCTTCACACGTAGGCCCACCTATAGACAAGTCTCATTACCCAGGAATAGATGAGACAATGACCATCTCTGCTCACTCATTATACATAAAGACCTATAAAGTAAGCAGGTCATTTTTAGGTAAGTACAACTTGTTACCCTTATTTTACCATTTCATAACGGCCTTGTTAACACCCACTATAATTTCTGATTTATTATTTAGTAACAACTAGGAAATTGACATTTAATTACTGATTAAATACAATTTGTTACCGTAAAATTATCATATCATTACCGATCTGTAAAGCGTTCCCCTTAGTTCATATAGAATTTATAGGATGTGTGTGTTCCTTTTTGCATATTAGATAATTGAAATGGTTCAGATTTTAAAACCAGAACTAGTATTTTAACAATAATAATAATAATAATTAATTTTACTTCACTGCAGCAGTACAGTAGCCCTAATTCCCACCCAAAGCCTTGAAAGCAGGTGTCTGAGGGCATGAATGTTATTATTCATGTTGCTTTCAGACTCGGGACAAGGTCAGATAAATCTACACTGTGTCCTTCAGAAGACAGTAATAACCTCCTGTATGAAAAACCTATTCACTGCTTTAATGGCACGTTCTAGAAAAGACAGAAAGAAAGGGAAAAGCTGGGAAAGCTGAAGGTGCTGGAAAGAAATGAAAGCTGCACTCTTAAAAATAAGTAAACTGATATTCCTGAACAGCCCTAAACTGCTGTTGGCTGAACACGCAGTCCCCAGTTAGAAACAATTAGTTCTAAAAACGTTCTGAGAATATGCAGTGCGATGATCCATTAATGCTTTCTTTGGAAAGTTTTCCTCTGGTTCCCAGAAAGCTCTTGAAATAAAACATTTTCTGAATGTTTCGCTGAGAATGTTTCGTGAATGTTTCATGAGAATGTTAGTGTTTAGTTATCATGTAACATAATCTGTGGCCCTGATGACATCCTCAAAACATCCTCTGAACGCTGCAGTTGGAACATCAAAATCAAATCAAAATCGGTGAGGCCAATCATTCTCTGAGTAGAGCGTTTTTGAGCCATTTTGTGCCATTTGTGATTTTCACACAGAGGAATTTGTATTCCACATTTAACCCATCCGTGAAGTGAAACACCCACATACACACACACTAGTGAATACACACACACTAGGGGGCAGTGAGCACACTTGCCCGGAGCGGTGGGCAGCCCTATCTGGGGGTTGGGGGTTAGGTGCCTTGCTCAGTCATTACTGTCGGTTCAGGGATTCAAACTGGTAACCCTCCGGTCGCAAGGCTGGTTCCCTAACCTCCAGCCCACGACAGCCCACGTTCTGTCTTTGTTAATATTTAACATTACAGGAACATTATCTGAACACTATAAACATCTTTGAACCGTTTTTTAACCTTTAGATTAAAACATTTTCTTTAAAACTTTATTGGAACTTGTAGCGAACATTAGCCAAGGTTCTGGGAACGTTCCCTGCTAGCTGGGTAGGTGGATAAGTGCAAATGGGTTGGTTCCTGAGAGATCACAGAAACAATGAATCCAAATCAGGCTGCAGCTTAGTTTTTTTACATATGGACTGTATGACCTGGAGAGCGAATAATACATGTTGAATCTTTAACAGTGTTTACATATGACTCCAGTGAATTACATGTTTCCATGAAATGACATGTCTAGTTCAGTTTCTCTGAAAAAGCATCTACTGAAAGCTCACCAGAGAGCCAAAAGTGGTTCTTCTAGCATCATGTTAAATTTCCCATTTTTACATTTTTGGGAGCGTATTAGTGGCCTTCACAACCACATTGGCATTCTTCACTGGAGTACTCTCAGTGTTAAAGGAGTTCTGTGTCTGGCTGGAGCTATTAATACAAAAACATAAACAGGCGGACTTTCATTATGCTTTAATTTCCTGTCCTCTGTCTGAACAGCAACATGCACGCCACATATTTCACAATTTGGGCTATTAATGGAAAACTAGACCAGGATCAGCTACGGACTATTCTCTGTTTGCCACTGTAGGTCACTAGAAGTAACTGTAGAAGGCTTTACTGTATGTTTATAAAGGCATATTTGCTTGTGCAACACAAAATCGTTCGTCTCTGATTGGCTGAGCTGCGTGACTTAGTTTTCTTAACTAGAACTGGGCTGGTCAGCAAGCTAACAGGCTAAAGCAAGCATGCTAAACCTTGCCATCGTTAATATCACAGGCTTAAATTAAATTACTTATGATATGAATTTCACTTGAATAGCTTGCCTCATAAGCTCCCCAGACAACAAATGAGTCCACTCTGGGGGGGGGGTTTCATTTGTGGTTCTTTGGTTGAGGTGACCGTACATTTGAACCACAGTGCCTACACCGAGCTACAGGACAACCAGGTTTTGTCTTTTGCTCATCATCATCTTACCGACGAACAGAACATTCCTGTCCCTGTATTCCAAGACGACAATTGTCAGGTTCACAGGGCTGCAAATGTGGCATGATGAACATTCAAGGGCATTCACACATCTGGACTGGCCCACAGAATTCCCAGATTCGAATCCTCTTGGAAATCTGTGGGACTACCTGGAACAACAGAGAAGGCCAGGGAAGGCATCCACCAAATCTGGCCCAACTGCGCAATTCTTTAATGTAAGAGTGAACTGAACATTGATGTGACCTACACCCAGAAACTTGTCCAGTCCATGCCAAATCTAATCGCAGCTGTAGCTCGTGGGGGTAATACACGCTGTTAGGCAGGTTATCTGAGGTTCAGTGCTTCTAAAGTGAATGTGTGTGTTAAACAGTCCATAGTTGAGTAGCATATTCTGAAGACACTACATTCCTTGGGGGAATTAATTAACGGTATTATTATTATTAACAATGGCTTTCCAGAAAAACTGCATATTTTCTCATGCTGTTTGTTGGTCGGTGTTTGTAAGCGATGAGCCACTCAAGGCCATGCGTTACTGGCAAGATATCTTGGGAAATGGGCTTTCAGGAAAGCAACTTTCAGCAAAGCTGATGCATTGTGTATTGCCGTATTTACATATGTGCTTCTCAAAGTATTCCTCCTTGAAGCAAAAATATGGACCAGTTGTGGCGACTTGATGACAGGTTTAAGAGCTGTTGCTTTAAAAGCCACATATTCTGTATTAGCTGTGACTATTTTACAACCTCTGCTCACCCCTTGAAACTAAGCAGGCTGTTTTTGCCACTGTCTCTTGAGGACTGATGTAGTAAACGCGGTGTGATCTGACTGGCTGTCCTGTAATGTACCTCATGCAGAGAAACAGGCATATACACACATCACCAAAGGAATAGCTGCACGAATAGCTGCACCCAGAAGGAATCAACCGACAGGAATGAAACTTGGTGAGTGGGTTTGACACGGTGAGACATGCAAATGATTGAAGTCTCAAGCTCGGCCGCGCATGTGACGTAAGCGAGGATGGGCCTTATCGCTGTACCTGACTGACCCAACAGCCATGATTGCAGACATTCAGCGAGTGGTGATGCCCTCCATGAGTCATCCTGTTAGTGCCAGCATCACTGGCAGACGGCTGCACGGCGCAGGACTACATGCACGCGGACCGTTACCACCTTAACACCACGTCAACATCGCCAAAGACTGCAATGGTGTCGAGTCAGACTGTCATGGTGTGACACAAAATGGCAGTGGTGACGTAAGCAAGGATGGGCCTTATCGCTGTACCTGACTAACCCAACAGCCACGAGTGCGGACCTTCAGCAAGTGTGACCTTTGCTGCACTCCCACCCTGACCACAGACACAGGTTGGTGGATGAAGGGCTGTTTAGTCATCTATAATGAGTTCAGCAACCACATACAATCGTCGCTACTACAGCTTAGAATTGTTTTACTGTGTTTTTAATGAGATATCAAAACATTCGAATTATTATTTTAATACGCAAGAAACATTTTCAGACAAGGACATTCACCAGCTTCTTGTTCAGATTTTCCCATTCCACCTTAAATTGTACTACGGTTACATTCTGGCTCCTGAGGCATTATAATAACTGCTGCACCATTTAAGGTGGAGCAATAAATTCTGAACAAGAAGGTGGCAAATGAAAGCTGAATGTCAGTGCTAGAATGTAAATGCTACACCAATTAAGGTGGAATGTGAAAATTCAAACAAGAAGCTGGTGAATAAGAAGCTTCTTATAAGGACTTTCACTAGCTTCTGGTTTGTCTTTTCCAATTCCACCTTAAATGGTGCTGTGGCTACATTCTGGCTCCTGAGGCATTATAATACATGCTGCACCACAGTGGAACAGGACAATTCCAACAAGAAGCCAGTAAATAAAAAAATAATAAAAAAGAAAAATCTGAACGAGACGCTGGCAAATAGGAAGCTGAATGCCAGTACCAGAATTGTAACTGCTGCACCATTTAAGGTGGAACTAGAAAATCTGAATGAGACACTGGCAAATAGGAAGCTGAATGCCAGTACCAGAATTGTAACTGCTGCACCATTTAAGTGGAACAGGAAAATACAAATAAGCAGTTGCTATACCGCCACTTCATTTAGGCTGCTGCTTCAATATAGAACCGTGAAATGGCACTCTCTACAGCCAGTTTGTGGTTTGTCTGTTCTGGGCAACATGGTGACCTAAGTTTAAGCTTATCATAGGGGGCCTTTAATCTACAGTATCATTTAAAGGTTTAGACCCAGCAACTCACAGAAGGTTCTCCTTATTTTTAGCTTAATGCTTTACCAAAGGGTGAAGAGTGCTTCGAATTCACACTCTGTCCAGGAAAGAAGCCTTTGCAGCAGTGCGGCATTTTTGTACTCCTATGTAAACATTCCACATGTCTTAGGTCAAGCCATGAGCAGAACAAATAGGTTCCTCCCACAGAGGTGTGACTTAGCATCTTTGCTTTATCAAGATTATCTGGAGTGGAGCAGAAATGAAATACAGCTCTAAATGAGCACTTGCAGAAAAGCTAAACAGGACTGCATGGTTTTAGCAGGATGTAATGCTCACTGCAGTTTCGAGCTATTGGAATTAGTATATTTGTTACTTATTCATTTTATATATACAACATACACACTCTAAATGGTAGCAGGTCATCTTCAGTGATGAGTCCCACTTTTGTCTTGGTCGAGACGACCAACGAATCCGTGTGTGGAGGGACTGTGTTCAGCTCCACAAAGAATGGTTTGTTGTCGCATGTCACATGTCCAGAAGGCCTGGTGTCAATCCACCTCTACCACATTCTGCAGGAACTGTGTGAGAATATTCAAGCTGCATGGGATGGATTATCACAGGACACCATTAGGAACCTCTACAGCTCCATGCCAAGACATCTGGCATGTTGCGCTAGCCTGATGCCATACTGAGAGACACTACTTCTGTATGTGTAGCTCAATAAATATTGTCCATATCAGTCTAAATGTATCATCGTTTATTGTTCCTGGTAACCTTTATCTTCCTTCCCAATAGCACTGCAATCCCACACCTCCTTCTGGGTGCAACTATCCTTTAGACGTACATGCTTGGCTTAGACGGGCAACACCCAAATGTCTAGAATTGATGAATTACACTTAAAAGGGAAACTTCAGAATTGTTCACTTCAGAGTCAGAATTGTTCACAGTGGTGGAAATAGGAACCAGATGTCTTAAGGGTTTGATGGTTCTGAAATCCGCCTCACGGAAACGTATTCCATCATTTGTTTGGATATATGCCGGCTGATGTCCGACACATTGTTTTGTAATCTTGTTTTGGATTAAATTGTCAATCTATTTACGGTGGAGATGCACATGCTGGGTGTGGTGAAAACTTAAGCTTTCAGATCTACGGTTATTTTACTATCATCAACATTACATACAGTACCAGCCAAAGGTTTAGACACGGCTACCCATAGAAGGTTCTCCTTATGTTTATCTTAATGCTTTACTGTAGAATAAAAGTGAAGACATCAAACTATAAAATAGCACTCATGGAATTATACAGTCCACCTTAAAAACCTCCAACATGGACCTTTACAGGAGGATAAAACAGCTTACTTAACCTGCAGTGGAGGCTGATAGAACAAGGTTTATTTCTAAGCAGTTCTGGAGCAATTCTATTGGTTGGTCCATCATGAATATTCACTAAACTGAAAGAGGAACTAGAGCTTTTACACTGTGCAGAAAAAGAGATCAAAATTTTTATATGCAACTAAATATATATTAGAGGTGGAGATATGGAGAAATATCATACTGTGGTACATCAAGAGTATATGTGGTGTATCAGGATATGTACTGTTTCAGACTCTCATCAGTTGGAGCTGTTAAGTGTAAGACTGTAGAGTCTTTAAGATCACCAACAGCATCCGTTTAGCTGGGTGTGTCTAAAATTTTGACTTGTAGTGTTCGAAATGTAAGTGTAGGTTCATTGGATAGTAATAATAGTGATAGTAAGTAAAACGTCTATATGTGTGTTGTAGACATGGTGACTCCGGGTTCCATCACCTCCACTGTAAAGAAATCAAATAAGTTTCTTTGCACATTTCTGATGATGAACCACTTAACGACAAAATGAACCCATTTCCATGTCAAGGACTGAATTATTTGGGAATTTTGTAAAATTTTGTAATTTTGTAAAACTCTCATAAGTTTTTATGAAAGTTATTATGGAGGGGGAAAACCATATCTTTTACAAGCTCCGTTGTTTGGAATATGAATGACTGTTTTCTCTACAGAGGGCCCTTATTTTAGGTGGGAAAAGGCCATAATTCCATGATCCCATTGTTTATCCACATTCCTGCGGCATGAGGGTCTCGACAGTGCATGTGATGTATTGCCACCAACCAAATAATTACTCTTCATCTAGTCCCTCTAAAACCACCAACAGCCGTCGTTAAGGGGTAACAGACCTTAACAACGCACCTGCTGGGACATGACCTTGTATTGTCAAGTCCCGAGTCTATTCACAATAAGATACGTCACTTTACTCAGAGCAAGGCCTGGAATTTTACCTTGAGGGGTGATGCCTTTAGAAGAAGACGACTGGAAGTGGTGTGTAAGATTTAGGAGGATCTATTAGCAGAAATGAAATGTAGTTTAAAGACAATGGCTGTATTCAAAATGACATACTACATAGTACTTGTGTACTAAATCTGCCTAAACGTAGTATGTAGTATGCGTTATGTGAGCAAACTGAAGATCTGTAGTACACTAAAGATACCCGGATGGTGTTCTACTCCAGTCAGACGTTCTAGTATACAGGGGGAGCTATCTTCATGGTGTACTGCATCCCATCATGCAGCTGTCAGTCTGCTTCAGCCAGAGAAAATGGCGGGAGCAAAACGCAGCCAGCTCCGAGTCTAAATGTGGGTGTAGTGATTGTAGTGGGGTGTGTTCTCATCAGAATGAGCCTCAGAAAGTTAAAATATACCGGTCTGAAGATTAAAAAAAGATGAACTCGCTTTAGAGGATCAGTTTTAGGGTGTAATAGCCGAGGGTAGCTAACAGCTAGGCTAAACATATTTCAGGTGAACTGAGCAGAGTTAGCAGCAGCTAGCTCTAAACAGTGGATACAGTAATAACAGCTCTGAGGTAAATGTGAGGTAACTGGTCATGTGACTGTATTAGTATACTATACTGTAGGTCAGAACTTGTTACTGTACTGCATACTACACACAGGGGGCGTATACAGTATACAGCACATATTACTGTAGTATACAGTGTGCGGTATGGTAGTGTGCCATTTCGAATACAGCCAATGTTTTCATTAGTCTATTAGTGTACCTACAAGTTGCTGTGTTTTTGTTAGCTTAGAACGAGCCCTTCATATCTACTTGGTGTCAGGGTAAAATTCTCATCGTAAAAGAAGAAGAAACCTGACAGCCACTGTACTACACGCCTGGAAAGGGAGGAGTATTCAGTTGGTTGCAGTCTGTAAATTCACTGCTAATGGCAAGATAGACCTCATGAAGCCATGGACCCTAATTGTCAACAAGGCATTGTACAGGCTGCTGGTGGTTCCATACTGGTGTGGGGTGTGTTCTCATGGCATAGGTTGGGCCCCACACACCATTGACCGGTGCCCGTTGCGTTTCACTGCTAGATGACCATTTGCTGCCATGGACTTCATGTACCTCCACAATGATGGAATATTCCAGCCAGATAATACAGTGTGCCATCGGGCCCAGAATTGGTTCGAGGAGCATTCTGGAGAATTCTGACGAATGGTGTGACGTACGCCTTCATCGGACATGAGCCCAATCGATGCATTCCACTATCATGTCTCGTTCGAACGATGATAATTCACACCGCCTTGCCATGAGCACGCTGGCCAGTGTTCAACCTCACTCACAAGATAACACCTCACAACTTATGCAGGTGTGGGCGTTCCCAAGCCGTCCCTGAGGAAATGCCACATTAATTTACATACAGGTACACAATGTCTTCTGGTTTTTCAGTTTATAGCCATTTTACTGGAGGCTATTTGGTCTTACAACACGCTTTGTGTATCACTCCACCATGAATGGATTAAAATAAATAGATTAAAATATATTTCAGGCCAAAACTCTCATAAAGCAATGCGTCAGGCAGAATATATATAACCATTTCATATAACAGCGTCCTGAGAGGGAGATGTTGAAAGTGGACGTTTGGTTCCTACTACCAACACTGTGAACAATTCGGACTGGGCAGGTTTCTGTAGAACGGAGCGTTTCACGCCAAATCACTCTGAATGGCTTAACATCATGTGGTCACACAAAACGTGCCCCAATGGTAAACTAGCACACTGAGTTAAGTTCAGGTTAGCTAGGTATGAAGCTAGCCTAACGTCTGCATAAACCATAATGCATATTTAATTGCTTTTTGAAAGCACAGTCTTATGCAAACAACTGAACTACATCATGTAAGCACACCTTTCACCTCTCACTCAACATGTTCATGTAATTACTCCCCTACAGCTGTTCTATTTTTCACTCCTCGCTCACACACCACAGACACCGTTCCACCCCATGTCCAACCCATATTCAGGATAATCTTATTTTACGTCTTAAAGGCATATACAGGACACTACACACTTTATTTCATTAGAAGTACAATTTATAGCTGTTCTTATGTGTGTTATTAAATGATAATAAACTGCGTTAGCTATTCTGTTCTACACAGGAATTTTTCAGGTTTGAAGCGATGGCCCAATCACAAGCTAGAAAACAGCTCAGAGTAAACAAACGCACGCAGGCGCTGTGTGTGAATGGCTATTATGTGTGAGCTGTAGCAGTCGCTGCTTTCTCAGTCATGTCACACAGAGGCAGTCAGTGTGGAAAATAAGTGTCTAGCTCACAGGATGTAGTGATAATGTAGAGGCGTTGGAGTCTTTCTGAATAGTCGCTCTATGCTTTGAGCCTAGCTGCTCCACTCCCTTGCTCAAATGCTCTGGTTTCAACATCCCTGCTCAAATGACGCTTTGCTGGCTTTTAAAGTGAGCAGAAGTTAACATCCTTTACAGGGAACAAACTGAAAAATGGCATTTTCCTGCAAACTTTCAGAATTTTCAACATTTCAGTCCTTCATAGACTTCACGTACCTCCACAATGATGGGATATTCCAGCAGGGTAATGCACCGTGCCATCAGGCCCAACTTGTCCAGAATTGGTTCTGGAGAGTTCTGACTTATGATGTGGCCTGCACCTAACATGAGCCCAGTCAAGGCATTTGTCACACTTCCGGGTTTCCGCTCTCCCAAACTCAACTTCCCAGAGTGCATCACCTGATGACGTCACACCCACATGTCCCCAGTCTACCAGTCATTCCCGTTCTAGATCTCCTGAGTATTAGCATACCTGTCTTCAATCACCCAGTCTGCATATAAGCCACACACACACACACACATTCATTGCAAAGTTTTGCCAAACCCAGTTTGCAATTCTGAGCGTTTTCTCCTGTGTTTTCTCGACTCTGGTTCTGACCCCTTTCGTTCCTTGACTACCGATCTCTTCCTTATCCCTGCTGGCTTTTTCGTTCTGATCTACTCTCTGGCTTTGACCTCCTTTCGCTTCCCCGACCACTCTCCTTGTTTTCCCTTCTACTTTGGTTGCCTCGCTGACTGCTTACCCTGGTTCTGATCTTTGCCCGTTCCTCGACTCTGATCTTGCTTTCTCCCTTCATGTTTGGTCGTGTTTTGGTGCTGTGTTCAACTGCCCGATTGTTTAATTCCACTATTCTGCCTCGTTCAAACTCAATTCACTGGCAGTAAAACTGCCAATTCACATCATCTTGCCATGAGCAAGATAACACCTCACAACTTACCGGTTGTCCACACTACCGGTGTGGATGTTTTCAATCCATCCCCTGAAGTAACGTCATTTTAATTTACATACTGCTACCCAATGACTTCTGGTATTTCAGTTTATAGTCATTTTACTGGGGGCTATTTTGTTTTACAACACCCTTTGTGTATCCCTCCACCATGAATGGATTAAAATAAACAGATTAAAATATATTTCAGGCCAAAACTTGATCACAAAACGCTCATTTAGCAATGCATCAGGCAGAGTGTATATATATATACCATTTCACGTAAAAGCATCCTGAGAAGGAGATATTGGAGGTGGACGTCTGGTTCCTACTACCACCACTGTGGACAGTTCTGACTTGACAGGTTTCTGTAGAACAGAGGGTTTTGTGCCAACGCTCTGAGCCAGTTAACTTCTGTTCACTTGCCGATTTCTTAAAGTATAAAGAGAAACAGATGGACTACAGTCTGTAACTGTAGAACGACAAAGTGCTCCTATATGGTAGGTAGGGCTGCTAAAATGGACAATGAGTGTAGAAACAAGGAGGTGTACCTAGTGAAGTGGTCATTGGGTGTATGTACAGTTGCAATTAAAATGCTTCCACCCCCCTCAAATTAGGCTCATTCGCAAACTTTATAAACTTATAGCTATTCGCAATAAATCAATCAAACAAGAACGATTTCAATAGCTCAGCACAACTAATATAACGAGCGCCACTCAAAATGCCACTTTTAATGACCACTGCAGTCTCAGGATACTTCAGTCCCATCATGACAAGCGTCTTTAGTCCTCAGTAGAACATCCTTTTGCTGTTATCGCCTTCTGCAAATGTGAGGCCTAACCAGACATCAGCTTCTGCCACAATTCCTGAGGAAACCTAGCCCATTCCTCGTGGTCAGTGGCTTTTGGCTCACTAACGTCCTTGGGTTTGCGTTCTTTCAATTCCACAAAAGATTTTCTATGGGTTTCAAGTCAGGCGACTGTGACGGCCACTCCAGAATCTTCCAGGGCTTCTTTTAAACCAAGCCTTGGTGGACTTTAAGGTATGCTTGGGATCACTGTCGTTTGTGTTGACTGTTGAAAGGTCCCAAGATACTTAAGCTTCAGCTTCCTCACAGAAGGCCTGATGAGTTCTCCTAGTATTTCCTGATACGTGATTGAATCCACCTTGTTCTCCACATACTGCAGGTTTACAGTGCCAAAAGAGGCAGCCTCACCATAGGCAGGGTGATCTGTTCAGCAGATGTTGCATTCCTCCACCTCCAGACATATCACTGATCCATGGGCCTGAAAAATGTTCCAGTTTTGTTTCTTTGCTCCACAGAACAGAATCCCAAGAGTTCTGAGGCTTATTTATGGGCACACTGGAGCTGAATTCTCATGTGCTTTTGGGTCAGTAGAGGTCAACGCTTTGGAATTCAGACATGAAGACCCTCAGCGTTCACTATGTGCCTTACTGTGCAAACTGAAACCTTAGTACCTGCTGGTAAAAACATAATTTGCAATGCCAGTTTTCATTTTGAGTGCAACTGTGGAAATCCAAACTTCAATGGATTTAAACTTTAAAGGATTCTAAGGCATTTCAGACCATTTCTATTGCTTGGACAAACAAAAAGGGAGACTGTCCAGTCAATTTAGTGTTGGTTCTAACAGGAAGGGCATGTAATTACATTGTCTTCTATGTCACATCGAAATCAAAACATATGTAGACTGGTTGGGCTGATAGAGTGAACTGTAACCCAGAACTGTGTTTACATACTAAAGCAAACTATTATTTTGAAAATGTAGGAAACATTCAGTTTTCCACGATATGAGCCCTTTAAGCCAATCGAATGCGTTCGGAATGAGTACCAACACAACAGCAAAGCTCAAATCCAGCCTCTCCTGTTAAGAACCGGACTCCCTGTAATGGAAAATCTTTGAGTGGCATTCTCAGGACTTGTTCAGCCGGACTATTTTATCACTCTGACAATTTTATCCGCAGCTGGGCAATGGAAGCACACCAACCTTATTTAGCTTTTCCCCCCGAGAGGCCTTTGGCTAGCTCAGAAAGTATAAACAAGGTTTTTACTTTAAAAGGTCTCATCTACACAGTGTACAACTGATCTCACCAGCATAGCTGAAGCTGACAGGTCTCTGCAGGTATTGATGGAGAAGTTCATTCTTTAGGACAAAGGTAATGTTCAGGGCGGGGGCGTGGGCCACATAGCTGCTCTTGAGATGATAGAGTCCTGCTTCTCTCTCCGTCCCTTCTGAAAGCTCCGTGTGATGGCTGAGGTTCTGTCCCTCTTCTCCCAGCCACCTGATCTCCGGCTTGGGGAAACCCTCAGCCTCGTACTGCACAGACACATCAGCGGCACTGAAGCTGATGCTCAACCTGGGCTCCGTGAAGAATGCTTCAAAGAGAAATTAGACAGTGCTGAATGAAACTCCTGATATGCTCTTGCTTTATGAAGTCTTATGCATGCAATCACTACTACATTATATCCTATACAAGCTTATACCCTGTATTATAAGGGAATACACAGCCACATTATTATGACCACCTCCTACTTTTGACAGTGACAGCGCGTAGCTCGTGAAGGAAGTCACGTTTTCGCGGCATTCTCTGGGCCCACTTGTCCACGTGGGAGCCGATTTGGGTATGAATCCATCCTTGCACATCACGTACACCAATACATGCTGATTGTCTTCCCTGCGGCGGATGGGATCTTCCAGCAAGACAATGCGATATGTCAACACGGGTAGAAATGGCCATGCTGACTGCAGTGATGCCTCCAGATACCTGTAACAACCTACCAGGACCTTACTGAGTCACTCCCAGCCTGTCTAGCTGCTGTCTGTGCTGCACACGGCAGTTACTCTGGATATTAGTTGGTGGTCATAATAATGTGACTTGATGTGTATGTGTTAGTATGCCAAGGCTTTTGAGTTTTGAGAAAACTTTGGAACATGAAACAAAATGTAATGTAAAAATCTCCTGCTGTGAAGTTTAGAATATGACATTATCAATATGACAAGTGATTCCAGACTTTGGAATAACAGTGCAACTGAACAGTGTTTACGTTCATGACGAGCCTTGAATACCTCCATAGTCCAGCTGAAGCTCTGCCCTGTCTGTGCCACTGGACGAGCTCACCATGCACTGGTACCGGCCCATGTCACTTGGTACCACATCTGCTATCCTTAGCGAAGCGTTTCCTTTCCTCAGCTCCGTGTGGAAGAGCGCCGTTCGGTTCCGGTACTCGGCACTCTGCCGTTCCAGCTGGTCCCGCTGGTAATAGTAACTATGGACCACACGAAGGTCCTCCTGCCGCTGCCAGGTAACAACCAGGTTGGAAAGGTCGGAACCGGGGTCAGGGGTGAATTCACAGCCAAGGATGACTGGGTGACCTCGGACTGCGACCAAGTGGCCTGCCAGTACAGTCACCTTAATGGAGCCTAGGAGAACAAATACAGCACTTTCAGTCATTCCTACTGTATCCCAGCCTGTTCCTGCGGATTTGTTCTTTGTGTAAGATTAGAATGCTTCAGGCTCGTCTGGGTTGCTGTGGACACCGGTCAGCGCCACTGAAAATGACAAAGGCCTTTTTCTTTGGCCTATGTCTGTCAACCAAAAGAGAACAAAGAGGAGAGAAGCTGGATTTAGGACTCACAAAAAGGGCTTGTCACATCCCCTCTTCCCAACTAACATTACAGCATACAAAGAGAGTAAAGCCCCCTTTATCACCCTAATGCACATATACCGAATGCAATATGAAAAAATACTGTAATGAAAGAAACATACAGCAGTTTATCTCTCGTAATAGAATTTTAATCTTTTAAAAATAGTATTTTTGTTTAAGATTATAAGCTCACCGGACAAAAAACAAATTACGAATAGCATCTAATACCTCTACAAGCACGTATAACAGCTGTGATGATCTGGATGTAGGCCACATCAGTGTTCAGACACTCTTGCATCAATGAACTGCACAGTTGGGCCAGATTTGGTGGATGCCTTCCCTGGCACAATTCCTTCAGACTATGGCCTTTGACACGCCCAAATACAATCACTCCTTTTAGCCAGTCATTATCATCTGCTTTGGAGCCATTTTCCACACATGGAACGAGACATTGACTGCACTGTACCACCTCTTCTCGATTTATGAATCCCGTATTTATGGCGCCATCTGCAGAAGCCTGAAGTTACTACCACCTTAAACATGCAAGGTGACTCATTTCTAGCACCTAGGAATAATGGCTCTTTAGCTTCTGTGTCTCTGCGAGGCCTCTGTGAGAACATACAACTGGGTGAAAAGTGACTACTTGGGAGCCTTCAAGGCCATTAGTCTATCTGGGAGCTGAGAGACTCTTGCTGATATCTTTAAGGGCATGCTATCTTTGTTGACTGGATCCCACCAGTAACACTGTGTTCAGCAGACACTGAGTCCATCTAAGTCTACATTATAACAGTTTTGATCTGTAATGATGAATCAGCAGTTGTGTGTCTAGACTGTCTATTTTACAGTTCATTTGCATAAAGATATGACTGCTTTGACCAAGTGCTGTTATCCCTACCACCCTGTCTCTCTATATCTTTCTCTCTCTCTCTCTCTCTCTCTCTAAGAGTTTTAGCCTTCTGTCTGTCTTTAGGCTTAGTTAATCTAGTTAATCTAGTGGTGTGGGAGGTTATTTGTGTTTGTGTTTAGATTATTTTTTACTTTTACATTTATTTTTCAGTTTGCATTTATGTCCGTTCATGTTCCTCTAATCTTGAAAACATTATACTCATTGAATGTTATGATCTATCCTACTTTTGGGATTCACTGTGTGATCTTCTCTTGTAGATTTTGCAGCTCATTGCATTACAGATATTGGGTTTTTATCATCATCATTATCATCATTATCATTCCTCATTCTTTACTAAAGCTCGGGTTTAATAAAGATTGATGAATTGCAGGGGGACCCTTACAATGTAGCCGAGAGACTACAAATTAAGTCTGGTAAAACAAAGATTCCAAAGTAGAGATAAAATAATATTAAAATGATATACATTGAAATGAAAGGAAATAAAGTATTTAACTAAAACATTTACAAACAGAACAAAAATACACTCATCATCCAAAGAATAGTTGCATCCAGAAGGAGGTGTGGGATTGCAGTGCTATTGGGAAGGAAGATAAAGGTTACCAGGAACAATAAATGATGGTGTCCCTCAGTATGGGGTCGGGCTGCCGTGTTTGCCAGACGTCTCGGCATGGAATTGTTGAGGTACCTAATGGTGTCCTGTGATAATCCATCCCATGCAGCTTTAATATCCTCAAATATGCCCCAGAAAGAATGAAAAGAACGGGGGGTGGGGGCGGGGGGAGAGAGAGAG